>JAGFNQ010008743.1:0-20969 GCA_024364735.1 Boesenbergia rotunda | reverse complement strand
GGAGATCCTAGAAGGAAAGGGCGAAGGTTTTCATATCGCCAAATGGGGAGTATTATACCTTAGGGATCGTCTATGTATCCCTAATGACCCGGAGCTTCGAAGAAAAATACTGACGGAAGCTCACGAAACCCCTTATTCGATGCATCCAGGATCCACCAAGATGTATCAAGATCTGAAGGAGAGGTTATGGTGGTCCGGTATGAAGAGGGATGTGGCTCAGTATGTTAGTACTTGCATGACTTACCAGCAGGTGAAAGCAGAACATCAGCGACCCGGGGGGTTCTGCAGCCACTCGCAATTCCGGAGTGGAAATGGGAAGACATCTCTATGGATTTTATTTCAGGGCTTCCCAGGACCACAAATGGATATGATGCAATTTGAGTTATTGTGGACAGGCTGACGAAGTCTACTCACTTCCTGGCGATCAAGATGACTTATTCGATTGAGCAACTGGCTCAATTATATGTTAAGGAAGTAGTTAGGCTTCATGGAGTTTCCAAGACCATTATCTCAGATAGGGATGGTCGCTTTACTTCGCATTTTTGGGAATACGTTCAGAAGTCTCTCGGCACTAAATTACGATTTAGCACCGCCTTTCACCCTCAGACGGATGGGCAAACTATACGGGTGAATCAAATACTAGAAGATATGTTGAGAGCTCGTGCCCTGGATTTCAAGGGAAGTTGGTGTCGATATCTATGCTTGGCGGAATTTGCATACAACAATAGCTACCAAGCTACTATTTGAATGGCACCTTATGAAGCCTTGTATGGGAGGAGATGTAGGTCTCCGATCTGTTGGTACGAGGGTGGTGAAAAGAAGGAAATGGGGCTCTCAACTGGTGTTATCGACAGTGCCACCCGAGCTATACAGAGTATTCGACAACGGATAGAAACTGCTCAGAGCCGGCAGAAGAGTTATGCCGATGTCCGGCGTAGACCACTGGAATTTGATGTCGGAGATTGGGTGTTTCTCAAAGTGGCTCCTATGAAGGGGGTGACCAGATTTGGGAAGAAAGGAAAACTAAGTCCGCGCTATGTGGGGCCGTACCAGATTCTGAAAAGAGTCGGTAAAGTGGCATATGAGTTAGAGCTGCCTCCAGAGATGTCAGTTATCCATAACGTATTCCATGTGTCCCTGCTTAAAAAGTGGATCCCAAATATGGACCAAGTGATCGAGCCTCAGACAGTACAAGTGCAGGAGGACCTGAGCTATGAGAGCAGACCCATCCAGATTTTGGATAGCGAAGTCAAGAAGTTGAGGAGTAAGGAGGTACCCTTAGTCAAGGTCCTATGACAAAGTCAACGGTTCGAAGAAGCTACCTGGGAACGCGAGGACGAGATGAGGCGCAAGTACCCGGAGCTATTCTAAGTTCGAGGACGAACATTCACGAGGTATGGGGGATTGTAACGACCCAGAAAATTCTCTTAATATTTTCTTAAAATATTGAGCATGTCTAGATAATTTTCCGAGGGACCTAGAAATATTAATAGACAATTTGGCTTAGAAATCCATATTTTCTCATTTAAATTGAGATGTTAAGTACTAATGGGTCTTATATGGGCTTCTTGGTACTATAATTATTGGAGAATTTTAGGTAGAAATTTATATAAATATAAAGGGGTTTTAATAAGAAATATTAACATAATTATGGGGGAATTTTTAGAGAATTTTCGGAATTTTGGGGGAAAATAATAGGAAAATACAAGGAAAAATAAAATAAAAATTAAGGTGCATGAGCCAAGGATTGAACCTTGGACCTCTTGTACAACCATGTATGCTTCAACGAACTCATCTAGCAAGGGAATGTTATAAGGGAATGACATGGAGATTGGTTAAGGCTTAGGAGAAGATGAAGGGTCATGGAGAGACTCTTCATTTACCTCCTTAATGGGTGATAAAGAGGGGGGTTTGAGAGTTTCTTTCTTCCTTCCATCAATTGCATTTCCTCTCCTCCTCCCTCCTCATTCTAGCCGAACACCTCAAAGGGAGCTCTCCCTTGGAAAAAGTTCCACCAAGGCTTCATCTACAAGATCTATGGTTTTCACAAGAGTACAAGGGCTAAGGGTGGTCAAGAGGCAACATGATTTCCATCTTTCTCTCAAATCTGAGGTTTATACTCAAGATCAACCAATGTAAGACTCCCTCACCTATGGTATAATGGTTTTTCTTGAAGATTAACATGATATGAAAGTTTTGTATGTGATGTTTATGTTGGAAAACCAAAGGAAACCCATGAACCTAACCTTATAGGTTTCGGCCACCATGGGTTCTTGGTCTATAATGATGATAAAAATCAAAATCATGTTGTGTAATGTGTTCTCATGATGTTTAGAGATTAAATATAATTTTTGAGAATTTGTGGGTTATCCTAGGATCCCCTAGGGTTTCGGCCATCCCATGAATCCATGGGTAAAGTTGAACTTAATCCCTCAAGCATGTGGTTTGTGTATTATCATGATATAAGAGAGATTGAGGGGGGCTTATGTGAACTTTTACAAGGCTTTGTGACCCCCATAAGTTTCGGCCAAGTTGGACCTACGGTAAAAAGTTAGGGATTTCTCTCAAGCAAGGGTCCCAATGGCTTCATGGTAGAGTATGTTTGGTGTTAATGTTTGATTGGGGAGTTTAAGGACTTTTTCCATGAACCCATAGCCTTGTAGGGTTTCGGCCAGCACATGGAAAGAGGGCTAAAGGTTAAGGATAATCCTAATTATGAGCCCTAATGGCCTCCCATGGTCTTATAAGTAAAGTATGGTTGGTTCCTTACCTTATACTATTTTACATGATTAATTGAATGATGGAATCTAGCCCTATAGGTTTCGGCCAAGCCAAGGAATTTAGGGTTTGGAAGGAGTTAGGGTTCAAAGAATGATGGTTTATGCTTACCATGGAGTATATATATGTATAGGTTCAAGCATGTGGTAGAAATAATGTTACCAATAACCCTAAGTTTAAGCACCATGTTTTATGTTTTATGTTTTATGTTTATGATTGGATGCCATGTTTAATAGGGTTTATTATGAATGTCTTATGTTTTATGCCATGTAATTGAATGATAAGTAGAATGTTATGGAAATCCTACCTATGCATGCTTAAGATAGATACCATGCTTAGGCAAGAAATGCAATGTGTACCTTATATATCATGATCAAACAAGCTCTATGTAGTAGGATAAATATCTATGAAAAACATGTCATGTTTGATACAATGCTTACCTTCTAGGTTATGATCATGCAAGTACTAAAAAAATAGGAAGGATGTTTAGGTATGCATGCCATGTTTATGTAAGAAGAAGTATGCCATGTTGTATGAATAATGATGTATGCCATCTTGTATGGATAATGATGCATGCCATGTTAAATGAATAAAGACTCATGCCATGTTTATGAATGAAGATGCATACCATGTTTATGAATGAAGATAATGCTCATGCCTTCCAGGCATCATGATGTTATGCAATAAGGATGAACAATGAAAGGACAAGCATGTGTTAAGTCATGCTTTAAGTAACATGGTTATGCTATGAATGTCTTATGAAAGATGAAACATGTAAAGTATTTTACTTTATGAATGGGCTTGTACCGGACCGAAGTATGTGTCCAAGGGATGGGCACCTTAAGAACGCCCCGGTTCTGGACTACCGACTATGCTGTCCACGGTTCTGGCACTACCGAAGCTGTGCAACAGGGATGGGCTCCTTATGAATGCCTCGGTTCGGGGACTACCGACTATGCTGTCCATACCCTAGTAGGTCGGGGCTCGCTACCTCAGACTTGCTCGGGATGCGCGCTATGATGTATGTATGTGGTACAAGCCGGGGACCCCAATGATATGCTGATTATGTTTAAGCATTTAAAAGTATGTTTCTAAAAGTTAAGCATCCTTATGTATATGCATTCCACTCATGCATTCATTCATGTTATGCATTATGCTATGTTGATAAGATTTTATGCTTACACTTCATGTCAAGAAATATGCATGAGAATAAATGATCTATGCCATGATTATGTTAAGAAGATGTTCATATGCTATGATAGGAAGTATGCTTATGTTTAGGCCATATAGGTTGCTTTGCACCCTATGGACATGTTTATACCATGTATTATGTCATGTCAAGAATGTTTAGGATGATATGTTTATACTATGAATTATACCGTGTAGTTACCATGAATTATGCCATGCTAGGAACGTTGATTATGTTTATGCTTATACCATATAGTATGCCATGTTTAGAATGTTCTTATGTTATGTTCATGCCACGTATTATGTCATGCTTAGAATGTTTACTATGTTTACGATTATGCCATGTCTTATGCCATGCTAGGAATGTTCACTTATGTTTGTGTTCATGCCATGCTATGTATATGATAAGTGATTCAAGATGTTATGTTCTAAGTAGAGCACCACGTATGTTAATGTTTCATGTGCTCATTATGAGATGACGAATGGTTTTTGTGAGTAGGAAAGAGTCTTACTAAGCCTGTGTGCTTATAGTCTTATTTCCTTATACCGCAGATCATTCAAGGGGACAATGATGGAAGCAGCAGGAGGGCAAGAACGCATGTGTGTGGTAGTGACTTGGCCCAGGAAACCCTATGTTTATCGTTTATGCTAGAACTTTACTTTGGTCACTTATATGCTTGAATAATGACTTATGGAACTCTATGATATGATGATAAGTATGACATGATATGATGTTTAAGTATGAAGTCAATATGCCAAGGTTCCTATGTCATTATGTTAAGAATGTTAGTAGGGCATGTATAAGTTAAAGTTATTCCGCTGCCTTATGATGTCTACATGCCTTAAGTATGGTAACGTAACGCCGCTTTATGAAAAAAAAAAAGCGGGCGTTACAAGTTGTTCATAAGCAACATAAGAAATAAAATCATCCTAGTATGTTGTTCTTTAGGAAAAACCATCATAAAGTATAGCATGATATCTAAAGATGATAATGCAACATAAGACATATGACAATTATGAGTAATAGGATCATTTCTTTTTCTTTTGCCATGTCATTGCCACACACACACACTTGCCCTCCTGCTGCTTCCCTTAGCGTAGTATCCTCTTGCTTGATCTACGGTATAAGAAAATAAAACTTATAAGCACATAGGCTTAGTAAGACCCTTTTCTACTCACTAAAACCATACGTCACATATAGTCAATGGAAAGATCATAACATAGAGAGTGTAACATAAAACAAAAGCATATTATGAGAATGTATTCATTAAGCATTTGACATGAGGAGGCATATAGATGAACATGAAAACACATAATCATATGGAAGTTCTTAACATGTAATGAAAGTGCATATGACATAAGAAGTACTTGACATAAACATAAGCACATAACATAATTGACATAGAGAAGTTCGTGACAGAAACATAATCATATAAAATACTTGACACGGAATAGATGCATAACATGAATGAATGCATGAATTAAATGCACATAACATAAGGATGCTTATTTGAAAATCATAATTGTAAGTACTTAAACATAAATCTCAACATCATGGGTGGCCCCAACTTGTACCACATACATACATTCATCATTTGCGTGCATCCCTAAGTAAATGTGAGGTAACTAGTCTCGACCTACTAGGGTACTAGGTTACCTTCAACCTAGGGGCAACTACGTGTTGGTGCAATTTGCACTAATAGTTAAACATGAGTTTTGATGAATGACAAATAGGTTAAAGTTAGACTTACTTTTGGTTTTGATCTCTTTACTAAGTGTGCAGGGTTGAAAGACTTAGGACCAGACACCAGGCTGAAGTCCAGGGTGGTTGAGTCCTGGCGGGAAGTCCAGGGTGGTTGAGTCCTGGCGAGAAGTCCAGTTGGGTTCACGGGGCCTGACAACTGGCTGAAGCCCAAGTTGGTTGAAACTTGGCAAAAAGACCAGGGTGGTTGAGCCCTGGCAGGAAGACCTGGTGGGTTAAGAAGTTGAGTAGAGCTGCACGAGGTAAGTGAGGTAAGTCACTGGAGGAGCGAACCAGTGAGGACGGGTCCTATTTTAGGACTGTAGGCGCGGTCCAACTTAGGCCCATTTTGGTGACCTCAGTTGGGTCCTGGTTAGATCCTTATCCAGGTTTGGACGGGGTCTAATTAACTCTAAATGCATTAACACTATTTTACAGAATTTATTTAATTAGATTCTAAATGTATTAACTCTATTTTACAGAATTTATTTAATTAGATTCTAAATGCATTAACTCTATTTTACAGAATTTATTTAATTAGATTCAAAATGCATTAACTCTATTTTACAGAATTTATTTAATTAGATTTTGTAGTTGAATTTTATAAAATTATTCCTTATCTAAAGCCTTGGTGGAGGATAAATTATCAATTAAATTATTCGTATTTCCTTCTTTTTAGAGAATAAAATTATTCCTACTAATGCTTAAAATTCTCACGTAAAGCTTAGCTGGAAGGATAAAATCTCCTTTTAAATTATTAATAAAATTGTAAGAGGATAAAACCTCTCGGTTAACTTTTCAATATTCTGTATTTATATTTTATTTAAATTATTTTCTTAATTGAAGCAAAGGATAGAAACATTATCTTTTTTTTAATTATTTTATCTTGTTGATGGATAAAATTTGAGCTGAGAAGATCATGCATCGAGGCATTATAAATAGAAGCAAGCAAGCCCTCTAACACATAAGAAAATTTGATTCTGGTTCAAGCTTTGGCGCTCTCTTGCTTCCACGCTCCTCTGCTGCGGTTTGTGCTTTGACTCGACGCTGTCTGACCGCTGCTGGAAGATCGCTCCCAACACCCAAGCTGCTTCAGATAAATCTAAGTGTTGGGTAACGAATTTTTTTTTTTGCACTTAAATTATTTAAGGGGGAAGTGTAGGGCTGTTACACTTCCGCCCAATCTTGTATTCGAATCACTCTATCGGTAGTTTGTCGGTAGAGGTTTTTAGTGGATTGCCCACAGGAAAGGTTCAAGGAACCTGGGCCTTCGAGTAGGAGTCGGCGAAGGCTCCGAACGAAGTAAAACTCCTTGTGTAATTTTTTTTTATTTTTCGCTTTCGCATTTCGTTTTAATTTTTCCGCTGCGCACGTTAAAAAAAACATCGTACAATTTTCTATCGACTCTGATTTTATAACGAAGATTTTAAAAGTCATGTGATTCACCCCCCCCCCCTCTCACGTGCATCGGTCCTACAAGTGGTATCAGAGCGATGTTCGCTCTGTATCGGTGCAACCACCATAAGAGCCGGGGGAAATCCAATTCTTTTTCGTTTGTTTTTGTGTTTTCGCTGCACGATCTAAATTAGGTATTGTTGCCTAAATTTAGATATTTTCTATCGATTTTACTCGAATTTGGGCAACACCATTTCGAGTCGTTTTTTGTTTCTTTCTTCTCCTTTTCCTACCACACTACTAATCCAAGACCTAGTCTTGGAACAAGTATTTTTGTTGTTCTCTATTTCAGATGGCTCAAGGTGAAGGATATAGTACTGCCCGTCCTCCGCTCTTCAATGGGGAAGACTTCCCTTACTGGAAACGAAGAATGGAGGTGTACCTAAAGACTGATATGGATCAATGGTTCGCAGTGCAATCTGGCTACGAACCACCAATGGACGAGGGAAACAATGCACTATTGAAGCATGACAGATGGAACCTAGAAATGAAGAAAAGGGCTCAGATTGAGTTCAAAGCACAGAGCACACTCCAATGTGGACTAACCAAAGAGGAATTGAACCGTATCGGCCCAACTGAATCTGCCAAAGAACTTTGGGACAAACTGATTGAACTGCATGAAGGCACCTCAGATGCGAAGGTAACAAAAAGAGATTTGTTATTGAATAAATTATTTAACATAAAAATGCAGGAAGGTGAGTCTGCAAGCCAACTCCACGCCCGGATCAAGGACATACTAAATGGACTCCACCTCATTGGGCACAAACAAGAAAATAGAGATATTATAAGGTATGCACTAAATGCCTTTCCTAGAAACTCTTTATGGGCATCCATCATAGATGCTTATAAAATTTCTAGGAATCTTTCCAAAATAAATTTAGATGAACTATTCTGTGAATTAGAACTGCACGAACAAACTAACGCCAAGGCCGAGAAAGGATTTGCTTTGTTTGCAGGTTCTTCAAAAGAAGTCAAGTCGAAGAAGAAAATTCAAGAATCAGAAGAAGAGTCAGACTCAGACTCAAACTCAGATGACGAGGAACAAATGGTTAACTTAGTAAGAAAAGTCCTCGCCAAAAAGAAAAGTAAATTCTCGAAAAGAGATTTCCAAAAGATAATGAAGCCAACCAATTATGGAGACAAAAGAAAAATAACCTGCTTCGGTTGCAATAGAAAAGGACACTTCAAACATGAATGTCCCTACAAAACGGAGGACCAATCAAAGAAAAGCAAGAAGAAGAAGGCTCTTCAAGCCACCTGGGACGAGAGTTCGGATGACTCTGACTATGAACCACCAAAGAAGACAAGCTACCTCGCGCTAATGGCAACGGGACCCGGGTCAGACTCGGAGCACAACGAAGATTCCGAATACGAGTCGAGTCAAGAGATCGGACTCTTTTCGGACGACTCGACTAAGGTATATTTAGATTCAGTTAATGAAAATTTTTTTAAGATTATTTCCATTTTAAATAAAAAATTACTTGCATCTGAATCTAGGAATGACCAGCTCCTTAAGGAAAATCAAGACCTTAAGGAGCAATTAATTAATACCAGAACATTAACTGAACAAACTCAAAATCAAAAGACAATTGAGCTTGAAACTGAAAACTCCACTCTAAAGGGCGAAGTCCTAAAACTTAAGGATCTACTAGAAACTTTCACAACCCGATCCAAGAACCTTGACCTCATTCTTGGATCACAAAAGGGCATGTACAATAAATCTGGGATAGGATATAAATCAGGATCAGCCTAAAGATCCTTTATCTCCTTTATCCACCCCCGCAAAAATCAACGAAAAGCGTGGGTTCCGAAAGCTTACCTAACAAAGCAAGTAGGTCAGAATCAACTTTATGTCCCAAAAAGGGACATCCACTACATTGACCCTAGACATCCAGTCTACAATTTAGGGGGAAGTTCCAAATTAGTTAGCACCTCAAAGTCACCCTTTACCCGTCTGGGTACCTAGGACTAGTTTCAAAAGATAGTCTGACACTTGACCTACTCAGTACCAGGGTAGGGCGAGCTGATAGTACGTTAGGGAAGCTGATCTAAGGAGTCAGGTAGGGGAAGGCGTCCTCTATTTGGTCTTCTTAGTCCAGTGGAACTAGCCGAAGCTACCTCACCACATCCTAGACTAGTTAGACCAAGGAGTTTCAATAGGTAGGTTAAAAGTACAACTTTCTTAAGCGGTTTTGCCTAGAAAGTGGTTGTTGATCCAATAAGGCTTCGGCTAAAGAAGACCTCTGTGCCTCGCCACGGCCTGGAAACCAATTATGGAAGTATACTTTTAAACTGCTTCTTGTCAAACCTGAATCTAACAAAAGGTCAGATTAACTTTTATAAATCAAACTCAAACTTATCTCACACAAATCATAGGATCCCTTTGATTGACAACTTAGATCAAGTGAGATGAATAAGGACAACTAAAATCAAATTTCAAAATTCAAATTAACAAAATCAAAATTTCAAAATTCAAATTAACAAAATCAAATTTCAAAATTCAAATTAACAAAATCAAATTTCAAAATTCAAATTAACTAAAATCAAATTTCAAAATTCAAATTAACAAAATCAAATTTCAAAATTCAAATTAACAAAATCAAATTTCAAAATTCAAATTAACAAAATCAAATTTCAAAATTCAAATTAACAAAATCAAATTTCAAAATTCAAATTAACAAAATCAAATTTAAAAATTCAAATTAACAAAATTAAATTTCAAAATTCAAATTAACAAAATCAAATTTCAAAATTCAAATTAACAAAATTAAATTTCAAAATTCAAATTAACAAAATCAAATTTCAAAATTCAAATTAACAAAATCAAATTTCAAAATTCAAATTAACAAAATCAAATTTTAAAATTCAAATTAACAAAATTAAATTTCAAAATTCAAATTAACTAAAATCAAATTTCAAAATTCAAATTAACAAAATCAAAATTCAAAATTAATAAAATTCAAATTCAAAAACTCATAAAAATTCATAAAAATTCAAATTCAAAAATTCCTAAAATTCAAAAATTCAAAATTCAAATTCAAGTTTTAAATTCTTTAGGATGTTTAAAATTTTCTTAAATTTTTTTTAAAAAAAAAATTCAAAAACTTAACCTAAGTTCTAAATCTTTTACTTAACTGTAGGAAAATAAATGGATTATTGACAGTGGGTGCTCCAGACACATGACTGGGGATCCCACCAAATTTACAGAACTCAAGTACAAAAGACTAGGGACCGTTGCTTTTGGAAATAACGGTAAACTTAAGGTAATTAGCCTAGGTAATATTGAACTTGAGTCTGATTTTATAATTACAAATGTATTACTTGTTGAAAATTTTCACTTCAATTTACTGAGTATTAGCCAATTGTGTGACACTGGTTATAAGGTTAGGTTCCTATCCAATGAATGTCTGATCAAACACAATGACAACCCAAACATCACACTTAGAGGACTTAGGCACAATAACATTTATGAAATTAAGTTAACCTGTCCCTTAGAAAATTGTCTTTTAACCCATAAGGATGAGACTTCGCTCTGGCATAGGAGACTTTCACACACTCACTTCAGAAAACTACCTAAACTAAAAGGTTTAGTTAGAGGCCTACCAAAGTTATCTAACCTTGAGTCAACCTTATGTAACGCATGTCAACAAGGAAAACAAACTAGGTCAACCCACAAACCAACTAGTCAAACTCAAACTAAGTCAATTCTTGAATTAATTCACCTAGACCTATTTGACTCACATGGGGTAAAATCAATTAGTGGAAACCTTTACTGTTTAGTAATCATAAATGACTATTCAAGATTTACCTGGGTAAAATTTTTAAAAAATAAAGATGAAACTTTTGATATGTTTACTCAATTTTGTAAATTAGTAGAAAATGAAAAAGGGATTAAAATTAAAAGACTTAGGAGCGATAACGGCGGGGAATTCAAAAATCAAAAATTTAACCAATTCTGCTTAGAAAATGGCTACCATCACGAATTCTCTTGTCCTAAAACACCTCAACAAAATGGAATAGTAGAAAGGAAAAAATAGAACACTACAAGAAGCAACCAGAACAATGCTAAATGAATACAATCTACCTAAATATTTTTGGGCTGAGGCTGTTAGTACAACCTGTTATGTACAAAATAGAATAACTATAAATAAAAATCTAGGAAAAACAACTTTTGAAATCTATTATGAAAAACAACCTAATATTAAGTATTTTAAAGTATTTGGATGCAAAGTGTATATATTAAACACTAGAGAACACTTAGGAAAATTTAGCTCTAAGGTTGAGGAAGGTATCTTTGTAGGTTATTCCCTTACCAGTAGAGCTTATAGAGTTTATAATAAAACTACCCTAAGAATTGAAGAAACTACAAATATAAAATTTGATGAAAAGTCTAGCCCAAATAACCTTGATCAAACCACCTACCAACCAATTGATTTTGTTAGTACTGACCCAAATGAAAGCCAATTTGAGGACTGAGACCATGATCTGCTTGATTTCAAAAATTGAACCTAAGTCTATAGAAGAGTCCTTACTTGACCCTGATTGGATCATAGCCATGCAGGAAGAGTTAGCCCAATTTGAACGTAGTCAAGTCTGGGACTTAGTATCCTTACCTAAAGCCAAGAAATTTATTGAAACTAAATGGGTCTTTAGGAATAAACTTATCGAACAAGGAGAAACAGTCAGGAATAAGGCTAGGTTAGTAGCTAAGGGGTTTAGCCATGTAGAAGGACTTGATTATGATGAAACCTATGCCCCTGTAGCTAGACTTGAGTCCATTAGGATGCTTTTAAGTTATGCAGCCCATAAGGGATTCAAGTTGTATCAAATGGATGTTAGGTCAGCCTTCCTAAATGGCCTGATTAAGGAAGAAATCTATGTAGGCCAACCCCCAGGTTTTGAAAGCCTAGAATATCCTGACTATGTCTTTAAACTTAAGAAAGCCTTATATGGACTTAAGCAAGCCCCTAGGGCCTGGTATGAAAGATTGTCTAACTACTTAGTATCTAAAGGCTTTAACCAAGGCAAAATTGACCCAACACTATTTGTTAAAACTCTAAAAACTGATATTTTTATAGCTCAAGTATATGTAGATGATATAGTATTTGGCTCAACTAACTCAAATTTTTTACAAGATTTTATAACGGTAATGGAAAATGAATTTGAAATGAGTTTAGTAGGTCAATTAACTTTCTTTTTAGGGTTACAAATAAAATAGACTAGTGAGGGTACTTTTGTCTATCAACAAAAATACACTAAAGAATTACTTAGAAAATTTAGAATGGATAGTGCTAAAGAAATTAAGACACCTATGGCTACCAATCAAACTATAGATAGTGACACAAATAGCAAACCTGTTGACCTTAAGTATTATAGAAGTGCTATAGGTAGCTTACTTTACCTAACTACAAGTTGACCTGATATTCTCTTTGCAGTTAGTATGTGTGCTAGGTATCAAACATGTGCTAAAGAATCACATCTAACCCTAGTTAAAAGGATATTTAGGTATCTCAAAGGGACAGAAAGTTTAGGAATTTGGTACCCTAGAACAACCCAGTTTGAACTTATTGGATTTTCTGACTCAGATTATGCTGGCTGTAAATTAGATAGAAAAAGTACCAGTGGTGGATGCCAACTTCTAGGACTCTCACTAGTTAGTTGGTTCAGTAGAAAACAACATTGTGTTACCCTATCCACCACTGAAGCTGAATACATAGCAATGGGTGAATGTGTAGCCCAATTACTCTGGATGATGCATACCTTAAAAGATTTTAACTTGGATTTTAAGAAAGTCAAAACTTTTATAGATAATCTAAGTTCAATTAATCTAACCAAAAACCCAATTCACCACTCTAGGACCAAACATATAGAAATTAAGCACCATTTTGTTAGAGATCATGTTAATAAAAGGGAAATAGAACTTAATCATGTTGAATCCAAATCTAACCTAGCTGACATATTCACTAAACCACTTCCTGAATCCGAATTTAGCAATTTAAGAAGGTTAATAGGAATGTGTGTTGTAGACTAGGATTGACCTAATCACTTTTACTCAACTCACAAATTCTGTTTGACACATAGCTTGAGTTAGAGTTAATTTTTGTACTTGCATTTTTTGTACTCTCTAAAATGTGTATTTTTTAAACTTGATTTTCAAAATTGACTTTGATTTTCACACTTAATTTTTTAAAAAAAATTAACTTTGATTTCAAACTTGACTTTCGAGACAGGTGGACTTAGCCTAAGTTTGACCCCTAGAGATGCATGTTCCTATAGATTTAGAGGCTGCATCTCACAAAGCACATTAGGTATAACATGTTTGTGTATGCTAAAACTTAGAACGGGGTGAGATGCATAGGGTATTGCCTGGACTTCAGAATGCTTAAACCTGTGCATCGTAGCAAGTTTGGGCGTTAAATACCAACTTCATATTGATCAAGTCAAGTAGTCTTTCTGTAAAGCTAAGCTAGACACTAGTACTTGACTTGACTAACCTAGTGAAAACTACTATCCTATAGATAGTTAGCTAGTAACTACGGTTAAACATTCAAAATGGGCTAAACTTTCTTACTTGGTTCAGGGGGAGCTTGAGTTTATATTTTGTATTCTAACTCTCAAAAATGTTTAGTGAAAACTATTTTAGAAAATATCTTCTTTAATTGAACAAGGATTTAAAAAAAAAATCTTGAAATTTCCTTTAACATTTATGCTCTCAGATTGTTTGTGTTAAATTAAGAATTTGACTTACCCCTCTGAATCAGTTCAGAAACTTGGTATGCTTGTTAAACATTTTTTTTCCCCAAATACTTAAAGTATTTTTTACTTGGCTGGCATATTACTTGATTGTTTGTTTTATTTCTGATGCTTGCGCACTTATTATTTCTTTGTTTTGATGAATGCCAAAGGGGGAGGGTTTAAGGGTTGAGTTAGAAAATTAAAAATTTCTGATCTTAGAGCATGTCATTTGCATATTATTCTTGGACTCATTGCATTATCTGGTATTTTCTAACTTTAACCCAGGTTGTCATTGCATCAAAAAGGGGGAGATTGTTGGTTCAATTTGCACTAATAGTTAAACCTGAGTTTTGATGAATGACAAATAGGTTAAAGTTAGACTTGCTTTTGGTTTTGATCTCTTTACTAAGTGTGCAGGGTTGAAAGACTTAGGACCTGACACCAGGCTGAAGTCAAGGGTGGTTGAGTCCTGGCGTGAAGTCCAGGGTGGTTGAGTCCTAGCGAGAAGTCCAGTTGGGTTCACGGGGCCTGACAACTGGCTGAAGCCCAAGTTGGTTGAAACTTGGCAAAAAGACCAGGGTGGTTGAACCCTGGCAGGAAGACCTGGTGGGTTAAGAAGTTGAGTAGAGCTGCACGAGGTAAGTGAGGTAAGTCACTGGAGGAGCGAACCAGTGAGGACGGGTCCTATTTTAGGACTGTAGGCGCGGTCCAACTTAGGCCCATTTTGGTGACCTCAGTTGAGTCCTGGTTAGATCCATATCCAGGTTTGGACGGGGTCTAATTAACTCTAAATGCATTAACTCTATTTTACAGAATTTATTTAATTAGATTCTAAATGCATTAACTCTATTTTATAGAATTTATTTAATTAGATTCAAAATGCATTAACTCTATTTTACAGAATTTATTTAATTAGATTTTGTAGTTGAATTTTATAAAATTATTTCTTATCTAAAGCCTTGGTGGAGGATAAATTATCAATTAAATTATTCGTATTTCCTTCTTTTTAGAGAATAAAATTATTCCTACTAATGCTTAAAATTCTCACGTAAAGCTTAGCTGGAAGGATAAAATCTCCTTTAAAATTATTAATAAAATTGTAAGAGGATAAAACCTCTCGGTTAACTTTTCAATATTCTATATTTATATTTTATTTAAATTATTTTCTTAATTGAAGCAAAGGATAGAAATATTATCTTTTTTTTAATTATTTTATCTTGTTGATGGATAAAATTTGAGTTGAGAAGATCATGCATCGAGGCACTATAAATAGAAGCAAGCAAGCCCTCTAACACATAAGAAAATTTGATTCTGGTTCAAGCTTTGGCGCTCTCTTGCTTCCACGCTCCTCTGCTGCGGTTTGTGCTTTGACTCGACGCTGTCCGACCGCTGCTGGAAGATCGCTCCCAACACCCAAGCTGCTTCAGATAAATCTAAGTGTTGGGTAACGAATTTTTTTTTCTGCACTTAAATTATTTAAGGGGGAAGTGTAGGGCTGTTACACTTCCGCCCAATCTTGTATTCGAATCACTCTATCGGTAGTTTGTCGATAGAGGTTTTTAGTGGATTGCCCACAGGAAAGGTTCAAGGAACCTGGGCCTGCGAGTAGGAGTCGGCGAAGGCTCCGAACGAAGTAAAACTCCTTGTGTAATTTTGTTTTATTTTTCGCTTTCGCATTTCGTTTTAATTTTTCCGCTGCGCACGTTAAAAAAAACATCGTACAATTTTCTATCAACTCTGATTTTATAACGAAGATTTTAAAAGTCACGTGATTCACCCCCCCCCCCTCTCACGTGCATCGATCCTACACTACGGTAGCCTAGAACCGAGGCTTTCATAAGGAGCTCATCCCTGTTGTACAGCTATGGTAGTCCCAGAACCGGGGACAGCTACGATAGTCCCAGCACCGAGGCTTTCATAAGGAGCCCATCCCTTGGTCCTTACTTGGGTCCAGTATAAGCCCATCCATAAAGTAAAATAGCTTCACATGTTTCTTTTTACATCATAAGAAATGCTCTTGGCATTCATCATTCATAGAACATACATAGCATATTTAAAGACATAAACATGATCTTAATACATGAAGCATGGTGTAAAGCATACTTAGCATTTCGTCATTCATAGTTAATGCATAGCATTTGTAACACCCACTTTTTTTTTTCATAAAGTGGCGTTACGCTAACATACGTAGGGGCATGTGAACATCGTAATGCAGCGGAATAAGTTAAACTTACACATACAGGAACCTAGCTATCCTTCCTAACATAGGGACATGGGAACTTAGCATTATTAACACCGTACTTATCATCATGTCATGAAGTCACATAAGCCATCCATTAGGCACATAAGTAGCAAACTTAAAGTTTTAGCATAAGACTTGTAAATATATCTTTTTCATAGCCAAGTCAGTACCACACACACATTCCTGCCCCTCCTGCTGCTTCCTCATCGTCCTCCTGCTTGATCTGCGGTATAAGGAAATTAAGACTATAAGCACATAGGCTTAGTAAGACTCTTTCCTACTCACTAAAACCATTCATCAAAGTAATCATAAGCACATGAAACATGAACATAACTTGGTGCTTTACATAGGACATAAGCATCTAAAATCACTTAGCATGACATAGTTCTTGCATAGTACATGAACATAAAATACACTTAACATAGCATGAGACATGGCATAAACATAAATATACTTAACATGGCATGATACATGGCATAAACATAAACATAAATATACTTAACATGGCATAAACATAAACATAAATATACTTAACATGGCATGATACATGGCATAAACATAAACATAAACATAAATATACTTAACATGGCATGATACATGGCATAAACTTAAACATAAATATACTTAACATGGCATGATACATGGCATAAACATAAACATAAATCTACTTAACATGGCATGATACATGGCATAAACATGAACTTAGTGTTAGTGATATGAGAGAAGTGTCCTAAGGCAATCACCTTATGATTGTAAAACATTTATTTTAATAAATGATAATTCACTATTTGAGTATACATGCTTGTGTGTTTGATTGGGATCTTAAACTCATCTACTGAATGTCCGCAATACAACTCACAACATAAGAGAATTTGTGATGGGATCACAACTAGTGATTATCTCTAAATGCGCAAATGTGAAGTATTGAAAATATCCCTAGTCGATGAATTGATAAATATGGACACTATCAATTCTGTTGAGACTAGCATGGGTTATTCTCTAATCAGCTGATTCTCACTGGCTGGTGTCATTGGGATGTCCGGAGATAAACATGGATGCTAGTTAAGGGAACTAGTTCATTGGAGTGACTAGCTATAAAACTTCATATGGAATCTATATAGAAATGTCAATGAAGTTCTTACTGCGGCTTAAGTGCGATGTTCCTTTGACTTGCGGTTTTCAAGTCATCTTGGACATGGAGACTTATACTTTAACATCTTAAGCAAGCATCTCCAAGGAGGTGTGGACCCAGGATGATTGAGTACAAGCCGAAGTGCCCGAGGATGTTTGAACAGCCTACAAAGGATTCACCACTCCTTGCGAGGAGATGTATACCCAGGCATATCGTCGGATTGTTACTCAAAGCCTCTGGCCAGAGCATATCATGTTTAGAGTGCGAGTCTCTAAAATACATGAGAGTAATTAGAAATCTAAAGGACGAGAAAGATACTACTTGGGCTAGGTGTGACGTAGTCAGTCTAGTGGGGACTGACACAAATAGACCATGTCCTGAACCAAGTGGGTATAATATGGTGAAGGGAATGAGGCACGATTCATTAGAGCTGCTGAAGGGTTTCAGAATTCTTTCTGAGGTCAACCGTTGATCTTTCGATTAATTGGGGGTCATGATGTACTACTAGGTGCCACTCATGATCGTTCTATAATTAGTTGATTATAGACGGCCAACATAAATCGAAAGCATATTTAGTCACACGCACTACGAGTAATCCGAGGGATTTAAAACGAGTTAAAAATTGGATTTTTCCAATCAAGAGAAATAAGTCGAATCTGAATTAATCAGAGGCGCAATGGAAGCTTAAAATGGCTAAGTCTTTTGAAGGCTTATCGGGCGAATTAAATGAGTTTAATTCGCGATCGGTTCGGCCCGGTTTGGCCGGCCAAAGAGGGTGCCAAACCCCTTTGGTTTGGCCGGCCACAATAAAGGGGATAAACTAATTTATTTGGTTTAATTAATAAAATAAATCTAGCGTGATTTGTTTTATAAAATTATGGATAAATAAATTGATATATAAAGAAATTTATATAAAGAGATTTATAAAGAAATTTGTAGAAATTTATTCTTTTTATGGAAATTAAAATAAACCATGAATTGGTTTAATATTAATATATAAAATCAATTATGAATTGATTTTTCCATGATAAGAAAATTTTATAGAAATTTTATTCCATAATTAAAAAGAGAGAGGGATTTGTTTTATATGGATAAATAAATTTGTATAAAAAAATTTATATAAATAAATTTATAGAAATTTATTCTTTTTATGGAAATTAAAATGATCCATGGAATGGTTTATTTTAATTTTATAAAATTAATTATGAATTAATTTTTCCATAATAAGAAAGTTTATAAATTTCTTATAAAATTTATTCCATAATAAAAGAAGAGAAAGTATTTGTTTTATTATAAAGTTAGTTATAATAAAATTTGGCTTAAACGGAATAATTAATAAGAGAATTTATAGGATAAATTTCTTATGAAAAATTTCGTTAAAGAGGAGACTTGGCAAGGGAGAAGCAACTATATAAAGGAACCAAAGGCAAGCCCTTAATTCCAATCAATTAATCAAGAGATTGTTGCTCTCTCTCTCTCTCTCTACATGCCTCTCTCTCTCTCTAGGGTCGGCGCCTCTCTCTCTAGGGCCGACTCTTTCTCTCTCCTCCCCTAGGGCCGGCGCAACTCCCAAGGTGGGCGTGAGCTTCTTCCACCAAGAAGACCCCGAAGAAGAAGAAGCGGATAACGTATCCTTCCTTCCCTTCCCGGAATTTGGATTCCGATTCTTGGTGGTTAGTTTCCTATTTTTCTTTTGATCTTCTAGTTGTACCAATAGAGAATCTAGTAGTTCTCGTCGGCACAAAACTCGCGACTCCTTCTTTCCTTTCCCAGAATTTTGATTCCGTTACTTAGTGGTTAGTTTCCATCTTTCTCTCTTGTTTTTCTAGTTGTGCCTTTGGAGAATCTAGTAGTTCTCGTCGGCACAAAACTCGTGGCTTTCCAATGTCATCCCGAAGAGAACTCGGCGTGGACGCGAATAGAGGCGGAGCTTCCAAGGGACGCTACGGTTGGATCTCGTCCCTTACTTCGAGTTACGCGAGGTACTTAGTAAATTAGTTTACTTTTTCTGCAAAGTTTTAATTTATGATTATGTCCAAACACCATAAGGTTGCATGCTAGATACGTGGTTAAAATAATTTAAGAAATTATTTTATGCTAATTCTTCCGCTGCACGTAAAAATTTAAAATTTTACGAACCCGTATCCTTGTCGACATGCACCCGGTCCCAATAGTGGTATCAGAGCCGGTTAGTGTTCGACATAATCATATAATTGTTTTGTGGAAAACTTTGTCATGATCTCAATTTCGGAAAAAAATTTCAATTATGGAATCTTTCAAATTATAATAAATTTTAGATTTAAGAATTTTAAAGTTTGGAAATCCTCATGAAATTTCGCAAACGTTTGAAATTTTCTAGTTTCTGAAATTTTATAATAATTGTGAAAACTTCCCATCTTTGGAAACTTTCCAATTTTGGAAATTTTTCTATTTTAGAAATTTTCCAATCTTGGAAATATGTAAGTTTTCTTTGTACCAGAAACTTACAATTATTCTGAAAACCTATTATGAAATCTCGCAATTTTGGGCACTTTCTTTCAAGAAAGTTTAGACAAATTCATGGACAGTTAATTGACAATTAAATTTGAATTGGTTTTTAAATTGACAACAAAATTTTTTATTTTGGATTGAGCCTCGGGCAGCCGTCCAATTTAAAGTTAGTTGTTGTAATTTAATTACCCAATTTTTAATTGAAATTGTCATGTTTGATTTGGATTGAGCCTCGGGGAGCCGTCCAATTGGATTTACAACAAATTACTTTTCTTTGGATATCTGAGCCTCGGGGAGCCACCATTAGAAAACAATTTGTTGTAATTAATTAAATCCATGAATAAAATATGTTTGAAGAGGTGATGCACTTACATATTGTTGTCTCCAAAATTAATTAGGAAAATAGTTTCCTATAGAGTATTTTTTAATGAGATTTTCATGAAAATAATATGTAGTTGAATTAAGGGATTTGTCTCTTAATTTAATAATATTTGATTTAGAGAAATCAAAGTCTTGAACATATTATTTCCGAAATTAATTATGACAATTTAGGAAATTGTTTCCCAAAACAATTCCTTTAATTAAGTATGAAATTGGAATTAGGAAATCCGGTTCCTAATTCAATTAATGAGACTTGATAACTTAAGTCACATACATACTTTATTAAGGAAATCGTTAGTCATGACATAATTCTATGTCATGAATGTGCTTAGAAAAGAATGGATGAGACCCAAAACCCCTTACAAAATATTAAGGCCAACACCTTCCATTAATATGGTTAGAATCGGAGTTTGGTTTCTCATTTGGGTTGATGGACACATCCATGCCCGACTTGAACCTCAACATGTTCAAACCATGGAATTAGTTTATAAATAATATAGTTGGAGTCAGAGGTCAATCATTAGTTTTGGTTGTTGGACACATCCAAGCCTGACTAAGCGGTTGAATGAGCTCCAACCATATTAAAACTATTTCTTGATTAATGGGTCAGCCTTAAGCTTGGAGCATCGATTTGTTGTGCCACAGCCAAGGTCGATGTAAAGAGAGGTGCAGTTGAGTGCTATGTATATTGTTGCATACTTGTTAATGAGTTAACAACCCAATGTTTTATGCAAACATTCAATTAGTTGATAGCACAATGTGATAGTTACATGTATGTGATATGTAATCGGTATACTTACCTACCTTTCATAGCTATGAAAAACTTG
>JAGFNQ010008742.1:0-60503 GCA_024364735.1 Boesenbergia rotunda | reverse complement strand
GTTCTAAAAACCTAGGGCAATTTCACAATTAAGCAATAAAAACATAGGTCAAACATGAATTTAAGCAGCTCAAATAATCAATAAAATAGTATTTATCATCTCCCCCACACATAACCTTGAGCGTCTCGCGAAACACTAAGTATGTATCCCCTAGATTTTCTTAAGCATAATTAGAAGCAAATGAAAAGAAATTACCTAAGGTTATCAATTCTCATAAATCTAAGCCCTATGGATTATATCTTGTCCTTAAATCAACAACTTAGCCTTTTCATCCATCATAAGTCATTGAGATGAATCTAACTCATAGCCTTTCAAGGAAATTTTGGTGACTCTCTCCTTAAGTTCTAATTGATGATGGAGTGGAGCTCACTCAAACACATATGATTCTTGCACTACCATAGGCTTGCTTATTATCTACTCTCCACCATTAATCATGAATAGGATCAACATCTTTAAGAACAAATAAAAAGCATAGAAAATGGTGAGAAATGGAATAAAAACCAAGAAAAATAGAAAAAATGGTAAAGTGGAAGACTTGAGTGCTCAAAGATGTTTCCAATGTACTTCGCTTCTCTGGACAGTCCCCTAATGATCTCAAAAGTGTTGTGAAGTCAAACTTGAATAATTGCCCTTGATTTGGATGAAAAACCCTTCCTTGACCTCTTGTGCCAATTTTTGTCTATTCGTGCCAACTTTGCTTCTTTCACTCTTTTCTCAGATTTTTTTTTTTCTTTCTTTCTCTCTAGTGAATTCAGAATGTAATGGAGCAGATCTTCAATTTGGATGAGAGTATCTTCACTGATTTATAGTGCCAAGTCAATGGTGTGCCAACTTGCTTCTTCTTTTCTTTTCTTATTTTCTGATTTTCTGTTTATGTTTGCAACCATTTCTTTTACCTCAGCCCTTCTTATTTTTGGTCAGGCTTCCATTGCAATTCAGCTTTGAAACTTCTGTTATTAACTAGAGACCTCAATTAAAGCCAAGTAGAGAAACTCATAGATTTTTACCCAAACTGTTTTTTTTTCTTTTTTTTCTGCTCTCAAACCTATTGAGGGAGTCAAACTTCATTTGGAACATTTCGGACCAGCTAGTATCAGGGTTCATATCAGTAAAACTTGAGACATCCAATAACAATTATGGACAAAAATTTGATGTTCCAAATATTACCTTCTCTAACCCTTGCAACTCCCTTTTAATACACTCACTTCAAGTTGGTACCAATCTTCAATTTGTTTTTTTTTCTGTTTCTAATTCCAGCTCACGGCAGATTCAATTCAAATCTCTGATTTCTTCACATCAGTTAGCATAAGGAGTAATTAAGCACTTAAAGTATTCCACATCACAAATTCTGCTCAACAAAATTAAATCTCAGCCTTGGTTTTGCTCAACTCAGCTCAGCAGTTTTTTTTTTCTTCTTTTCTTTTTGTTCTGATTTCCTCCACTTGCCTTCACTGGAAAGCTGCTCCCCACGAGGTTGAATTCAGTGCAAGACCATTCTGCAAATTCGCTATGCATTTCTGAATTAAGGAGCATGCATTCAGCTTGAAGTGGATACCAAACTGCAAAACCATTCTGTTTTTTTTTTCTGCAGCAATTCCAGCTCACTATCTCAATTTCTCTGCTCTCCATAACCTCTGATAGCTGCCAAATCTGTTTTCTTGCAATCCAATTCTCAACTGATCCAAATCTGTTTTGGATCAGATTTGATAAAAGCTTCCTGTATTGGATCATATTTGGTTAGCTTCAATTCAGATTTTTCATCTTCTTTCCAGCTTTATTCAGCCTTGCTCAGTCTTCAACCGAATTCACTTGGCAATGAATTTCTGCATTTGGTTCAAGTTAATACAGCTGCAAATCATTCCATTCCATTTTAAAAACATTGGCACACAATTTGGCTTCAATTTGATGGTTGCGTGCCACTTAAACCTTGGCACACAATTTCTTCTTCATCAAATCTTTTTGAGCTTGGCCATGTAAGCTTGGATCTTCAAATTATATTCAGTAGAATCTAGATGACTCCATTTACTTCCATCCTCTTGCTCATTTTCGAAATTCAAATTCAACTCACTTGCACCTTTTGGCTTCAACTTGGCAAAAAAAATTTTCTTTTTGACATGAATACCTCCAAAACTTTAGTCACTCCCCCACACTTAAATCTTTGTCCGTCTCGGGCAAAATAGCATTAGGAAACATCTCAAGCAATAAACAAGCCCATAGAAAAATTAGGGTTAAGATTAGCAATAAGGAAAGGCAACTAGAATAGAATACACAAATTGATGTGGAAAGGTAAATAAAATGATTAGTCCCTATAGATGTGATCTAACCATTGAAATATGATTTTGAAAGAACCTAAGCAAGTTCTAGAATACAATAACATATGTGTATCACAAAATAAGGCTAATCTCACTAGATAAAAATAATCCATCTCAAATCCTCAATTAAGAATCTAAAGCAAAATCGTACTCAAGCATCCATGATTTCATCCATGAACTCAAACCCTAAGTTTTGACAACCAAATTTAATTTATTTTCCAAAAGACTCTAAAATGCTATGGGATAACCTAGAGGGATACATTTATTTCTAGTCATACAATAAAATGTGTCCAAAAGAAATAACATGGTATTTACAATGACTTTTATTCATGCCACTCTACTCACGGGTTTATTAGCAAGAACTCATTTTAAGAGTGAAAACATGCAATAAAGGAAAAAGCAACAAAGATCAAACTCCCTTTTATTTCTGGCGGTCGGAGTCTGTCAAGAAATAGCCTCCACCGTGGTAGTGGAGGAGTCTGGGTGTGCGAAGAGCTTCTTTCATTTGTTCAACTTTCAGGTGGACGAAGATTATTTAAATACAAGACCCATTTAAGAGGTAGAGTGTTTTGGATTAAAGTAAAATCATCTCCTCCCTCTTTATTCTTTTTGGAACACCCTCCAGGAGGTTTGAGCATGTTCAGATGAAGCTCCCACTCAAAAAGTCTTCTGGACCCTGCAAAACCATGTAGTACCCCTCTCGAGCGTGCAGGGTAAGAAAGAAATGAAATAATATCAGTCTTTGCATAAAATGTATCCAAAAATGTATCACATCCAATAAAATCAATTTTAGGCAACTCAAAGAATTTTTCACAATGAATATCTACCCAAGATGCATCAAGAAACTTACCATAATCAATGAAATCAATTTTGGATGCTTCAATGAAATTTTCATAATTATTTACCACACATGATATATCAAGAATTCTATCGCAGCCAATAAAATCAACTTTTGGTACCTCTCTTGATGTTTCCAAAAAAGTAAAAGAAATACTTACCTGATCGCGCTGAAAAATACCTGGAGGTTGCTCCCTCCTGGTCAAGTATAGGTTCCATATCAGGTTCAAGTTCTAGTAAGCACTCTACTGGTACAAGTGATCCTTGGGGCTCTGTGCAATCCCCTACACTTTGAATCTCAACAGAAATAGGTGATCCTTGGGGCTCTGTGCAATCCCCTACACCTAGAAAAATCTCTCCAACTGGTAGTGCATCTGAAATGTCTTCTAAAAATCCTCAGTCTCAGCAGTAATTACTCTCTCAGCCTCCTCTGAATACATAGCTCCTCCAAAAAAATCAGGTAAAAATCCCTCAGCCTCTAACTCTGTCTGTTCCAGCTTCTCAAGAATATCCATGCTCCTGATGGAGTGATCCCCTCTCGGCTCCTTCATGGCATCAAAAAGGCTAAACTGGACTACTGTGTCTCCCACCTCCATCGAGAGTGTGCCAGCATAAACATCAATCTTTGTTTTGGCAGTCTTCAGAAAAGGCCTCCCAAGGATAAGTGGGGATCTACGTGCAAGATACTCTCCCTCCATGTCTAGAATGTAGAAGTCCGCAGGGAAAATCAACTCTTTCACTTTAACCAATACATCTTCAATAACCCCTGCTGGGCGGGTCTGGCTTCTGTCTGCAAGCTGAATCACAACTCCTGTGGGCTGTAGAGGACCAATACCAAGCATCTGGAAGACTGTCCTGGGCATGACATTAATAGAAGCTCCTAAATCAAGCATGGCATCATGTAGCGTGGTGCTCCCTATCTCACAAGATACAGTGAACATGCCAGGGTCTTCACATTTCTGAGGTATGGCATGGATAAGTGATGAAACATTCTTCCCCATGCTGACCAACTCATTTTCCTTAAGCTTCTTCTTATGAATACAAAGATCTTTCAAAAATTTTACGTACTTAGGGACCTGTTTAATCATTGTCAGCAAGGGTACATTAATTTCAACTTTACTAAAAAGTTTTACCAGCTCATTGTATTCTTTTGCTTTCTCCTCCTCCACGTGTCTTTTGGTTGGAGTTCTCCCCTGTGGAAAAGGCAAGGGCACTCTAAATTCTTCCTCTTTGGCCGGAGGTGGAGATGCTGAATTCTGCCCTGCTGTCCCATGCGATGTGGTGGCTGTCCCTTGCGTCTCGGCACTGATTTCTTCTCCGTTTTCCACCAAATTTGGAGGGTTGTTTGAGGAGGGAGTCGGGCACGGGCTAGGGGTGGTATCCACTGAAATTGGAGTGGTTTCGGCACTGATTTGGGCTGGAAATGAACATGCTGCCCTGTTTTCTGAAAATTCAGCTCTTGGTCATTTTGAGTTGATGGAACCTTCCCACTCCTCAAATAAATTGCGCTAACATTTCCCTTTGGGTTGGGAACAGCTTGGGAAGGTAGTTGGCTTGATCCTTGAGCCTTAAGTTGATTCACATCATTAGCCAATTGTCCCATTTTCCTTCCGAGGTTTTGTATAGCTCCAATGATATCATCCTGCTGTAATTGTTGGAATTGCGGCTGTTGGGGCTGATTAGAGTTATGAAATTACTGTTGAATTGGTGATATGCTTGGAAACCTTGCTGGGAATTGTAACCTTGAAAGTTCTGATTTTGAAGTGAAAAATTCTATGGCGAGGGCTGAAAATTCTGATTTTGAAACCCTTGATTGTAGGGCTGAAAATTCTGATTCAAGGGCTGTGATGGCTGAAAATTTTGTTGATTTGGAGCTTGGAAAGCTGGGAATGATTGAAAACCTTGCTGCCCTTGATGATATTGCTGGAATTGAGGTTCAAATGGCTGGAATTGTTGCTGGAATTGTTGGGAATTAAGCTGAAACGGAGGCTGAAAACTTTGGTTTGATGGCTGAAAAGTTTGCTGATTGTTTTGAGTTTGTTGGGGCTGCTGGAAATTCGATTGAGGCTGCTGTGAGGGTTGATTTTGAGGCTTTTGTTGGCAGAAAGCATTCCCATACCTCAAGTTAGGATGATTCCTCCAACCGGGGTTGTAAGTAGAGGAATACGGATTGTTTCTTGCTGGGAGTTGTCCTCTTACTAATGCCGCTACTGTCTCATCCTGTTGGAGGGTGGGGCATGAATCTGAGGTGTGCTCTAGACTAGAGCAAATGCCACACACACTTATCATTTGACTTGACTGTGGAGGTACTGAAGGAGTTGAGCCTTGATTTGCATTGCTAACCTTCAACTCTTAATAAGTGATGTGATCTCTGCCAATCTCTTGTCATAATGATCAATAGGAACTACCTGAACTTCACCCACTCCTCTGGTGGTCAAGGCTCTGCTTCCAAATTGTTAGGAATTCTCAGCCATATTTGAAATGAGCTCCCTAGCTTGAAGTGGCGTTTTGTTCACTAGGGCCCCTCCAGCTGCAGCATCTATCATGACTCTATCCATCTGGAGCAATCCCTCATAAAAGTACTGAATCAATAATTGCTCACTGATCTGATGCTGGGGGCAACTTGAACAAACTTGTTAAATCTCTCCCAGTAGTCATATAGTGTCTCACCCACCACTTGCTGAATCCCACAGATGCTTTTTCTGATTATAGCTGTTCTGGAGGCTGGGAAATATTTTTCCAAAAATGCTTTCTTCATGCAGATCCAACTAGACACATGCCCTGTAGGTAGATAATAAAACCAGTCTTTTGCTGCTCCTGTCAGTGTGAAGGGAAAAGCTCTCAGCTTGATGTCTTCTTCAGAAATGCCCTGAGGCTTCATAGTGGAGCATACCACATGAAATTCGTGCAGGTGTCTGTTTGGATCCTCTCCAGATAAACCCTGAAACTTTGGCAACAAATTGATGAGTCCAGATCTGAGCTCAAAATTTCCCCTAGCTCTGGATAAGCTATGCTGGAGTACTGAATGCAGCGTCAGGTGCTGCGAGCTCCTTCATGGTTCTCTGGTGGTCTGCCATGTCACTGCCTGAGTGAGTGAAAATAGTCTGAATAGGAGGGATATCTGTAGTCTCTGAAAGAATGGCCTGGCTCCTCCTGACTCTGAAAGTCCTCTCAATCTCAGGGTCGAAATCTTCTAAATCACCACCTAAAGACCTGGTCATAAAACAAGACAACTCGCAGTAAAAGTGGATAAAAAGATAAAACAAATAAAATCAAATCAAAAGATATAGCAATAAGAACAAAAATAAATCAAGAATGATATGAAATAAGTGCACAAGCTAAAATCAAACAAGTCAACTAGTAGTTCCCCGGCAACGGCGCCAAAAATTTGATGGGCCCAAACTATGTGTCACGAATGTGGCCTCAAATTTAGATGTGAATGATGCTGGAAACCCTTTTACAATCAAAAGTATGAAAATGTAATATAGGGGCCACAGGTCGTATTTTTCTCGGGGCTAGTTGTCGTGTTTGATTCGAACTTGTATTTGTGTCGTTTATGAATTTTGGGTTTCAAGTGAATAATTTGGTTTTTGGTTGTAAATAAAAGTGAAAACGTGATGACAAGAAAGAAACTTAACTAATAACTAAACAAGTGATGGCAATTGACACTTCCACCAATGGAAACCGAGTCAAGCCATAGGATTTAACCAAAATTTGGAAAAGCAAGCCTAAATTCAAATGTACAGTAAATTCTGATGGAAAGAAATCGAAGGTGTGATAGAAATTTTCTGAAGCAAATCATGCTTAAAGCAATTGCAATTTATGCATTTCGGAAATTAAAGAAACTATAAATGTTAACTCAAACTAACTACAATTTTGGAAGCTACCAATAAAAGGAAATTCGAAATGGATGAATGCAACTTATTGATATCAACTCAATCAGATGCCACAAAGACACAAGTTGAATTCAAATGCAAAAAGGGTTCAATTCAATTGGCACGCAACAGTTAAGCTAATGGATTGGAAAAGATGCTGAAAATTATGCCGATTACTACATATGAACTGATATAGAGCAATTACAACTGAAGCAAACAAATTAAACTCAGACTCAGAAACAATTGAATGGAAATCAATAACCCAGATCCCCTCAACTGATGTGCAGAAATTGCAAAAACAGCCACGAAATTTCAGAAAAAAAAAGACAGAAACAGGACAGAATCTGATACTCAGGGATACATACTGAAATGCAGAGTTAAACTATGCGAAACAAACTAAAACAATTGCAATTACTCACTAACAAACTACCTAGCTGCTGAGAAGTACTGAATCGAAACTTGTTAACTGCAGAAATAAAATTGAAGTTTTTCAGAAACCAAACTGACATGCAGCCATCGAAACTAATGCAAAAGTGGAATTCAAATGCTTGGTAAACAAGACAAGCTACAATTTAAATTCAGAATGCAAGCTCAAGCTAACTTGATACAAAACTGTACGCAAGGAAAGAAATAAGGCTTAAACTACTGAAACGCTGAAATTGAAGTTGGCACGCAAGCACCAAGCTGATACGCAAGAAGCTAACTCACGAAATAAACTGAAATTAAGACTATTGTCACTAAACACACTCACTAACTAACTACTTGCTGAATGAAGCATAATTAAGCAGAAAACAATCAGAAAAATGAAATCTAGTATCCTGATATAAAGACAGAAACGAAACCGAATGGCAGAAATGAAATCTACTGCTAATAAACGAAATTAAGCTAAGCCTCAATCCGAATCCTTGCTGTCACTCAAGGATGAGCTGGAATTGAGGTGGTCACGCCTTTGGATGAAGATTTTGCCGAAGAAAACGAAGAAGAAACGAAGAAAAATGATGCTGCGGTGAGGACGCGACGAAGGGTAAGCTGCGCGATTTTTTTCCTTAAGTAATTAAGCACGGACGGTCCAGATTGGTCCACTTCAATCCAACGGCTGATCTTGGTCTGATTTGAGCCAAACTTTGATGATGATGATCTGGGGTCAGGATCTGCCTTATGGTAGCTCGGATCCTCCAGATTTGCAACGGATGGTCCAGATCAAGCTAATCTTTGAATGGATGATCTAGAGCCCTCCAAGCTTGATCCAACGGTTGATTTAGCTCTGATTGGGATGAAATCTTCAGATCTTGATCAGGGTGCTTGATCAACCCTGCCCTAGCTCGGATTGCATCAGATGATCCCGGATGGCTCAGATCTAGCCGCTCTTGAATCGGACGGCCCAGATTAAATCATAATCTTGATAATTCGATCCGGGTCACTTCCGACTCAAGTTTGACCCAATATGCCCTAAATTCTTGAACCTTTGATGCCTACAAAAATAGATCAAGAATTTAGTGGCCAAATAATCCAATTTTATATAAATTTACAATTAAGTCCAAAACCAAAGTAAGTTCTAAAACCTAGGACAATTTCACAATTAAGCAATAAAAACATAGGTCAAACATGGATTTTAGCAATTAAAATAATCAATAAAATGGTGCTTATCAATACTTATACATTTCCATACTTTAAAATATTAACTTCTTTGCTCTTGCTCTTTAACATGCTTGTAACATAACCATGTTAACATACATAACAAAAACATGCACTTAAGAAAATTGAAACACTTACATATACTCATATACTTCAAAATAATAATCAACTTTCTTAGGCTTTGACACTGTACCATGGTATCAATGTACCAATGCGCGCATCCCTAATAGGTTTCGGGGTAGCTAGCCACCGCACCCTATTAGAGCTTCCTTCTAACTTTCTGTGGGCCTCTCATTTGCCCGGTACATGTCACTTTACAAAAGTAAAATACTTTCTTACTCAATATACTTATACTTATCAAGCTATCTTTCTTTTTGCATAAATTTTGCACTACAATCTTTACCTTTCTTACTTGAAACTTTCATCGAGCACCTTGCGTGCCCTTAACCCAAAACTCATTTTTGGGACTTTTCAAGAACTTGGTCTTATCATACTTAGATCACCCATACAAACCTGCTCAAATTCAAGTTCTATGATAAGAACATATATTCTTTAGTAACTTAAATCACACAATAAGACAATATTCTCAAAGTATGCACTTAGATCATAAAATTACAGTTCTACAACGAGAATCTACATACGAAACTACTTCTATTGCAGGTAAGTGATTTACTTACCCCTTTTTTTTTTGAAGAAAACTCACTAAGTATTTCGAAAAAACCTAGCGTAGGACACCTCTTCTCTTCCTTGCGAGGAAACTCCACTCCTTGGCCCTAGGGAAGAAGCCCTAGGTTCTCCACTCAAGAGGAAGAAAAAGGAGGAAGAAAACCCTTGTTTTCGCAGCCCCCAAACCCCCTGTTCGCGCAGCCTCCAAAAACCTAATGGGGTCTTAACACAACTTAAGCGGAAGTTTAAATACATCTTCATGAAAAAGCCTAACTTACCTATAACATTAATTGGCTTCATCACTCCAGGAGGAAGTGCGCGGCACTTCGGAGGTCCAGATCGGCCGAGCTTTAACTTTGTTTTGTTCGGTTTGCATTTAATTTTACGTACTTAATTTTCTGTACTTGTGCTTGTACTTCTACACTGTAAGACAGGTTTTCTCCGCCTCCGAAAATTCCGGAAAGGAGACCAATAGTGGACTCACGCCGAGTACATAGGCCTTGGACGTACTGACCCTGGGGGGTTGGGAACCAACTAAATAAATCCCGTTGTGTCCCTGTGTATTGCTTTTTTTTTTATTTACTGTTCCGCTACACTAACGCTCTGAGTAGATTGAAAGTTTTTAAGAAGATTTCCACGTAAGATTTTCACGGTCGATATTCACCCCCCCTCTATCGAAGGCACCGATCCTACAAGAACAACCTGGGAAGATCTTTTCACTGAGGCCTTGATAGCGAGAGCTTTTTGGCATGTGGAGGATCAGGGAGTCAGATGTATGACATTTTGAGGAAAGCAAAGTCTTTCAGTATAAGTGGGAGATTGTTATGATGTATACTAAAAGTCTTGCCTTTTCTGTATGATCATCCACATTTTGAAAGAGAACCACAACAATACTGATGCATGTTTACATTAGTATGTGCATAACTGTCTGATGCTTTGCATTGTAGATAATATGGTGTGTGGTGATGCACAGAAGATCATGTTATCAGTCCCTTGTAGAGTATAAGTAGACGCTCACAACCGAGATGGAGTTGGACAAACCATTGGGATGGTTATAGTGTAATTAGGTGTGATTTATCTTGACCATAGAATTACACTAGTGTGCTTTGTGTGCATTAAGCAGGACCAAAATAGAGGTGATCCATTTATACTGACTTTATAATTGGACCAAAATAAGGGGATGCATTTTATTTCAAGGACTGAATGGATTAAAATGGGAATTTGTAAGGGGCTAGAAAACAAGTTTCCTAAGGTGTAAGGGCGGTTGTGGGATTTCCACATGTTGGAGGGCCTATTTATATATTTACCTCACCTATACTCGCCTCCCTCACTCGCGATCTGCCCTAAACCATAGCCTCCGACGCCACGAACTAGGCTTCTCCCGTTTCCTTCCTCCCTGATCTCATCGGCCGAGCCATTCCTCCTCTGCCAGGGTGAGCTACTCTTCGCCGACGTCATTCCACTGCGGTCTGCCAACGCCCCTCATGACGTAACAGCGAGTCCTCTGCTCCTATCATTTTCATTCCCCCGCCGATTGCAAGCCACATCATCACGCGATCAGAGCAGAGTTGCCTGCGGGTCTCACCTCTCTGCCTTTCCTGGGTCCGGTTGTGTGTTGCCTCTACACACTCTTAGCTTCGCAACACAATCCATTGGAGGCGGATCAATCAGGAGGAGGTAGAGGAGTCCGGAGCTCTATAGCATCGCCGGAGCTTGATTCAAGGGCTAGCTCCCGATTTTTAGGTAAGTGGGTGAAAGTTTATTGGATTTCGCTGTGAGACCATTGCCCATTGACGAACGAAATCCATTTCAAATCGTAGCTTTGCATGGAGTTCTCTAGTGATGCTATCTCAAATCGGCAAGAGTGGCTGCTGTGGAGACTTGCCGAGCTCAGGTAAGGATTGCTGAGTTGATGTTGGAGGTTGGTTTTGTTGTAGGCTTGAGTTCTGAGTATTTCTTCCTACCATGAGCTTCAAGTTGAGATCCATTTTGGAATTCCATGTCTGCCTTGCTTCGATATAAACAACTAGGCAGTAGATTTGCTGATTGTGCCCTATTCTTGATTAATGTATGAGCTATTGTTGGAGTTTCAACTTTGCTGTGTGGAGAAACTATGGTGATTAGGTTTGATCTGGAATTTGTGGTCTTAGCTCGGTTATCTATGTTGGAGTAGCTGTGAGCTTAAGGAATTCTTGCTATGTAAGGTGAGTCTTAAACCACTTCACAGTTTTTGCTTTTTCGCAAAGAGATAGCTTTAGACCTTGGGAGATAAAACAGATTTGGTTGGCTGAATTATTGTAGCAGGTTAGTTTCTGTTGTTTTGGAATGGATGATCAATTACAGCTTGAGTAGTAGCTCTACTTGGATTGGAATAGTTAGCTTTGTAATAGGAACTTGTTTGGATCAGTTTAGGTAACTGTGTATTTGGATCAGTTTAGGTAACCTCTTAGGGTTACTATGTCTTATGCTTTTTCAATTGCTATCTTTTGCTATTGCTATTGTTGGCTGTTATTTATCTCTAAACTTAAACATATTGCCATACATCAAAAAGGTGGAGATTGTTGAGGCAATCGACCCTTAAATGATTGGAAGATCATGGTTTTGATGTGTGTGTGTGAATATATTTAAGGTTAGAGTGTTATGTTATATTTGATGTGTGTGATTGAGTTTGTAGGACTTGGAGAATCACACATGGTGGGCATATCCGAGGGACGAGAGCCGAGGGAGGAGAGCTCCAAGGGCAAGCCGGGAAGCGGACTTCAAGGGCACACGTGAAGGGTGGCATGGAGGCAAGCCAAAGTAAGGCTTGCGTGCACATCTGAGGGATGATGGCCAGAGGAAGAGGACTTCAAGAGGCAAGCCAAGGGAGCAGACCTGAAGGCATACGTGAAGGAGAAGGTTCGGAGTGGCTGGGACTAAACTAAGAGGCGGACCAGTTGACTGCCCTAGGGGCAGTCGACTGCCAAAACTCACAGAGAGTTTTCAGCCTCAGACCAGTCGACTGCCCTAGGGGCAGTCGACTGGTGCGGGGCTGGACAGACTGCGAGTTTGTCCTGTTCACCTATAAAAGGAGCACCTTTTTGCACGTGAGCGGTATGGTTCCGTACGACAATGAAGTGCTGCTCGTCTGAAAAGTATCTTCTACTTCCTCTCTCATACTACTACATTCTGTAAAGAGGAAGATCACCACTGTAAAGGTTTCTCCACCTGAAGGAGATTTTTCATAGTGGAAGTGGTGCGCGACGTGGATCATTGGATTAGTCACCCATCTGGGTGGATACCAAGTAACTCTTGTTAGCATTATACTCAGTTTCTCTTACATATTATTGATTCCGCTGCGCTAACGACATTGTAGAGATCAAACAAAAAATTGCTATTCACCCCCCCCCCTCTAGCACGCCGAAGTGATCCATCAGAAAGGAGAAGAAGATGAGACAAAACCCTTCTTCTTCCCAACACAACACCCGCCGAAACCCTTTTTCTCTTCTCCTCAATCGCCAGCGCCAACAAGGATGAAGGAGCTTGCTTTCCGGCCACTGACTACCTCTTCTCCTCGCTCCTAGCTTGTACACACCAAAGATATGAAGGAGAAAACCAGAGAAGAAAGGAGAAGAAGAGAGCCTCTCTTCTCCTCCTCACAACCGGCGCCGCAACCCACAAAGGATTGTCGCCGACAGCCCTATTCCTCCTCCTCACTTCTTCTCCGATCACCAAGGTGATCCCCTAGACCTGGTGATCCTTCATGCCAATGAGGAAGAAGAGATGAAGATGGTTGAAGGAGAAAATCCACTTCCTTTCTCCTCTTCTTCACCCGGCGTAAACAACCCTAGGAGAGAGAGAATTTGTGAGGGGTTTAAGGTTTTGTTGGTTTGTGTTGTGGATGATCAATTAGCCTTGTATCATGACTCCTATAGAGTATTTATAGGGCTAAGATAGGGACCATGAGGATGAGTTGGTTCCTGGCCCGCTAATGGATCCAAACCCGATCCATTAATGGTGATCAATTCCACTAAATGATCCCATTGTACTTCCTCACCAACCCCCATATTTTCATAGGGGCTCCACATATTACGAGTCGTCCATCTCCCCGTGTTTAAGATATCGTATGCCCAATAATTAATTTAATTTACTGATAATCAAATTAATTATCTTCTTGATCCTTGATTAGTACCACTCAGCCTTTCCATCATGCCGGACCATAGTCCACTTGCAAGATTTGACATGACGATCCTTTTGAGCTCACCAAGGAGGCATCATCATCCCGACTCACCAGGACATGAATTCCGTCAATAAACAATGGCACATCATATTATTAATATTATCTCCCAACTTACCGGGCCTATCGATCTAACAGAATAGATCTCGCTCATTAGTAAATCAAAAAGATAATAATTAATAATATATGCCCGTCATTATTCGGGATTAAGAGATCGTACTCCATAATATATGCCCGTCATCATCCGAGGTCTAATCCAATTTACTAAGTCAGTACAAAAATTTGATGTCCTCTCTTTTGGTCATACTCAATGTACACAAAGTACACTAGTGTAATTCTATAGTTAAGATAAACCACACCTAATTACACTACAACTATCCCGATGGTTTATCCAACTCCATCTCGGTTGTGAGCCTCTTTCTTATGCTTCGGCAAGGAACCTGATAACATGATCTTCTGTGCGACACCACGCACCATGTTATCTACAATGTCAAGCATCAGACAGTTTGTGCACATATTAATATAAACATGCACTGTGTGATTTTTCGATTCTCTTTAAAATGTAGATGTATCCTAACCAAAAGGCAAGACTTTTAGTATACATCCTAACAATCTCCCACTTATACTCAAAGACTTTGCTGTTTTCAAAATATTATACATTTGACCTCTAGATCCTTCACATGCCTTAAAAAGCTCTCGCTACCAAGGCCTCAGTGAAATGATCCACCTAGGTCATCTTCTGATGCAATCTAGGCAACGACAGCTATTCCTTTTTTGGGTGGTACTTGCGCTCTGTGTTTACTTGCCTTATGGACTCGTGATTCCTTCGAGTTCGCAATTGCACCATTTAAATCACATCAAATGTGATAGTTCCTAGCAAACTAGGAATCACATCAAAGTCCATCTTGAGGTTTCTGAACCATGTAGCTATATTGGTTGCCTCGCAGCCTGCCTGAATATCCAGCCTCCATAGTAGGGTCCATCAGGCAGACACTGCGCAACACTCTACTATACAATGGTTCTACCTCCTAAAAATAAACATAAAACCCAAGGAATATCCATATATGCCCCTATCTAGATTGGAATTCTGTATCCATATAACCTACAGGAAATTGGTCTGCCCGATAAATCGACATATAGTCCTTAGTCCTTTTCAGACACTAATACATGCTTTTACCGCATTCTAATTTTCTTGACCTAGGTTACTCCGATATCTGTTACCCATGCCCACGGCACAACAGATATCTGGGCTCATTTCTAGCATACAAGAGACTTTCTCTAGCCGATGCTAGAGGAACCATCTTTACCTACTCTATCACCTTTGATAATCCAAACATATCTCTTAGATAGAGTAGCTCCAAATCTAAAAAGTACAAAACTTTCCTTTGGAGGTATCCATGCTAGAATGAGCTAGGACAATGTTTTATATGAAGCTTGAGATAAGCACATCATCCTTGTCTGGAGATCCCTTAGATCTTTGATCCCAAAGAATGTGTCTTACTTCTCTCAAATCCTTCATAATTATGTGGACAACCATACCTTTACGTCTGACAATATTCCGTTATTGTTGCCAACTAAGAAAATACTATCTACGTATTATACAAGAATACCACTTCGTTTTGTCACGTACAACATCATCCGTCCTTTAAATAAATCCATATAGTTGGATTTATCTTTTCAAAGCGGATGATCCTTGCCATAGGTCTAGGGATCCAGTTCATGCTCACCTAGGACCCAGTCCATAGACTCTCCAAGAACATGAGACTTTCAGGTTGTCTAACAACCCTCCCACTACGATAAGGTACCCTTTGTGTATTTTCTATGACACGAGGTGCAGTGTCCTGTGGTATAACATCTTGTACAGTTGGTACTAAGATCAGAATATCCCCTTACTTGGGTCGTCTTCCGAGAGGCCTTTGAGAGTCAGTATATCCCGATAGCTTATCAGATGACTTAGCATAAGGAATTCCTGACCCTACAGCAGGGGAGTCACACAATCATGGAGTACAATGCAGAATTCAACCGTTTGGCTGAATACTGCCCCGCGTTGGTCACCGAGGACATATCACGGATGCTTCACTTTACTCAAGGACTAGTTGGGTACATCAGACTCCGGATTGTCGGATTCAGTACTGCATCATACCGGGAGGCTTTGGAGAAATCCCTTCTAATAAAGATGGCTTAGCAGTAGGTAAACGGAGAAAAGAAGAAAGGGAAGGAGTCAACTCAGAGTTTAGCTCAGACTCAGCCACAGTAGACCTCCAGATAGAATTGGGGCAGCCAGAGCCAGTTAGCTCAGAGCGCTTCTGGGGCATCCACTTGGCTTCAGAAGTCCGAACGTTCTACAGGAGGTTCTTCTCGGTCTTCTCAGTAGCACCAGAAGAAGAAGACAGCCGGACACTACCAGTGTACATAGTGTGGCTCCAGAGAGCATCCGAAGTCGGAGTGTCCTATGGGACATGTAGTGTGCTTCTACTGTAAGCTTCCAGGACACATAAGTCGAGACTGTGAGTTGAAGGCACAACACGAGGGGACTGGCATAACGAGTCCGAGTGGGCATACAACATAGACAGGACCTCAGAGAGGACGGAAGACTCAACATTCTTTCCGTCCACCCCATCCAACAGTAGTTTATTTCATGCCTGGATACGAGCATGTTAGTACCCCAGCGGCTTCACAGAGTTCTGTTTCTGCACCACCGCAGCAGTACATGCCACAGCTTCAGTACTACCCGATTTATCAGCCTGCACCATATCAACCTTAGTCTGCTGTTAGAGCACCTGTATCTCAGCCTCTGCCACCACCACAGCTACAGCAGTATCCCCCTCTACCTCCACCTCTAGAGATTGGACGGGTTTATGCTGTTATCCGAGAGGAGGCTCAGAGGGCTGACAGATCAATCTTTCGCAGTATTATCTCCTTGTATTCAGTTTCTGTAGATTTACCGGTAGATATTGGTAGCTCGTATTCTTTTATTTCACGGATATTCCATGGTGGGATTGGTAGGATACCTACCGCTAGGAGTCGACACCTAACTATATCCTTACCATCTGGTAAGTCATTAGTGGTCACTCAGGATGTCAGAGTCTTCCCACTTGACTTCGGTAGTGTGATACTCACCGTGGACCTACTGGTCCTCGAGATGGTAGATTTTGATGTCATTCTCGGCATGGACTGGCTTACAGCATACCATGCCACTATGGATTGTCAGACTAGGGTGGTCACCTTTCGGCCTCCGAACCAACCCTTATGGGATATTACCGACATCCGAGATGATGACATATCTGTTATTTTTGCGCTCTAGGCACAGAGATTGCTATCCAAGGGTTGTCAAGGATTTCTATTGTCGATGATGAGCGTGGATGACAGCAATAGTACCTCACTTTTGGATATTCCAGTCGTTCGGGAGTTCCCAGACGTCTTTCTAGAGAAGCTACCGGGTCTTCCTCCCAGGAGACAGATAGAGTTCACTATAGAGCTGATTCCGGGGTCTGCGCCGACATCTAAGGCTCCTTATCATATGGCATCGAAAGAGTTGGACGAGCTGAAGGTCCAACTCTAGGAGTTATTAGACAGAGGGTTCATCGAACCGAGCGTATCTCCTTGGGGTTCACCGGTTCTGTTCCTCAAGAAGAAGGACAGTTCTCTGAGGTTATGCATTGACTACTGGCAGTTGAATGCAGTAACCATCAAGAACAAGTACTCTTTGCCATGGATAGAGGATTTGTTTGATTAGCTCAGAGACACCTTAGTGTATTCTAAGTTTGATCTGTTAGTAAGAGCCCTAGAGCCAATTATGTGATGATTGACTAAGAACTTTTTGTATCATATTCTATCTTTAATAAAGGCATGTTTGATTATTATACTTACTTTATTTTTGTGTTAAATAACTAAGTATAATAATGTCCTTATGTAGTAGGTTCTTATCTACATTATATCGATTGGTTGAATCGATAGTGAGATAATGTAGAGAACACTGCACTAAATTATTCCTAGTCAAGCATTAATATTCAGGGACAATATTAATACATGGAGACAAGCATGTAGGTCAATTGATGACTTGAGCTCATAAGTCATGGATATGTGATATCAAGTTGACACATCGGTATACATTAAAGAATGTGTACTGAATTGACCCGCCATGAGAAAGTTTCATGGATTGTCATATGAGTGTCATAAACTTTCTCATGTGACTATTAGTACGAATAATCCTTAGACCTGAAGTCACTACGGTTCCCTACATAAGGAGTTATGTACTTTGGTATCGTCAAACGTCACCCGTAACAGGGTGGACTATAAAGGCGATCACTGAGTATGTAATGAATTATACGGAGGGATATGAGTGATGTAGATGGGATCTATCCCTCCCATATGACGTGAGTGATATCTGTGGGTCCCTTGATCGAGTAAGACTGCTAAAATGTATGGGCATGCTCAAATGAGTCAATATGAGATATTGAGCTCATTTGTTTGAGTGAGTCTACTCGAGGATCAAGAAACACAAAGATTGATCGAGGATGGCACGGTCTATGCCTCATTGGTTAATCGAGATATCAATGATAGAAGGACATGGTCATACATTATCATAGTCATGCAGGTTTAGTCGGATCTCGACTTTTCTTGTTACTTGGGTAGCAATGATGCATTGCTAGATGTCGCTCATTGCTTATGTGTCTAAGGTGCTTAGGTGCATTGCCAACGTCACGAGAACCTATTGGGTCACACACTAAGGTCATGATGCTTCGGGAAATCTGCGTGGGAGCTCGAGTTGGGAACTCGGGAAGTTTGATCGGGAGCCCGAGTTGGGAACTCGGGAGGTCTGATCGGGAAATTGTTAGTGCAGGAAGCACCATATCGAACCTTGTTTTGATATTAGCAAAGGATTCAAAGTTAAGTACTATTTGTGATCTAACGAAGTTACTCAAGTGTGCAGAAAGAAGTCCTAGCGAAGGGTTGCTAGGCGTTGAAGACCTGGCGAAGGACTGCTAGGCACCTAGCGAAGGGCTGCTAGGCATTGAAGACCTGGCGAAGGACTGCTAGGCACCTAGCGGAGGATTTCTAGGAGTTGAAGACCTGGCGAAGGGCTGCTAGGCACCTAGCGAAGGGCTGTTAGGAGTTGAAGACCTGGTGAAGGACTGCTAGGCACCTAGCGAAGGGCTGCTAGGAGTTGAAGACCTGGCGAAGGACTGCTAGGCACCTAGCGAAGGGTTGCTAGGAGTTGAAGACCTGGCGAAGGACTGCTAGGCACCTAGCGAAGGGTTGTTAGGAGTTGAAGACCTGGCGAAGGACTGCTAGGCACCTAGCGAAGGGCTGCTGGGAGTTGAAGACCTGGCGAAGGACTGCTAGGTACCTAGCGAAGGGCTGCTAGGCATTGAAGACCTAGCGAAGGGCTGCTAGGCACCTAGCGAAGGACTGCTGGGCAAAAGTCCAACCGGAGGAGCCGGTTGGCAAAAGGTAAACTCTCCTGAGAGGAGTAGGTGAGGACGCGTTCCCTGTTGAGGGAACAGTAGGTGTCGGTTCAACCTAGGGTTCCATTTGGGAGACCCGAAGTTAGAACCAAGACAGCTAAGGTTGTATAAACCTAACATTTCTTGCCTTGTTTGTTGTGGAACTAACCTTGGATGCAGGGACCAAAGGAACATGTTTCTGCAGCTCAGAATGCCCCAAAGGAGTGGGGCAGCAGCTGGGCTAGGCGCCCGGGAGGTCCCAGGCGCCCAATGTCAAAGCCAAACAACCAATTGAGCAAGAATCGCTTCGAAAGCTCACTGGGCCAGGCGCCCTCAAGCTCCCAGGCGCCCTGATGGTCCCGGGCGCCCTGGATGCCTCGGGCGCCCCGGGTCCAAGCAAAACAAGTGATCGAAGCAAATTCAAGCGAGAAGCCAGCAGACCAAGTCAACCGGGGCGCCCCCCGTCAGCTCCGAGCCCGATTCTGGAGGGATAAGCGCTGACCGAGCTTCGGATGTGAGTTCTCGGATCCGAAGGCACGTGTCAGGCTCCCCCAGCGTCCCGGGCGCCCCCAGGAGTGCTATAAAAGGGGCTCGACCCCTAAGGCTTCAGAACACACTTTTCCAACGCCCCAACACTCTTTGCTCAAGCACTCTGCTCCGGAAACTTCTGATCTCGAGGTTCTAGCGCCGACGACGACCCTCCGCACTGAAGTACAAACCACACCGGGCATCAGTAACGAAGAGTTAAATTGTTCTTTTTACTACACTACTACTGTACAAATCTCTGTAAAACTTTGCGCATTATAGAATTGCCCGCAGTAAACGGTCAAGGACCGTGGGCATTGAAGTAGGAGCCGACCACGACTCCGAACCAAGTAAAAACGCTTGTGTTCCTTGTGTGTGTTTTTAATTTCCGCTGTGTATTCTCTTAAAGTTTTATCCGAAACATTTTCACGATATTCACCCCCCCCTCTATCGTGTTTTCTCGATCCAACAAGTGGTATCAGAGCAGGGTAGCTCAAATTTAGTGCAACCACCAATTTGGGAGTTTTTCGAATTTACAAAATTTTTCATTTTATTTCTTTTCTTTTTCGTCAATCGAGGTTGGTGCAACACCACTCGATCTTTTTCACTTTGTATTTCAAATAAATAATATCTGTGGGTGAGTTTAAAATAATCAATTTTTGAATTCTCATTTTTGCAACACCACTCGCCTTTTTCAATTTTGAATTCTCATTTTTTCACCATAAGTCAAAATTGATAAAACAATAAATTTTTGAAAATTTATCATAAATTTTTTTTATTATTATTTTAATATTTTTCTCGAAATTCTTGTTACTTTAATTCGAGCAAAATTATCAACTTTGAATGCTTATTTCTTTTTAGAATTGACAAAAGTAACATTTTTAAAAATTTGTCATAATTGTTTTTATTTTATTATTCTGACAAAAGTAACATTTTGTTAGGCTATTTCTTCCTTCTCCCGCACTACTAATCCAAGACCAAGTCTTGGTATATTTTTGTTATTTCTTATGTGTACGAGGTTTAAACTAAATGACCAATCGAGAGTGGAACAGTACCCGTCCACCGCTATTCTCCGGCGAGAACTTCAAATTTTGGAGAAGTCAAATGGAGTCCCTTCTGAAAGCCCACATGGACTTATGGTGGATCATCCAAACGGGATTCTCTTTTCCCATAGAAGATGAGTTATCAATCGAATGGGACAAACTGGATGAACAAACCTTCAACCAAATCGAGACCGATGCAAGGGAAACTGCAATCCTACAATGTGGCCTAACCAAGGAGCAACTCGAACTAGGGCAATTCAGATGTGCCAGAGAAATTTGGGAAAAGCTAATCAATCTACACGAAGAGAGCTCTGATATTGAGATCATAGAAGAGTTAGCACCTGACTACGAAATCGAGCCAGAGTCAGAAGACGAATTGACTAAGATAAAAATGGTAACCAATTTCGAATCTTTTTTTGAATTACAATTAAATAATCAAACAGATACTGTAATAGTCGAGGAAGGTGTAATTTCTAGTGCAGGGAAGGCTCCAAGAGAACCACCAAAGAAGAAGCTTCAACCTGTACCCGAGTCCGACTCAGACTCGGAATCAGAAGGCAATGAAGGAGAATGACCCAAACTGGTCTAATTAGCTCGTGATCATTACACGAGTACTGGACAAACGATCGGGAAAGGTAAGTTTTCAATATTTGAAAATCCAATATTTATCTCAAATAACGTGATTAATTCGTATAAATTAGTTAAAGTTAACACGTTAGAATACTTTCACAACCATGCTGATTTTAAAAATCCAGAGTTTTATTTCAATTATGATATAACTTAGATCATTTTTGTCATGTTTGCTTGTTTTTTATGCTTAGAATTAGGATTGACTAGTTTAAGGGCTAAAGAGTTACTTAAAACTTGAAAACCTAGTATTGGGAGGAGGTGAGATGATTGTACGTTAGGGAAACCTTTCTAATAAGGTCAAGTATACTCTACTTAGTCTATTTAGTCTGGTGGAACTAGTCAAAGCTACCGATCCAAGACCCAAACTAGTTAGACCAAAATCTTTCAAGGAGTAACTTGAAGATGAATTTTCTATAAAAGGCTTTGTCAAGGAAAGGGTTGATGATCCAATAAGGCTACGGCCAAAGAAGGCCTAGTGCCTCGCCAAGACCTGGAAGCCAATTATAGAAAATCAAATTCACATTACTATTGTCAGATTTGAATCTAACACAAATTTTAAGTAAATCATAGATTTAACACTAATTCGAAGGTAAAAATAAAACATCTCACAAAACAGATAAGGTAACCTGTTTTGTCATGTAGAACTGGGTGAGATACCTAGGACCTAATTATATAGTTCAATACTTTTTCAAAATCAACTCAATTTTTTAAAAATTAATTCTAAATTAACTCTATATGTTTTCCACTCAACATTTTTCAAAAATTGAATTTCATTTGTTTTCAAAATTAACTCATCAAACTAAGTCTTGATTGAATTAATACTAAGACCTAGGACTTGATTGGGTCAATTATTGGTTAAACCAAGTCAACATAGTCAAACCTAGTCAATACTGAAGACCCTTCAAGCACTTAGACAAAGTTAGATGAGTCGGATACAAAGGGAGTTCTCTTAAATATTTTTCAAAAAATTTAGATTTTTTCAAAAACCTTATGCTCTAAAATTTAGTATCATCTCAAAATAAGGTTTTCAAAAATTTGATTTTAAAAACCCTTAGATATTACTATCTCTTTGGAAAATAATTATCATTCCAAATTGTGTTGAAAATTAGCATATTGTTATTCAAAACTATTCTTTTGATTTTAATAAACCCTAAAGACACAGAGGAACGCTCACTTTATGATCTACAAGGACTGCTAAGAAGTGTCAAATTTAGGGGGAGTCTAAATTGAAAGAAATTATTTCTGACAATTATTTTTCAAAATTATTAGATAATTCTTATAATTCTTATATACAATGGATTTTCAAATTTGAATTCAAAATTATCTAAAGGATTTTCAAATTCAGAATTATCCTTAATATTTTTGAATTCAGATTTATCCTTAGGATTTTCAAATTTGGATTTATCCTTAGGATTTAATTTATCTAAATTAAAATTATCAGAATTAAAGTTACTAGAATTAAAGTTATCAGAATTAAAGTTATGATAATTTATTTTAGAAATTACTGAATTAATATTCTGAATTAAATAATTAATTTTTGATATTTTAGTCATATCTGCATTTTCTAATTTGTAATGCAAAATATTAATTTTACTATGCAGTAAATCTAACTTATCAGGGAAATTATCTAAATTATTAAAAGACATTACAAGAATTTGTAAAATTTTTGGAACATAAATCTTACGTACCTTCGCCGGACACTTATTTTTGTAGTGTCCGTACTTCTCGCATTTGAAGCATTGTACGTGATCCTTGTTTTTCCAGACTCCTGGCGCTGGTGCCCCTTTGCCGCCGGTGGTGTAGATCGAGTCTTACGAGTAGGGCACTAATTTTTATAGTGCCCTCTCTCCCTGCATGTGAAACAAATAATATTCAATTTAAAATTAGACATTAAAAAAATGTACCTGATTCACCCCTGGGCTCCCCCTCAACTCCTGGCGTCGTTGCTCCGTCGGCGGTTAGTCCGGTGAAGAGCGGCCTCGCTCTGATACCACTTGTAGGATCAGTGCCGTCGATAGAGGGGGGTGAATATCGACCGTGAAAATCTTTCGGTAAACTTCGTAAATCTTTCGAACATTCTAAGATCAGAGTTAGTAGCACAGCGAAAAAGTAAAACAGAAAAAGAAAAACAATACAGCAGACACGCGGGATTTATTTACTTGGTTCCCAACCCCCCTGGGTCAGTACGTCCAAGGCCTATGTACTCGGCGTGAGTCCACTATTGGTCTCCTTTCCGGAATTTCTGGAGGCGGAGAAAACCCGTCATACAGTTGATAGTTAGAAGCACAAGTACAAAAAATTAAGTACGAAATAAATGCAAACTGAACAAAACAAAGTCTGACGCTCGACCGATCTGGACCTCCGAAGTGCCGCGCACTTCCTCCTGGAGCCTCCCGATCGTAGAGCCTCATCTTTAGCGTGTTGTCGTCGGTCAGAATGATTTGAATAGCACTTAGCAGTTGTGATTGAAGCAAAGGGGTTGAAGCCCCTTATATAGTGCTCCTGGGGCGCCCTGGATGTTGGGGGCGCCCCTATCGACTCGGTCAAATCTTATCCCCGTGCCAACCTCACTGTGGCTGATAAAACCTCTGACCAGGGCACCCCGGACCTCCTGGGCGCCTGCATGATGGCTTATCTATGTTTCAAACTCGAAACAACAAATACAGCTTTGAACTCGGGCGCCACGGACCTCCCGGGCGCCCCGCTTGAAGCCTATTCTGCTTACCACACGAAAACTACTTTTTCCTTCTTTGGCTTGGGCGCCCGGGATACTGGGGTGCTCTGGACGCTTGGGGGCACCCCCACTGATGGGGTCGCCTGGCTTCAAAGCTTCCAGCCCAGTTTTTTCTTGCTTTGTCTTCCAATCTTGGTACCTGCAAGATACACAAACACAAAGCACATATACATACAATATTAGCCTTAAGGACTTGGTTCGGACTTCGGATTTTCAAAAAACCCTAGGTCGAACCGACGCAAGTTCCCACCCCCGAGAATGTGCCTTTCACCTACTCCTTTCAGGAGACGGTTGCCACCCAGTCCTTCGGGTGGACTTTTGCTTAGCTTCCGATACTTTCGGACCTCGAGACGCCCGAACCCTGGCCTGTCTCTACTCCTATCCTTAGTCATCACTGAGCTAGGTTGCTCAGTCCCTCGGACCAAGACTTTGTGCCCAAACCCTAGGTCCAGGACTTAGGTGCCCAACCCTCGGCCAGGTCTTCGTGCCCAATTCCCTGAACCAGGACTTCGGTGCCCAACCCTCGGCCAGGTCTTCTTGCCCAGTCCTCGACCAGGACTTAGTGCCCACCTTCCAAGCAGGTCTTCGATGCCCAGCCCTTTCCCAGGACTTAGTGCCTAATCCTCGATCAGGACTTAGTGCCCACCTTCCGAGCAGGTCTTAGTGCCCAGCTTCACTCACCAGGTCTTAGTGCCTAGGTTAACTAGGACTTTTCTTCCACTTAGGTTACTCCTCCTTTGCTTCCCTTTGTCTGTTCAATGTATCACTGACTTAAGTGTATTGTCAAACATTAAAACACTTTAGAGGAGAACATCATTGATGCAACTTGCACCAACAATCTCCCCCTTTTTGATGTTTGACAATAACTTAAGTTAGATTGGTTGAAGGGGCTAACTTACTATCCTTGGGATCAAACAAAAAATGATTTTTGATCCTCTGGGAAAAATAAGACAGAATTTCTAACTTTCACTCTCTCCTATTTTGAAAAATATTTTGATTAATTGATCCTTTGGTAAGAGAGAAACCGAAAAAAAATTTCTAACTTAAGCACACCTCTCCCCCTTTGTCATACATAAAAAAAAATCACCAGAAATACTTACGCCAACAATGAGAATATTTGGTTCTTTTTGAAAATACTTTGTATAAATTTTTGAAGGCATAGCATAAAACTAAGTACTTACGTATTTTGATCTTAGAAAATTTAAACAATATTGCATTTTTTTTGAGAAAATACCGTATTTTTGAAAGAATACTATGAGTTTTGAAAGGTGCAAGTTCTTTGAAAGATATGATGCATTTTTTGAAAGATATTTTGAAAAATATTATACATATTTTGCAAGTACTAACTATTTTTGAAAAAGATGAGACTTTGAAAAGTATAAGTAATTTTTGAAAAGTATTATGCATTTTGAAAACATAATATTTTACTTGACAAGGTTTCTTTTCCAGTCTGACACAATCCTTGGAAAGCTTGTTAACTACAAGGACATTCTCCTAAGTGTCCTGGAAAATTTTCAAACTCAAGTAAATAATTTCATAAGTCACACAACTTCTGAAAAATAGAATAATATGATGTAAGTACATGTATAAATTTTTTAAGTCATAATACTTGATTTGGTTTATCTTCCAGTCTGACACAATCATGGGAAACCTTGTTGACTACAAGGACATTTTTCTAAGTGTCCTGGAAGATTTTCCAAACTCAAGATAAACATCCTTTTTTTTCAAATTGATCAAAACTAGATGAATTTTTGAAAATACTGGTATTTTTAAGAAAAAAATGATAGTATTTCGAAAGAATACTTATGTTTTTAGCAGGATTTTGAAGATATAGTTCAAGAAAATATGTTATTAAATAATTCTTTTAATTTGGCCTCCCCCTAAACTTGACTCAGTCCTGGGAAGCTTGTTGACCACAAGTACTCTTCCTCTAAGTCTTAAGGTTTGATTCAGATCAAAAGAATAATCTAATAATTTTCAACATAAATAATGTAAAGCTTGTTAGAAGTTTGACTCAGACTCCCCCTAAATCTGACACATCCTAGGAGTCCTTTTAGATCATGAAGTGGACCTTGCTCTGTGTCTTTAGGGTTTATCAAAATCAAATGAACACCAATTTTCAGGAAGATAGAATTTGAAATCACAATTTGGGAAGAAGATAATTTTTAAAGTATAAGTCTTTTTGAAAAGATATGTAATAGAAATTAAGGCGTAGTTTTCGAAAAAAAATTAAAAGAGTGAAAATACTCCCTCTGTACCCAACATCGTTTGACTCTATTTAAGTGCCTTAAGTAACTTTAGTGTTGTCCTAGGAGGCTTGTGTCTAACTGAGTGAGTCAAATAATTTTTGAAAAGATATACTTTTGAAAAATATATACTATGTATAATCAATCAGACAAGCATGAATTCTATAAAAACATTATTATGTTGAAGCACTATTTTGAAAATATATTTTTAGGAAAATATTCTAACAATTTTGAAAAATAATTTTGAAAAATATTTTTTAATTCATTAGTCCTTAACATCTCACCCATTTTAGATATATCAATACAACAAGCATGGTTACCTTATAGGTGTATTGTGAGATGCTTGAATCATTTTTCTTAATTTATTATTAAATCTAAGATTTTAATTGAAGCTTGTGTTAGATTCAAATCTAGCAATAGTAAAGTGAATTTGATTTTCAGTAATTGACTTCCAGGTCTTGGCGAGGCACTAGGCCTTCTTTGGCCGTAGCCTTATTGGATCATCAACCCTTTCCTTGACAAAGCCTTTTATAGAAAATTCATCTTTAAGTTACTTTTTGAAAGATTTTGGTCTAACTAGTTTAGGTCTTGGATCGGTAGCTTCGGCTAGTTCCACCAAAAAGGCTTCCCTAACGTACTATCATCTCACCTCCACCTAATACTAGGTTGATCAAGTTTCAATTATTCTTTTTCCTATAGTCGTTCTAAATTATGCATAAAATTTAAATATGAATGACATGTCATATATTTAAAAGAAATAGCAAATGCACGACATGGCAATTATGTATGATTCAAACAAGTCCAAAGCATTTTAATTACGTTTCTAAAGATGTATCAAATTCCCGATATGATACATGTCGTGTGAACCCGCGAATATGTCAACCCACTTTGACATATTTAGTGTTATTAATTTTAATTGTTATAGTTTGGGTAAAATTTTATTTTAGTTCAAGTTTAATTTATATAAAGATTAATTGGAGAATATATTGATTAAGGACTAATTAATTAAGAATTAATTGATGTTGAATTAATTGAATTTAAATTAATTAAGATTAAGTGTTAAATCCGACACTTTTATTTCACTCTGGAAAATTTTTCAGGAAAATTCCTAGAGTTATGGGGATTTAGATGGAATTAAACTAAATATTTTGACGTCTAAAGGGATTAAAACTTTGAATCAAGGGGCTAGAAACAATAGAGAAGAATATAGAGGGGTTAAGTGCTAAAAACTCGAAAATTAGGGGCTATGAGGGACTCAGTTGGAATTAGGTTGGAAGCAGGGACTTAAATGCATATGTGCACACATAAAAAGTGCCCTAGCCTCTTCATCCGCCGCAGCCAAGCAGCGCCCGAAGCTCACCTCTTCTCTTCTCTTCTCCTACGCCCGTGTGCCCTAGCCGCAACTCATCTCTTCTCCCCTCATCTCCTTCGCGAATCGCTATCCTCACCTCTGTCCACTGGAGCCGACGATCCCTAGCCGGAACCTTTGCTTAAGGTCGACCCGGTGAGACTCTCCCCTCTTGCTGCCAACTGCAACTCGGCGCATGCGAGTCTCAACCTTGGTTCCTTTCTCACCATTTGAAGTCGACGCTGAGGGTGATAGTACCCTATGGTTTGACCGGGAGATCTGGAAGCCACGGTAGAATCCAGAGTTGAGCTTGTTGTGTCTGGCGAAACCTAGGTAAGGGCTTCTCTAGCTAAATTGATCTGGTATGGTGTGGATGGACTCAAGGTTTTGGATTCTAGCTGATACGCGTGTGATGGCAGATTTGAGCCGGGATCAGGAATTGGCATCGGGCTTCTTTTCCACAAATTCTGCTCCAAGCCACTGGGCAGTTCTGTTGGGGAGCAGTGGAAGATCTCTGCCGTGAGTTTCTTAAGGTAAGCTCTGTGAATTCGAATTAGATGGTTGGATAGGGAGTTGATGTTGCTATGAGTTAGTTCTAGGAATTGCTGAGTAATTCGTTGTGTTTGGGTTGCAGCTGTCGTGCGAGCTCCACTACTTGGTGGAGTTTTCCTCTTGCTCATTGTGAGTTTTTGCCGTTGGGGCTAGAGTTTGAGGTAAGGGATTGTAATTGGTTTGAACTCTTCTTAAAACCAATTCATGTTGAGTAGATATGTATCTATGCTTGCCACGTGGTTGTGACCTCCAGTAGGTAAGTGTTGTGATGGTATTGAGCTTAGCAAGCTTTGTGATGTTGTAAGGTTTTGTTGTGAAGGTAATTCTTATTGATATGTTTGTATCAATTTAGATAACCTTGTAATTAGATTGGGTGGTGTTGCCACCTGAATGCTTGGAGTTGAGGTTGGGGTTAGGTTTAGTTTCGAAACTTAAACCTAATGATTAAGCGTGGTGAATTTGAATTTGGATTTGGACCTAATTCTAATCATGAGGAATAACTAGAGAACTTCCATTTAATTAGGAATAATTGAAATGGAAAGGGAAATAATTAGGTTAACCCTAGAACGGATTAGGGATTAATTAGCTAGTTACTAATTTTGTAATAGCTAATTAAAATGTGTCCTTTACACAGGGACTTGACTGGATCTATTACTGCTTATTATTGGCGGGTGGTTATTCCGGCTTGATACGGACTTCTACTCTTGGAGGCGGGTACCCCTTGACTTATCTTGTTGATATTGTCATATTGTTATGCATAAACTGTTATAGATAGCAGTAAGTTTATACACTATCTTTGTTTAGTATGCTTGTTCTGGATACTTATTGTCTATCCCTGAGTTATTATGCTGTTAGTTCCATACAGTCTCAGGTATTGTCATATCTATATGTATGCTTAGATATCAGGATGTATCTCTTACATTTGACATCGAGGGATCAGGAGTTTCTGGCCAGTATACCTTGTAGGTTATCTGTATTTCCTATTATAGAATTCAGACTGAGACTTAGTATACTGAGGACTGGGTGAGGGAGGTATGTGTATCTATCATACACCATCTCTGCACTGTTGCATGCCGGCGATCAGCGACTCCCTTGTGGTTGAGCCTATCGTCTTCCGGTACATGATTTGCGCACACGGCCACTCATGGGTTAGTGGATACCGTAGGATGTGTGCATTTACCCTGTATTGCTCCGTTCAGCCACTATTTGGAGGGTGGGTCCGGGCATGGTAGCAGCCAGGGATCCCTTCTCATACTGAGCCACGAGGAGATGAGAGCTAGTCTCCCCCATTGCTTGGGGTAGGAGCGTGGTCTCCGCCAGCATCCTGTCCACCCGATAACTCAGGAGCAGTGATGGCAGGGTGCGTACAGGTTGTCACAGCTCTACCCACGCAGACGTCATGGACGATGATCCTAACTGGGACTAGGGGGTGACACATGTCATTGCACCATGTGCATATTTTGCATCGTGCATTGTTTGCTGCACTTGATTTCTGCACTTGTTTAACATGCATATTCTGGAGACTTGTTATCTGAGATTATATGTCTATTGGTATTCCATTGGTATTTATTACCCTCTTTTCAGGTTAGATGGATTCTGGTATATATCTACCTCAGTACTTTCAATTCTAGTCTTTCCCTATTGTTGATATGAGACTGTATCAGCGGAACTCTTATTGTTAGTATAACTTTCTATGCATATCTACTCTGGCTATCCGCAGAGTTCCTTTTGGACTCACACCGTTGGTTATTTTTCTTAATTTCAGGTTGATGTCTGCCAGGAGAGCCCTAGCCGCCAGTCCCCAGCTCGAGAGGAGCTCCGTTTTGGTTTATCTTATGTTGTTTTTCGGTTATAGACCCTGTAGTATATACTTTGCTTCCGTTGCCATGTTTTGGACATGTATTCATGTTTTATTCGATGGTATTGTACTTTTGAGTCCTATGTTGGACTTCGAGGGGTTTTGGCTTTGTTCTTGGCCCCTGGCAGCTCAGGTGAGTTCGTACTTTGGTTTTGCGACGGTTATAGTCATATATATGTTGTTTCTGCATGGATTTTAGGCCTGAGGCCATTTAACTGTGTGGTTGTGTTATTTGTATCTGTGTGTTTGTGTAAATTATCCGTCGGACAGGGGAGGTGCTGTCTGATTCTCTATTGGATCAGCGGCTCCAGGGTCTCGGGGCGTGACATTAAGTTAGTAATTGAATTAATTTGAATTTAAAGTAAGTAAGATCTAACTAATATGAGTTAATTAAGATTTAATTTGAATTAATTTAAGTTCGAATTAATCAAGATTTAATTGAATTAAATTGATTAAATTTAATTTAATTAGAATTTAATTTAATTTAAATTTAATATGAATTTAATCTGAATTAATTTGATTTGAATTTAATTTAATTTGAATTTAATTTAATTTGATTTTAATTGAATCTGAATTTAATTTAAATTTAATTTAATTTGAATTTAATTTTAATTTATTTTAATTTAATTTGAATTTAATTTCAATTTGAATTTTATTTGAATTTAATTTAAATTTAATTTGAATTTAATTTAAATTAAATTAAATTAAATTTGAATTTAATTTAATTTGAATTTATTTTGAATTTAATTTAAATTTAATTTAATTTAATTTGAATTTAATTTAATTTGAATATAATTTGAATTTAATTTAACTTGAATTTAATTTAATTTGAATTTAATTTAATTTGAATTTAATTTAATTTAATTTGAATTTAATTTGAATTTAATATAATTTGAATTTAATTTGAATTTAATTTAATTTGAATTTAATTTAATTTGAATTTAATTTGAATTTAATTTAATTTGAATTTAATTTGAATTTAATTTAATTTAAATTTAATTTGAATTTAATTTAATTTGAATTAATTAAATTTATTTGAATTAATTTGATTTGAATAATTAAGGTTGAAATGATTAATTAATAATTGTGGGTTTAAATTCATCATTTTCATTATTTCGAAAATTTCTTATTCATCTTTATCTATCTTTTCAAGTTTTTCTAATAATTTTGATTTATTTGAATCTTTGTTAACTTTATTAATTATGGCCTTTATCTTAGATAGTTCCATATCCTCCTCATCCTCAAAATTACATCTTTTAGTATCCTCAAAGTAGGAGGAGTAATTTGGGCCACTAATTAAAGTTTTGTAATAATTTTCAAGATTATCTATATTTAAGTTATTATCTAGGAGAATTTCATTTTCATTATCATCTAGATTTTTAATAAAATCATTTTTATCCTCAAAAATAATTTCAGGATTATCTCCAGAATTATCTTCACTAATTTCAGAGTTATCTTTAGAATTCTTGAATTTGAATTCAGAGTTATACAACGGATTTTCAAATTTGAATTCAAAATTATCTAAAGGATTTTCAAATTCAGAATTATCCTTAAGATTTTTGAATTCAGATTTATCCTTAGGATTTTTCAATTTGGATTTATCCTTAGGATTTAATTTATCTGAATTAAAATTATCAGAATTAAAGTTACTAGAATTAAAGTTATCAGAATTAAAATTATCAGAATTAAAGTTATGATAATTTATTTTTAGAAATTACTGAATTAATGATCTGAATTAAATAATTAATTTCTGATATTTTAGTCATATTTGCATTTTCTAATTTGTCATGCAAAATATTAATTTTACTATGCAGTAAATCTAACTTATCAGGGAAATTATCTAAATTATTAAAAAACATTGCAAGAATTTGTAAAATTTTTGGAACATAAATCTTACATACCTTCGCCGGACACTTGTTTTTGTAGTGTCCATACATCTCGCATTTGAAGCATCGTACGTGATCCTTGTTTTTCCGGACTCCTGGCGCTGGTGCCCCCTTTGCCGCCGGTGGTGTAGATCGAGTCTTACGAGTAGGGCACTGATTTTTATAGTGCCCTCTCTCCCTGCATGTGAAACAAATAATATGCAATTTAAAATTAGACATTAAAAAAATGTACCTGATTCACCCCTGGGCACCCCCTCAACTCCTGGCGTCGTTGCTCCGTCGGCGGTTAGTCCGGTGAAGAGCGGCCTCGCTCTGATACCACTTGTAGGATCGGTGCCGTCAATAGCGGGGGGTGAATATCGACCATGAAAATCTTTCGGTAAACTTCGTAAATCTTTCGAATGTTCTAAGATCAGAGTTAGTAGCACAGCGGAAAAGTAAAACAGAAAAAGAAAAACAATACAACAAACACGCGGGATTTATTTACTTGGTTCTCAACCCCCCTGGGTCAGTACGTCTAAGGCCTATGTACTCGGCATGAGTCCACTATTGGTCTCCTTTCTAGAATATCCAGAGGCGGAGAAAACCTGTCTTATAGTTGATAGTTACAAGCACAAGTACAGAAAATTAAGTACGGAATAAATGCAAATCGAACAAAACAAAGTCTGACGCTCGGCCGATCTGGACCTCCGAAGTGCCGCGCACTTCCTCCTGAAGCCTCCCGGTCATAGAGCCTCGTCATTAGCGCATTGTCGTCGGTCAGAATGATCAAAATAGCACTTAGCAGTTGTGTTTGAAGCAGAGGGGTCAAAGCCCCTTATATAGTGCTCCTGGGGGCGCCCTGGACGTCGGGGGCGCCCCTATCGACTCGGTCAAACCTTATCCCTGCACCGACCTCACCGCGGCTGATAAAACCTCTGACCAGGGTACCCCAGACCTCCTGGGTGCCTGCGTGAAGGCTTATCTGTGTTTCAAACTCGAAACAGCAAATACAGCTTTAAACTCGGGCGCCCCGGACCTCCCGGGCGCCCCGCTTGAAGCCTATTCTGCTTACCACACGAAAACTGCTTTTTCCTTCTTTGGCTTGGGCGCCCAAGACACTGGGGGCGCCCCCACTGATGGGGGTGCCTGGCTTCAAAGCCTCCAGCCTAGTTTTTTCTTGCTTTGTCTTCCAATCTTGGTACATGCAAGATACACAAACACAAAGCACATATACATACAATATTAGCCTTAAGGACTTGGTTCGGACTTCGGATTTCCACGAAACCCTAGGTCTAACCGACGCAAGTTCCCACCCCCGAGAACGCGCCTTTCACCTACTCCTTTCAGGAGACGGTTGCCACCCAGTCCTTCGGGTGGACTTTTGCTTAGCTTCCGATACTTCCGGACCTCGAGACGCCCGAACCCTGACCCGTCTCTACTCCTGTCCTTAGTCATCGCTCAGCTAAGTTGCTCAGTCCCTCGGACCAAGACTTCGTGCCCAAACCCTAGGTCCAGGACTTAGGTGCCCAACCCTCGGCCAGGTCTTCGTGCCCAATTCCCCGAACCAAGACTTTGGTGCCCAACCCTCGGCCAGGTCTTCTTGCCCAGTCCTCGACCAGGACTTAGTGCCCACCTTCCGAGCAGGTCTTCAGTGCCCAGCCCTTTGCCAGGACTTAGTGTCCAATCCTCGATCAGGACTTAGTGCCCACCTTCCAAGCAGGTCTTAGTGCCCAGCTTCACTCACCAAGTCTTAGTGCCTAAGTTAACTAGGACTTTTCTTCCACTTAGGTTATTCCTCCTTTGTTTCCCTTTGTCTGTTCAATGTATCACTGACATAAGTGTATTGTCAAACATTAAAACACTTTAGAGGAGAACATCATTGATGCAACTTGCACCAACAAAAGTTTTTAAACAAAATTTAGGGTTGCAAAACTTTTCTAAGTGTAAAAAGTTTTTTGGTGCAAACGCTTTAACTCTATTTTTTTTAAAAAAACACTTTGTCAAAAACATGAAACACTTAGAAGTTTTACAAAAACTGCATCCCTATTAGATATCTGGTTCACCCATGAATATTTTTAATATATGTCAAAGGGGAGGAAAGGTCAAAGTTAAGAGTTTTATGTGTTTTATGACACAATTATTCAGGGGGAGTATGAGAAAATTTTTATTTTTTCTCATATTGTGTTTTATGTGTTTCTCATACTGTTCAAAATTGCTATATTTAATTGGTCTTAACCTTATTGCTTAATCTGTTATAATTTTTACTTAACTTTAAATTGTGTTGTCATAAATCAAAAAGGGGGAGATTGTTGGTGCAGGAAGCACCATATCGAACCTTGTTTTGATATTGGCAAAGGATTCAAAGTTAAGTAGTTCATTACTCAAGTGTGCAGAATGAAGTCCTAGCGAAGGGCTGCTAGGTGTTGAAGACCTGGCGAAGGACTGCTAGGCACCTAGCAAAGGACTGCTAGGCATTGAAGACCTGGCGAAGGACTGCTAGGCACCTAGCGAAGGGTTGCTAGGAGTTGAAGACCTGGCGAAGGACTGCTAGGCACCTAGCGAAGGGCTGCTAGGAGTTGAAGACCTGGCGAAGGACTGCTAGGCACCTAGTGAAGGGCTGCTAGGAGTTGAAGACCTGGCGAAGGACTGCTAGGCACCTAGCGAAGGGCTGCTAGGCATTGAAGACCTAGCAAAGGGCTGCTAGGCACCTGGCGAAGGACTGCTGGGCAAAAGTCCAACCGCAGGAGCCGATTGGCAAAAGGTAAACTCTCCTGAGAGGAGTAGGTGAGGACGCGTTTCCCGTCGAGGGAACAGTAGGCGTCGGTTCGACCTAGGGCTCCATTTGAGAGACCCGAAGTCAAAACCAAGACAGCTAAGGCTGTATAAACCTAACATTTCTTGCCTTGTTTGTTGTGGAACTAACCTTGGATGCAGGGACCAAAGGAACGTGTTTCTGCAGCTCAGAATGCCCCAAAGGAGAGGGGCAGCAGCTGGGCTAGGCGGCCGGGAGGTCCCGAGCGCCCAAGGTCAAAGCCAAACAACCAATTGAGCAAGAATCGCTTCGGAAGCTCACTGGGCCAGGCGCCCTCAAGCTCCCGGACGCCCTTATGGTCTTGTGTGCCCTGGATGCCTCGGGCGCCTCGGGTCCAAGCAAAACAAGTGATCGAAGCAAATTTAAGCGAGAAGCCAGCAGACCAAGTCAACCGGGGCGCCCCCGTCAGCTCCGAGCCCGATTCTAGAGGGATAAGTGCTGACCGAGCTTCGGATGAGAGTTCTCAAATCCGAAGGCACGTGTCAGGCACCTCCAGCGTCCCGGGCGCCCCCAGGAGTGCTAAAAAGGGGCTCGACCTCTAAGGCTTCAGAACACACTTTTCCAACGCTCTTCGCTCAAGCGCTCCGGAAACATCTGATCTCGAGGTTCTAGCACCAACGACGACCCTCCACACCGAAGTACAATCCACACCGAGCGTCGGTAACGAAGAGTTAAATTGTTCTTTTTACTGCACTACTACTGTACAAATCTCTGTAAAACTTTGCGCATTATAGAATTGCCCGTAGTAAATAGTGAAGGAACGTGGACCTTGGAGTAGAAGCCGACCGTGACTCCGAACCAAGTAAAAATGCTTGTGTTCCTTGTGTGTGTTTTTAATTTCCGCTGCGTATTCTCTTAAAGTTTTATCCGAAACGTTTTCACGAAATTCACCCCCCCCCTCTATCGTGTTTTCTCGATCCAACAGAAATCTGATCGGGAGCCCGACTTGGGAACTCAGGAGACCTGATCGGGAGATCTGATCGGGAGCTCGGGACAGGAGCTCAGGAGACTCGGGTCGGGAGCTCGGGTCAGGAGCTCAGGGACTTGGTCGAGAGCTCGGTGGACTGGGTTGACGCTCGGCAGACTGGGTTAGGAGCTCGGTAGATTGGGTCGGGAGCTCGACGACTAGCTCGGCAGACTGGGTCGGGAGCTTAGTGACTTGCTCGGCAGACATGGTCGGAAGCCCGAGGCCCGGTTGGAATTACATGGGGAAATTTTTTAAAGTGTTTAATGAAGGAAATAGAAAAGTATCTCTTCATTGGATGAAGAGAAGGTGAAGAGTCACATGAAAAGATGTGCTCTTTATTGGCTTTAATAAAGGGAAGTCAAAGAGACAAAAGACTCTTCATATTCATTGAATGAGTATAAAAGAGAGTCTAGTCATTTTGAAAGAGTGAGTTTTTTCCTTTCTTCCCTTCCTCTCTTCTTCCTCCTCCTCCTCTTGGCCGAAACCCTCTTTTGGGTTCTTGCTGGTCTTGTGAACTACCTCAAGTTGCTAGCACAACTAAGGTAGTTCTTCTCGAAGTAGAGAGAGATCATGTCCGTGTAGATATGAATAGAGGCACGGACACTTGAACGTGCAAAAGATCCAGCGCATCTTGGACTAGCGGGATAAGCGAAAGGGCACGCTCCAAAGGTATATCTTCTTTAGAAGTAAATGTAGATCAACTTTGTTCGAGTTTTTCTTTCGCATGGATCGCTCAAGGGATCTTGTTTCCGCTGCGTTTTTGTATTTTGGTGCCGGGAGATCCCAATATGATCTGCGGTTCGGATATCGCCAGCTGAGAGTCAGAGACTCAGACATTTAGAAGACAGCTTTCCGCACTAGATATGGGCACTACGAGTTTCTGGTAATGTCATTTGGGCTTACCAATGCTCCAGCGGTATTTATGGACTTGATGAACCACATATTCTTGGAGTACTTAGATCAATTTGTGATTGCTTCATTGATGATATCTTGATCTATTTACGTTCCGAGGAGGAGCACACGCAACACCTTCACATTGTTATGGAGACTCTCTGATGGGAGCGTTTATTTGCGAAGTTCAGCATGTGCGTGTTCTGGCTGTCCTCAATCAGTTTTCTGGGACATGTGGTCTCCAGCAGAGGTATTTCAGTAGACCCCCAGAAGATCGAAGCTATCACCAATTGGGAGCAGCTAAAGTCATTTCAGGAGGTTCGTAGTTTCTTGGGATTGGTCAGCTACTACAGACGGTTCATAGAGGGTTTCTCGAGCATCGCTATGACGTTGACAAGCCTTACTAGGAAAGGCATGAAGTTTTCATGGTCAGAGGCTTGTGAGGCTAGTTTCCAGGAGCTAAAGCAGAGGCTAGTATCGGCACCCATCCTCGTTCTTCCATTAGGAGAGGATGGGTTTGTGCTTTATACAGATGCATCCTATCAGGGATTGGGCACCATACTGATGCAACAAGAGAGGGTAGTGTTTTATGCTTCTCGACAATTGAAGGAGCATGAGAAGAACTATCCAGTTCACGATTTAGAGTTGGCAGCCATCATATTTGTAGGGTTTTTCGGGCCACGAAAACTGCTTTTTCGCATCGCGGAAACCCCGAAAGCCCCAATAGAAAGGATCCGAGCGAAGAAAACCATTTCAAAAATTTACGAGTGCTCGTTTACATGCTTCAAAACCGATCTACAACCTAGATCTATTAGAGAAGAGAAAAACTACCTTCGATGCGTGCCCCGCAATTCCCGCTCGATCCTCGGTTGGTGTCGGATCTCAAGGATGCAAAGTAGCAACCCTCTAGAAGTATCCACACAAGCAAGAGAGTGGAGAGGAGAGCCCAAAAGTGTGCTAGCACTTGCTTGGGGTCTCGGCCACAAGAGAGGAGAGGGAGAGCAAAAACCAAAAACCAAGTTGGGAGAGAAAATCAAATCACCACAAAAACCTCATTTTGTGTGTATAAGTGGCCGGCCACCATCTTAGGTAACCCCTCATTTGAATTCAAAATTCAAATGGGGAGGTTACTTAGCCTTGATGATGATGCCAAGTCATCACTTGGTCAAGTCAAGGTGATGTGGCTTGAGTCAAGTCAAACTTGCCTCTTATGGACTTTCCATATTTAGCCAAAGTCAAACTTTGACTTCATTATTCTCCCATGATTAGATTCATCCATCACTTGGATCAAACTCGAGTCCAACTCAAGTTGTCTAATTTGAGTCAAGTCAAACTTGCCTTTTATGGACTTTCCATATTTAGCCAAAGTCAAACTTTGACTTTATTATTCTCCCATGATTAGATTCATCCAACACTTGGATCAAACTCGAGTCCAACTCAAGTTGTCTAATTTGAGTCAAGTCAAACTTGCCTTTTATGGACTTTTCATATTTAGCCAAAGTCAAACTTTGACTTCATTATTCTCGATCCATCATATGGACTTATTCTCCATCTATTGCTCTATGTGTGTGACCCTATAGGTTCTTGTAACGTTGGCAATGCCCTTAAACCTATTTAAGGACATAAGCAATGATAGGTATCTAGCAACACATCATTGCTACCCAAGTTACAAGAATGTCGAGATCCAACATCACCATTGTGACTAATAATTGTGACCATCACAATATGTGACAACGTCCTTCTATCCTCGATATCTAGATTGATCTTTCATTAGGCATAGACCGTGTCATCCTCAAATCAATCTATGTGTCTTGAACTCCAAGTAGACTCACTATAATCAAATAAGCTCAATATCTCATATTGCCTTATTTGGGCATGACCATGCACTTAGTGATCTCACTCTATCAAGACTATGATATCTCTCCCGTCATATAGGAGGGATAGATCCCATCTACATCACTCACATCCCTCCGCATAATTTGTTACATACCCAGTAATCGCCTTTATAGTCCACCCAATTACGGGTGACGTTTGACGAAGCCAAAGTACGTAACTCCTTATGTAGGGAACTATGGTAACTTCAGGTCTAGGACTATAGTCATACTAATAGTCACATGAGAAAGTATATGACACTCATATAACGATCCATGATACTTTCTCATGGCGGGCCATTCAGTATACATTCTCTAATGTATACCCATGTGTCAACTTGATATCTCATATCCATGACTTGTGAGATCAAGTCATCATGTTGACCTACATGCTAGTCTCTATGCATTAACATTGTCCTTGAATGTTAATACTTGACTAGGAATAATTAAGAGTAGTGTTCTCTATATCATCTCACTATCGATTCAACTAATCGATTGATATAGATAAGAACCTTCTACTCAAGGACGTTATTATACTAAGTTATTTGGCACCAATACACATAAGTACAATAACCATAAGAAATGCCTTTATATATAAGAAATATATATACAAGAATATGATACAATGAGTCCAAAAAGTAATCATCATATGATTGGCTCTAGGGCTCTCACTAACAATCTCCCACTAGCACTAGTGCCAATCGCTGTAGTATCTAATACCCAATGACCTAGTGTGACCATCATGCTTCATCTGTGCCAAAGCCTTGGTCAAGGGATCTGCGACGTTAGCCTCTGTGGGTACTCTGCAAATCTTCACATCTCCTCGATCGATTATCTCTCGAATGAGATGGAATCGCCGTAGTATGTGTTTGGTCCGCTGGTGTGAGCGAGGTTCCTTAGCCTGCGCAATAGCTCCATTGTTGTCACAATAGAGCTCTACGGGATCAGATATGCTAGGAACCACCCCAAGCTCAGTGATGAACTTGCGGATCCAAACTGCCTCCTTTGCTGCCTCTGATGCAGCAATATACTCAGCTTCTGTTGTAGAATCTGCAACTGTGTCCTGCTTCGAGCTCTTCCAGCTCACAGCTCCGCCATTCAAGCAAAACACGAACCCTGACTGCGATCTGTAATCATCCTGGTCGGTTTGGAAGCTGGCATCAGTGTAACCCTTTACAACTAGATGCTCATCGCCTCCAAATATCAAGAAATATTCTTTAGTCCTTCTCAAGTACTTAAGAATATTCTTGACTGCTATCCAGTGACGTTCACCTAGATCTGACTGGTATCTGCTCGTCATGCTCAAAGCATACGAGACATCAGGACGAGTACATAACATGGCGTACATGATAGATCCTATGGCTGAGGCATAAGGGATCTTGCTCATGCGGTCTCTCTCCTCTCTAGAAGAGGGACCTTGAGTCTTCGAAAGACTCACGCCATGTGACATTGGCAGATTTCCCTTCTTGGAATTCTGCATGGCAAAACGGTGTAATACCGTATCGATGTATGTACTCTGACTTAGGCCAAGCAATCTCTTAGATCTATCTCTATAGATCTTAATGCCTAGAATGCAGGCTGCTTCACCTAAGTCCTTCATTGCGAAACAAGTCCCCAACCAAGTCTTCACAGACTGTAGCGAAGGGATGTTGTTCCCAATGAGTAGTATGTCATCCACATACAAGACTAGGAAGACTACTGTGCTCCCAGTAACCATCTTGTAGACACAAGGTTCATCTTCGTTCTTGATGAAACCAAACTGTTTGATCGCATCATCGAATCGAAGATTCCAGCTCCGAGAAGCTTGCTTTAGACCATAAATGGCCCTATGCAGCTTGCATACTCTGCCAGTATGCTGTGGATCTACAAAACCCTCAGGCTGTGTCATGTACACATCCTCAAGGAGGTTTCCATTCAGAAACGCTGTTTTGACATCTATCTGTCAGATCTCATAATCGTGGTAGGCTGTAATAGCAAGCATGATCTGAATGGACTTAAACATCGCTACTGGAGAAAAAGTTTCATCATAGTCAATACCATGAATTTGCTTGAAACCTTTAGCTACCAGTCTACCCTTATAGGTATGAATAAGTCCATCCATGTTAGGCTTTCTCTTAAAGACCCACTTACACCCAATGGGTTTGACCCCTTCAGGTGGATCAACTAAGGTCCAAACTTGGTTAGTGTACATGGATTCCATTTCGGATCTCATGGCTTCCAGCCATGACTCAGAATCTGGGCTCATCACAGCTTCCTGATAGGTGGTAGGCTCATTCTCAATGATCATAACGTCATCATGGTCAGGCAAGAGAAATGAATATCTCTCAGGCTGACGACGTACCCTATCAGACCTGCGAAGAGGTAGGTCTACCTGAACAGGTTGTTGTTCCACAACTTCTTGTGTAACAATCTCATCTACAACTTCTTGTGGTTCCTGTTCAGTATCCATCAAGGGCTCAGTGCTATGGTCGTTGTCTTGAACTTCTTCAAGATCAAACGAACTCCCACTAGTCTTTCTAGAAACAAAGTCCCTTTCTAGAAAGACCCCAGTCTTAGCAACAAACACTTTGTGTTGACTGGGAATGTAGAAGTAATATCCCTTAGTTTCCTTGGGATATCCCACGAAATAGCACTTATCGGACTTGGGTCCCAGTTTGTCTGAGACTTGACGTCTAACGTAAGCCTCACAACCCCAAACTCTCATAAAAGACATCTTGGGACTCCTCCCAGTCCATATCGTATATGGTGTCTTCATGACCGCCTTTGATGGAACACGGTTAAGTGTGAACGCTGCCGTGTCTAGAGCATATCCCCAAAAGGATATAGGAAGATCTGCGTGACTCATCATAAATCGTACCATATCTAATAAGGTACGATTCCTCCTTTCAGATACACCATTCCACTGTGGTGTCCCAGGAGGAGTGAGTTGAGATAGAATCCCACACTTAGCTAAATAGTCACGAAACTCATGGCTCAAGTATTCTCCACCTCGATCTGATCGAAGTATTTTAATACTCTTGTCGAGTTGGTTTTGTACTTCATTTCTGAATTCTTTGAACTTTTCAAAGGACTCGGACTTATGTGTCATCAAGTACACATAACCATATCTACTGAAATCATCAGTAAATGTGATGAAGTATCTATAACCACCTCGAGCAGCAACATTGAGAGGAAGTCCAGAGGACTTATGTGTCATTGTTGATGCCTTGAGTAGGAAGTCCAGAGGAGTACTTGCTTACCACCGAGTTCTGGTTATAGAGATTGTTTAGTGCTTCTCAGAGTTGGGTTTGGAGGAGCATGGACAGATTGAGAGGGGTATTCTAGTGACCATGGTTGCTCATGTTGAGGCAATCGGCCCAAGGATAATCGGGAAGATCATGGTTTTGATGTGTGTGTGCATATGTTTAAGGTTAGGGTATTATCTTGTTATTTGATATGTGTGATTGAGTTTGCAGGACTTAGAGAATAATACATAGAGGACATATCTGAGGGACGAAAGCCGAGGGAGGAGGACTCCAAGGGCAAGCCGGGAAGTGGACTTCAAAGGGCACACGTGAAGGGTGGCATGGAGGCAAGCCAAGGGAAGGCTTGTGTGCGCATCCGAGGGACGATAGCCAGTGGAAGAAGACTTCAAGGGGCAAGCCAAGGGAGTATACCTGAAGGCACACGTGAAGGAGAGTGTTCGGAGTGAGAGTGAGTGATTGTAGAAGCTGGGCAGTCGACTGGTAGAAAGGCAGTCGACTGCCAGCCCAAACAGAAACTCACAGAAGGTTTCGGACCTGAGACCAGTCGACTGCTCCAGGAGCAGTCGACTAGTAACCCCTAAAACTAGCAATTGGCTAGCAATTAAAGCTAGACCAGTCGACTGCCCCAGGGGCAGTCGACTGGTGTTGGGCTGGACAATTCGTGGAGTTGTTCTCTACTCTTATTTAGAGGGGACTTTTTGGCACGAGGAAGGTACGGTTCTTTACTGTACCAAAGTGCTGCTAGTGCCCAAAGTGGTCAGTGTTGGATCGAGAGAACCGATAGAGGGCGGGGTGAATATCGGAAATCGTTTTCTGGAAAACTTAGAGCAAGTACGCAGCAGAAATTACGAAAATAAAATCACACAGACACACTATCGATTTTATTTGGTTCGGAGCCTGGGTCGACTCCTACTCCAAGGCCCACGGTCGTTGACCATTTACTTTGGGCAATTCTATATTAGGCGCAATAATAGTTTACAAGGATTGATTTATAAATTCAGTGCAGTAAACTAAATAATTAAAAATACTCTTCTTTTACCGATGTCCGATTGTGGGTTGACCTTTTCCGGAGCAACGGGACGTCGTTGGCTCGAGTTGGACAGTTTCTGGAGCAAGGCGCGAGAGCAGAAGAGCGTAGAAGCGTTGTGTTCGAGATGTTCTCTGAAGCCTGGGCGTTGGGTGCTATTTATAGCACCTAGGGGCGCCCTGGACGTCGGGGGCCCCCCACCACGTGTCACGTGATCCGAGATTCGCTCGGTCAACCTCTATCCCACTCGAGTAGGGATGAGTTTTGACACTGGGGGCGCCCTGGACGCAGAGGGCGCCTTGCTTGACTTCTTCAGCGTGGGCTTCTCGGCTAGATAAGTGTATTCGGCTTCGCTGGCTTGGGCACGGGGCGCCCTGGGCGCTGAGGGCGCCCTGGGCGCTGAGGGCGCCCTGGGCGCTGAGGGCGCCCTGGGCGCTGAGGGCGCCCTGGGCGCTGAGGGCGCCCTGGCCAGTATTCAGCCGAGGCTCTTTTTGCTTCAATTGTTTCATCTTCACCTTGGGGGCGCCCTGGACACTCAGGGCGCCCTACTCAGCTACTACCTCACTCCATTGAGGCTCTCTGAGTTGCAGACACTCGTTCCTTTGGTCCTGCATCTAGGGTTAGTCCGAAAACAACATAAAGCAGTAAAACATAAGATTATACAGCCTTAGCTGTCTTGGTTCTGACTTTGGGCCTCCAAAATGGAGCCCTAGGTCGAACCGACGCCTACTGTTCCCTCTACAGGGAACGCGTCCTCACCTACTCCTCTCGGGAGAGTTTACCTGATGCCAATCGTTCCTCTGGTTGGTCTTTTGCCTGACGGTCCTTTGCCAGGTCTTGGATGTCGAGCTGTCCTTCGCCCGATGCCTAGCATTCCTTCACTAGGGCTTCTCATTCTAGCATTCCTTCGCCAGTGCCTAACAGTCCTTTGCTAGGGGTTTTCACTTCTCACATTCCTTCACCAGTGCCTAGCAGTCCTTCGCTAGGGCTTTTTTACTCTGCACACTCAAGTGACATGTTAGATCACAAATAAGACTTAACTTTTGAACCCTGTTGTCATTATCAAAACACAGGTTTGACTTTGGTGCTTTCTGCACCAACAATCTGTTGGATCGAGAAAACCGATAGAGGGGGGTGAATATCGGAAATCGTTCGAATTTTCGTAAAGAGCAGTTGCACAGCGGAAATTTAAAAACAGCACACAGACACAGTCGATTTACTTGGTTCGGAGCCTGTGTCGACTCCTACTCCAAGGCCCACGGTCGTTGACCGTTTACTTTGGGCAATTCTATATACGCGCAAAACAGTTTACAATATTTGATTACAAATAAGTGCAATAAAATAATAATATTAAAATTTCGATCTTCGTTACCGACGTCCGGAGTGGATTGACTTGTTTGGGGCAGTGGGACGTCGTCGACTCGAGTTGGAGTGTTTCCGGAGCAAGGCACGAGCGTAGAAGATCGTTGGGGCGTTGAGAGAACAGTTGTGTTGAAGCCTTGGTCGAGGGTCCCTTATATAGGGCCTGAGGGCGCCCGGGATGTCGGGGGCGCCCCCCACGTGGCCTTCGATCCGCCAAAGTCTCAGTCGCATCTGATCCTCTGGATCCGCTTTGACCGGGCCGCCCGGATTGACCGGGTCAAACTCTATCCTTTGGCTTCGCTTGACTTCGAGGGGTTCGGGTTCGATGTATGCGCATGGGGGCGCCCGGGAGCAGCGGGGGCGCACTGGAGCACGGGGGCGCCCGGCCCAGCATGTATTCGAACCCTTTTTCCTTTGACATGTTTTGTATGTACCTTGGGGGCGCCCGGGACACTCCGGGCGCCCTACTCAGCTACTACCTCATTCCTTTGAGGCTATCTGAGCTGCAGACACTCCTTCCTTTGGTCCTGCATCCAGGGTTAGTCCAAAACACAATAAAGCAATAAAGTATTTGTTTATACAACCTTAGCTGTCTTGGTTCTTACTTTGGTCTCCAAAATGGAGCCCTAGGTCGAACCGACGCCTACTGTTCCCTCGACAGGGAACGCGTCCTCACCTACTCCTCTCGGGAGAATTTACCTGATGCCAACCGTTCCTCTGGTTGGACTTTTGCCTGACGGTCCTTTGTCAGGTCTTGTGAACTGACAGTCCTTCGCCAGTTGCCTAGCAGTCCTTCGCTAGGGCTTGATACTGGCTGTCCATCGCCAGTTGCCTAGCAATCCTTTGCTAGGGCTTTCTTTCCTGGCATTCCTTTGCCAGTGCCTAGCAGTCCTTCGCTAGGGCTTTTCCTGCACACTAGATTAACTTGTTAGAAACCAAGAAAGACTTAACTTTTGACCTATGTTGCCATTATCAAAACATAGGTTTGATTTGGGTGCATTCTGCACCAACAATCTCCCCCTTTTTGATTTATGGCAACCCTAGTTCAAAAAGTTAAGTTTAAGCAAAACATGAAAAAGTTTTAACTTTTGTTCCCTCCCCCTGGAAGGAATCTCCCCCTGATTTTTCAAAAATTCGTGGGGTTAAAAAAACTTTATTTGTACTTGAAAACTTTTTGAAAATGTTAGCTTAAGTAAGAATTTCAGTTTTAATACAGTTTTGAAAAACTTAAGCTTTAGAGTACCTAAAAATTTTGACAAGCTTAAGTAAGAAACTTTTGAAAGGCTAGAGTACTTAGCAAAATTTTGAAAGCTTGAATAATAATTTTTAAGCTAGAGTACTTAGCTAAATTTTGAAAGCTTGAGAAAAAATTTTTTAAGCTAGAGTACTTAGCAAAATTTTGAAAGCTTGAATAAAAAAAAATTTTTAAGCTAGAGTACTTAGCTAAATTTTGAAAGCTTGAGAAAAATTTTTAAGCTAGAGTACTTAGCAAAATTTTGAAAGCTTGAATAAAAAAAATTTTTAAGCTAGAGTACTTAGCTAAATTTTGAAAGCTTGAGAGAAAAAAAATTTTTAAGCTAGAGTACTTAGCAAAATTTTGAAAGCTTTAAGAAATTTTGAAGCTAGAGTACTTAGGCAAAATTTTGAAAGCTTTAAGAACTGGAGTACATAGGCAAAATTTTGAAAGCTTTAAAAACTTAAGTACTTCTTCAAAAAGTTTAAGCTTTTGAATAAAGGATAAGTATATTTTTGAAAGCTTTAAAAACTTAAGTACTTCTTCAAAAAGTTTAAGCTTTTGAATAACGGATAAGTATATTTTTGAACCTTTTTGAATCAAGGAAAAATTTGGAAAAATTTTGAAAAAGTAAAAGTGATTTTTCTCTAATTTTTCTCCTATCTCTCCCCCTTTGCCATATATCAAAACAAGATAAATATGATTGCAAATAAGAATTTGCTGTACTGAACCAATTCATAATTTGATTTACACTAAATCAATCAATTTTCTCTATAGGGACCTGTCTAACCCAATTAGCTACTCACTAACTGTTATAAACAGTAATTTTTGCTAGGGTTAGTCAAGTTAAGTGTTTCTGTTCAAGTTAGATTTTCTAAACTTGACACTTAACTCGATTGCTGTTTAAGTTGTATTTAGTGCCCCAATTACTATAGATGCACTGACTTAAAGCATCTTGAATTAAGGCAAAGACCTAAACATCTCAACCCTTTCTAGATTATCAATCAAAAGTACCCTAAGGTGCTTGTGAGATGCTGGCTTCTAAGTCTATAGGTGCATGCAGTTCTAGGGTTAGGGCCTAGGCTAAGTTCATTTTCGAAAAAGCCCTAATTTTTTTAAAGGGGGTAGTTTTGCAATAAAACTAAGTAAAAAAATGAAAAATGATTTTGAAATCAAGTAAAACAGTTTTTTCAAAAATCTATTTTTAGAAAACTGATTTTTGAAATCAAGTAAAGCAGTTTTTCAAATTAATTTTTTAGAAAATTGATTTTTGAAATCAAGTAGAGCAGTAAAAAACTTGAGATACTCTATTCTACAGAGCACAATCCTAACTGCAAAGAGAACAAGTACTCATAAACTGGTCAACAGAAAATAAAGCAGATAATCAAGGTTCAAATACAGTCAAACAGTCAAACCCAAGTCAACCCTACTGAGTAGGGGCAGTCAAATAGGTACAATACTAAGTGAATCTAAGACGAAGGATCGGGATGATCAGACGGGCCAGGCTGCCATGCATCGAATCGTGCCATCATCTCTATGTATCGTGCGTCAGCCACTTCTCGATCGGCTCGACGAGCTTCCATCTGCTCTAGGTGGTAGGCTTCGACTTCCTCTCGGAGACTCTGAACCTTTGTGTCTAAATGCATCACTCTCTGGTAGAGTGTCGGTGGAGCGGGCTCGTCGATGTGTGCTCGGGCGGCTGCAGCTATGTCTCCAACATCGACTTCAACCTCCTCGTCTGAGTCGACTGGTGCTCCGGCCTGCTGTCGTCTCCAGCTAAGAACCCCGGTGGCCGACACCTCTAGACCCGCTAAGGAAAAGTTCCTAAATCCTATTTCGTCAAAGTCGGTCATAGCGGTAATTTCACCAACGGTAATGTCCCGATCGTGGTGATGAAGAAGGGATGTGATGATGTGGCAATATGGTGTCCGTACTCATCCCTGGGTCGTGACACTGGACGCATGCAGAATGGTATGAAACATATGGAGTCCAATGTCTAGGTCAAGGTGGTGGACTTGGGCATAAAGAAGGAAAGCATGAAAGGGTTTCATAGTCCCTAGGTCTCTGGTAGAGAGTGGTAAGATGCAGCGGACCAGAACTCTATACAAGGCATAGTTCTGGGCCTGAAGTTCAACAGCTTGGAAGCGTCTATTTGCTGGGAGGTCTGCCCTATAAAAATAGGAGTGAATGGTATCTAGGGAAATATCTGAGTAGGGAGGATCAAATGGGGGTTCCTAGGAGGATAGCAGCAGAATGTGGACTGTGAGGGTCGTAGTCCTAGGAAGCGGTTCAACAGAGTAGGGGTGATGGTCAAAGGAATCCCTTGGACAGTGGTGTGAAACATAAGATCATCTTGTCTAATAATATTATTGTAAAATTCTGCGCATAAAGATTCATTAATGGTATGCGTGCAGAAGACAAGATTGTCCAATTGATAGAAGTTGATGATGTTCATGGCGACAGGGCATGATTGGGTAAAAAAATGCCTATTGAGATAGCTCGTTTTAATAGGCTTGTAGATTGTTTGTGCAAACCTATTACATAACTCTATATTAGGAAATCTAGGGTCGGGACTAGGTTGGGCACCGGGGTTGGCCGGGTTCGGTCGGCGTCTTCTAAGTTAAAAGAGTTAAAGGGAGAATAAAGATATTGCATGAAATAATTTTAAATGCAATAAAAATAAATGATAATCATACTGGACGGCTCGGGGAGGCATAGTTGAGGAAGAGGACTTGCAAGGTCTTCTTGAGGAGTAAGAAGTGGAGAAGAAGGTTGATTTTGGTGTGGGAAGTGAAGGAGGTTCGGGTGCCTTTTATAGGCAAACTCATGGGGGCGCCCGTGTGGTCTCGGGCGCCCGGGTTTGTATAGAAAAGGACAAGCTTTATGTCTTGTCATCTTTTGACCATGATTAAATTGGTTTGACCATGGTTTGCCTGCTTTGACTGTGGTTTGACCGCTTTGACCATGGTTTAACTATATTAATCATGGTTTGACCATGATTTTGACAAATAAAAGAATATCTCATCCTATAGGTAAAAGAATTTCCAACTTAGTCTTAATCCTGCTGTCTCACCCAAATCTAGGATTTTCAATCACGTTAACCTTATAGGTTTTGTGAGACAGGTTTTGATAGTTAAAATTTTTTTGAAAATAATTAATTTTAAAAACATGTTTAAATCTACAAATACTTGAAATTTTGTGTTAGATTCGAATTTGATAAAAAAAAATTGAATTTGAATTTCAGAAATTGGCTTCCAGGTCTTGGCGAGGCACTAGGCCTTCTTTGGCCGTAGCCTTATGGGATCATCCACCCTTTCCTTGACAAAGCCTTTTAATGAAATTTCATTTTCAAAAATTCTTTGAAAAATTTCTGGTCTAACTAGTTTGGGTCTTGGATCGGTAGCTTCGGCTAGTTCCGCCAAATTGGCTTCCCTAACGTACTATCATCTCACCTCCACCCAATACTATGTTGTCAAATTTCAGCTAAGTTTGTTTAGTCCTTAAGCTAGCCTAAGTCTAAGCATGGTATTTTGCAAAAATTAAATAATCAATCAATCAAGCAATTTAAATCAAGAATAACAAGGTTATCTAATAATGAAAATAGTTTTCTATTTGGTTCCCCCTAGACTAAAGCCACGGTGATGGTTGGGCAAGATGTGAATCTTGTCCTTGGGGATCCAATACTGATTTGATCCAGTCGGTTTGTTCAGGTATAGTTTAGGTACCCATGCCTGAATTTTACCTCTGGACTGATTCAGTACAGCAAAGTATGATCTTTGCCGAGATTTGGTTCTATAGCCCAATCCGGATCGATTTAGAACTGATTTCTGTTTTCCAAGGATCATGTCAAGACCTTTGGAACCAGATGTAAATCGTTCTAATGCTGATCTAAGATCCTTAACCTGAGTTTTCAGGGAGGAGTTTTCCTTTTCAAGTTTTTCAACTTGAATAGGAGTTCCTTCCTGAACCTTCTCGGTTAAGGGTTTAGAGTCAGCTCCCTCTTTCAGGAGTTTTACTTCCTGTCGGAGGGATTCGACTCGGAGTTTGGCTTTGGCCAAATCTCGAGAAAGAAATGAAATTAACTCACTTAATTGCAATCTATTAAAACCAGTTACCTTAATTTCTCCGTCTTCTGTGAAGGTCAGCTCGTCGTCCTCTTGTTCTGTTTCTGACTCAGTCTCAACTTTATCTGAGGCGGTCAGAGCTAGGAGGTTGGACTGGGGTGCCTCTTCTTCTTCTTCTGAGGACGATTCGTCCCAGGTTGCTTGCAGTGCCTTCTTTCTTCTCGTCTTTTTTTGTCTCCTTTAGGTTAGGGCACTCTGACTTGTAGTGACCCTTTTTCTTGCACTCGTAGCAGGTCACATTAGGCTTGTTTGCAGGTTCAGCTGGTTCGTCCTTTCTTCGGCCGATTTTCCGTTTGTTGGTTCGGTTCTTCAGCTCCTTGTAGTAGCTTCGAGCGAGCCGGACCAGCTTAGTTTGTTCTCCTTCTTCGTCTTCTGAGTCTGAGTCTGAGTTAGACTCAGGTTCGGGTTCAGGCTTCTTCTTTGTTGTCCTTCCAGTTTTACCTGCAACGAAAGCAATACCTTTCTCGACCACATTGGTGTTAGTTTGTTCGTGCAGTTCTAGTTCGGAAAACAATTCATCTAATTTTATTTTAGAAAGATCCCTAGATACCTTGTATGCATCTACCATAGATGCCCACAAGGTGTTTCTAGGAAGGCGTTTAGAGCATACCTTATTAGGTCACGGTTTTCAACCTTGTGACCTATTGTGTGAAGACCGTTCATTACCTCTTGGATTCGTGCGTGGAGCTGGGCTGCTGTTTCGTTGTCGGCCATCTTGATGGTGTAGAGTTTGTTTAGTAGCAGATCCCTCTTACTGATCCGAGTATCCGAAGTCCCTTCGTGCAGCTCGATCAGTTTTGTCCACAGCTCCTTTGCACTGTTGAAGGGGCCCACGCGGTTCAGCTCCTCTTTCGTCAGCCCGCATTGTAGGGTTTGTGTTGCTTTTGCGTCGGCTTCTATCTTGCGTTTAAGGGAGTTGTCCCATTCGGAGTAGCTTTGTGGTTGTCCTTCGGCGTTTCGGGGGATCTCCAGGCCGGACTGGATGATGATCCACATATCCACCTGAGTTTTCAGGTGGACCTCCATACGACTTTTCCAGTAAGAAAAGTCTTCTCCACTGAAAAGTGGAGGTCTGGCGGTGCTGAATCCCTCTTGCATGGCCATGTTAATCTGTAACAAAAAAACTAACAGAAAAACAAATTTTCCAAGACTAGGTCTTGGATTAGTAGTGCTGGCAAAAGGAAATCAAATATCGAGGGGTGTTGCACCAATCTCGATTAACGGGAGAAAAAATTTAAAAAAATATTTTAAAAAATTCGAAAATAATAAAGAAAATCCGAAAAGAAATTTTCAAAATGGTGGTTGCACCAAGTTTGAACTTCCCGCTCTGATACCACTTGTTGGATCGAGAAAACCGATAGAGGGGGGGGTGAATATCGAAATCGTTTGATTTTCGTAAAGAGCAGTTGCACAGCGGAAATTTAAAAACAGCACACAGACACAGTCGATTTACTTGGTTCGGAGCCTGTGTCGACTCCTACTCCAAGGCCCACGGTCGTTGACCGTTTACTTTGGGCAATTCTATATACGCGCAAAACAGTTTACAATATTTGATTACAAATAAGTGCAATAAAATAATAATATTAAAATTTCGATCTTCGTTACCGACGTCCGGAGTGGATTGACTTGTTTGGGGCAGCGGGACGTCGTCGGCTCGAGTTGGAGTGTTTCCGGAGCAAGGCACGAGCGTAGAAGATCGTTGGGGCGTTGAGAGAACAGTTGTTTTGAAGCCTTGGTCGAGGGTCCCTTATATAGGGCCTGGGGGCGCCCGGGATGTCGGGGGCGCCCCCACGTGGCCTTCGATCCGCCAAAGTCTCGGTCGCGTCTGATCCTCTGGATCCACTTTGACCGGGGCGCCCGCAGCTCTCGGGGCGCCCGGATTGACCGGGTCAAACTCTATCCTTTGGCTTCGCTTGGCTTCGAGGGGTTCGGGTTCGATGTATGCGCATGGGGGCGCCCGGGAGCACGGGGGCGCCCGGGAGCAGCGGGAGCGCCCGAGAGCACGGGGGCGCCTGGCCCAGCATGTATTCGAACCCTTTTTCCTTTGACATGTTTTGTATGTACCTTGGGGGCGCCCAGGACACTCCGGGCGCCCTACTCAGCTACTACCTCATTCCTTTGAGGCTATCTGAGCTGCAGACACTCCTTCCTTTGGTCCTGCATCCAGGGTTAGTCCAAAACACAATAAAGCAATAAAGTATTTGTTTATACAGCCTTAGCTGTCTTGGTTCTGACTTTGGTCTCCAAAATGGAGCCCTAGGTCGAACCGACGCCTACTGTTCCCTCGACGGGGAACACGTCCTCACCTACTCCTCTCGGGAGAATTTACCTGATGCCAACCGTTCCTCTAGTTGGACTTTTGCCTGACGGTCCTTTGTCAGGTCTTGTGAATTGGCAGTCCTTCGCCAGTTGCCTAGCAGTCCTTCGCTAGGGCTTTAGTCCCAGGCTGTCCTTCGCCTGGAGCCTAGCAGTCCTTCGCTAGGGCTTGATACTGGCAGTCCTTCGCCAGTTGCCTAGCAATCCTTTGCTAGGGCTTTCTTTCCTGGCATTCCTTTGCCAGTGCCTAGCAGTCCTTCGCTAGGGCTTTTTCTGCACACTAGATTAACTTGTTAGAAACCAAGAAAGACTTAACTATTGACCTATGTTGCCATTATCAAAACACAGGTTTGATTTGGGTGCATTCTGCACCAACACCCATTACTTGCATTTTCGAAACTCCTCCTTCCCTCATCCTAGACGAACACCACAAGAAGGGTTCTCCCTTGGAAAAGCTCCACAAGAGGTCTCATCTCCAAGATCTAAGGGGTCTTCCAAGGATACAAGGACAAGGGGGTTCAAGGATCCAAAGATCTTACCATTTCCTTCCCTTTCAAGGTTTGAAAAATCAAGAAACCCAAGGTAAGACTCCCTCACCTGTGGAATATTAGTTCTTTATGATTTTCCATGATTTTTAGCATATTATAAAGGTTGGTTTGAGATTTAAGTTGAAGGGAAAGAAAATCAAGAACCCTAGGCTAAGGGGGTTTCGGCCCTAGCATTTTGGGTCCCAAAATGATGCTAAAAATCTGTATAATGTTATTTAAGGTTCCCTTATGATGTTTAGAGGTTAATTATAATTTTTGGTAATTTTTGGAGTACCCTAGGGTTTCGGCCAACATGAAAGAAGCAAAGCAAGCACCCTAGGATACCCTAGGGTTTCGACCACAATGTTTAAGGGTCCATGATGATGCTAACAATCTGTATAATGTTATTTAAGGTTCCCTTATGATGTTTAGAGGTTAATTATAATTTTTGGGAATTTTTGGAGTACCCTAGGATACCCTAGGGTTTCGACCACAATGTTTAAGGGTCCATGATGATGCTAAAAATATGTATAATGTTATTTAAGGTTCCCTTATGATGTTTAGAGGTTAATTATAATTTTTGGGAATTTTTGGAGTACCCTAGGATACCCTAGGGTTTCGGCCAACATGAAAGAAGCAAAGCAGCACCCTAGGATACCCTAGGGTTTCGGCCACAATGTTTAGGGGTCCATGATGATGCTAAAAATCTGTATAATGTTATTTAATGTTCCCTTATGATGTTTAGAGATTAAATATAATTTTAGAGAATTTTTGGGGGTACCTAGGGCTCCCTAGGGTTTTCGGCCAACCCATGAACTCATGGGTAGAGTTAAATCCAAACTATAACCCTAACCATAAGTACCATGTTTATGTATGTATGCTTATGATTTGGATGCCATGCCTAATAGGGTTATTTATGAATGTTTTATGTTCCATGTCATGCACTTGGATAGTAGGAATCATGTTTATGGAAGTCCTACTTATGAATACTTATGTTATGTTAAGAACCATGTGATGGTATATATTCATGCTATGTTAAGAACCATGTTATGTTAGGTGTTCATGCTATGTTAAGAACCATGCTATGTTATATGTTTATGTTATATTAAGAACCATGTTCTGTTACGTATGATAAGAATGTCTGTTACGTATGATAAGAATGTCTGTTACGTATGATAAGAATGATGCATGCCACGTTGTTATGAATAAGGATGCATGCCATGTTATGAATAATGATGCAAGCCATGTTAATGAATAAGAATGCATGCCATGTTATGAATAATGATGCATGCCATGTTATGAATAAAGATGCATGCCATGTATATGAAGAAAGATAATGCTCATGCCTTCCAGGCATCATGATGATCAAGCATGTTTTAAGTCATGCTTCATGTAACCAAGTTATGCCATGTTTAAATATGCCATGAATGTCTTATGAATGATGAAGCATGTAAAGTATTTTACTTTATGAATGGGGCTTGTACCGGACCGAAGTATGGGTCCAAGGGATGAGCACCTTAAGAATGCCCCGGTTCTGGACTACCGAAGTTGTCCATGGTTCTGGCACTACCGAAGCTGTGCAATAGGGATGGGCACCTTAAAAACGCCCCGGTTCGAGGACTACCGAGTATGCTGTCCTTACCCTAGTAGGTCGAGGCTAGCTATGTAGGGTTTTTCGGGCCACGAAAACCGGTTTTTCGCGTCGCGGAAACCCCGAAAGCCCCAATAGAAAGGATCCGAGCGAAGAAAACCATTTCAAAAATTTACGAGTGCTCGTTTACATGCTTCAAAACCGATCTACAACCTAGATCTATTAGAGAAGAGAAAAACAACCTTCGATGCGTGCCCCGCAATTCCCGCTCGCTCCTCGGTTGGTGTCGGATCTCAAGGATGCAAAGTAGCAACCCTCTAGAAGTATCCACACAAGCAAGAGAGTGGAGAGGAGAGCCCAAAAGTGTGCTAGCACTTCTTGGGGTCTCGGCAAGATGAGAGGAGAGGGAGAGCAAAACTAAACAAAAACCAAGAGGGGAGAGGAATATTCACACCCACAAAAACTCCTTATTTGTGTGATCCATTTTGGCCGGCCACTTAATGGCCATTATTGGCCATTAAGTGGCCGGCCACCACCTTTGGTAACCCCCTATTTGAATTCAAAATTCAAATGGGGAGGTTACTTAGCCTTGATGATGATGCCAAGTCATCACTTGGTCAAGTCAAGGTGATGTGGCTTGAGTCAAGTCAAACTTGCCTCTTGTGGACTTTCCATATTTAGCCAAAGTCAAACTTTGACTTCATTATTCTCCCATGATTAGATTCATCCAACACTTGGATCAAACTCGAGTCCAACTCAAGTTGTCTAATTTGAGTCAAGTCAAACTTGCCTTTTATGGACTTTCCATATTTAGCCAAAGTCAAACTTTGACTTCATTATTCTCCCATGATTAGATTCATCCAACACTTGGATCAAACTCGAGTCCAACTCAAGTTGTCTAATTTGAGTCAAGTCAAACTTGCCTTTTATGGACTTTCCATATTTAGCCAAAGTCAAACTTTGACTTCATTACTCTCGGTCCATCATATGGACTTATTCTCCATCTATTGCTCTATGTGTGTGACCCTATAGGTTCTTGTAACGTTGGCAATGCCCTTAAACCTATTTAAGGACATAAGCAATGAGAGGTATCTAGCAACACATCATTGCTACCCAAGTTACAAGAATGTCGAGATCCAACATCACCATTGTGACTAATAATTGTGACCATCACAATATGTGACAACGTCCTTCTATCCTCGATATCTAGATTGATCTTTCATGAGGCATAGACCGTGTCATCCTCAAATCAATCTATGTGTCTTGAACTCCAAGTAGACTCACTATAATCAAATAAGCTCAATATCTCATATTGCCTTATTTGGGCATGGCCATGCACTTAGTGATCTCACTCTATCAAGACTATGATATCTCTCCCGTCATATAGGAGGGATAGATCCCATCTACATCACTCACATCCCTCCGCATAATTTGTTACATACCCAGTAATCGCCTTTATAGTCCACCCAGTTACGGGTGACGTTTGACGAAACCAAAGTACATAACTCCTTATGTAGGGAACTATGGTGACTTCAGGTCTAAGGACTAATAGTCATACTAATAGTCACATGAGAAAGTATATGACACTCATATAACGATCCATGATACTTTCTCATGGCGGGCCATTCAGTATACATTCTCTAATGTATACCCATGTGTCAACTTGATATCTCATATCCATGACTTGTGAGATCAAGTCATCATGTTGACCTACATGCTAGTCTCTATGCATTAACATTGTCCTTGAATGTTAATACTTGACTAGGAATAATTAAGAGTAGTGTTCTCTATATCATCTCACTATCGATTCAACTAATCGATTGATATAGATAAGAACCTTCTACTCAAGGACGTTATTATACTAAGTTATTTGGCACCAATACACATAAGTACAATAACCATAAGAAATGCCTTTATATATAAGAAATATATATACAAGAATATGATACAATGAGTCCAAAAAGTAATCATCATATGATTGGCTCTAGGGCTCTCACTAACAATCTCCCACTAGCACTAGTGCCAATCGCTGTAGTATCTAATACCCAATGACCTAGTGTGACCATCATGCTTCATCTGTGCCAAAGCCTTGGTCAAGGGATCTGCGACGTTAGCCTCTGTGGGTACTCTGCAAATCTTCACATCTCCTCGATCGATGATCTCTCGAATGAGATGGAATCGCCGTAGTATGTGTTTGGTCCGCTGGTGTGAGCGAGGTTCCTTAGCCTGCGCAATAGCTCCATTGTTGTCACAATAGAGCTCTACGGGATCAGATATGCTAGGAACCACCCCAAGCTCAGTGATGAACTTGCGGATCCAAACTGCCTCCTTTGCTGCCTCTGATGCAGCAATATACTCAGCTTCTGTTGTAGAATCTGCAACTGTGTCCTGCTTCGAACTCTTCCAGCTCACAGCTCCGCCATTCAAGCAAAACACGAACCCTGACTGCGATCTGTAATCATCCTGGTCGGTTTGGAAGCTGGCATCAGTGTAACCCTTTACAACTAGATGCTCATCGCCTCCAAATATCAAGAAATATTCTTTAGTCCTTCTCAAGTACTTAAGAATATTCTTGACTGCTATCCAGTGACGTTCACCTGGATCTGACTGGTATCTGCTCGTCATGCTCAAAGCATACGAGACATCAGGACGAGTACATAACATGGCATACATGATAGATCCTATGGCTGAGGCATAAGGGATCTTGCTCATGCGGTCTCTCTCCTCTCTAGAAGAGGGACCTTGAGTCTTCGAAAGACTCACGCCATGTGACATTGGCAGATTTCCCTTCTTGGAATTCTGCATGGCAAAACGGTGTAATACCGTATCGATGTATGTACTCTGACTTAGGCCAAGCAATCTCTTAGATCTATCTCTATAGATCTTAATGCCTAGAATGCAGGCTGCTTCACCTAAGTCCTTCATTGCGAAACAAGTCCCCAACCAAGTCTTCACAGACTGTAGCGAAGGGATGTTGTTCCCAATGAGTAGTATGTCATCCACATACAAGACTAGGAAGACTACTGTGCTCCCACTAACCATCTTGTAGACACAAGGTTCATCTTCGTTCTTGATGAAACCAAACTGTTTGATCGCATCATCGAATCGAAGATTCCAGCTCCGAGAAGCTTGCTTTAGACCATAAATGGCCCTATGCAGCTTGCATACTCTGCCAGTATGCTGTGGATCTACAAAACCCTCAGGCTGTGTCATGTACACATCCTCGAGGAGGTTTCCATTCAGAAACGCTGTCTTGACATCCATCTGCCAGATCTCATAATCGTGGTAGGCTGCAATAGCAAGCATGATCCGAATGGACTTAAACATCGCTACTGGAGAAAAAGTTTCATCATAGTCAATACCATGAATTTGCTTGAAACCTTTAGCTACCAGTCTACCCTTATAGGTATGAGTAAGTCCATCCATGTTAGGCTTTCTCTTAAAGACCCACTTACACCCAATGGGTTTGACCCCTTCAGGTGGATCAACCAAGGTCCAAACTTGGTTAGTGTACATGGATTCCATTTCGGATCTCATGGCTTCCAGCCATGACTCAGAATCTGGGCTCATCACAGCTTCCTGATAGGTGGTAGGCTCATTCTCAATGATCATAACGTCATCATGGTCAGGCAAGAGAAATGAATATCTCTCAGGCTGACGACGTACCCTATCAGACCTGCGAAGAGGTAGGTCTACCTGAACAGGTTGTTGTTCCACAACTTCTTGTGTAACAATCTCATCCACAACTTCTTGTGGTTCCTGTTCAGTATCCATCAAGGGCTCAGTGCTATGGTCGTTGTCTTGAACTTCTTCAAGATCAAACGAACTCCCACTAGTCTTTCTAGAAACAAAGTCCCTTTCTAGAAAGACCCCAGTCTTAGCAACAAACACTTTGTGCTGACTGGGAATGTAGAAGTAATATCCCTTAGTTTCCTTGGGATATCCCACGAAATAGCACTTATCGGACTTGGGTCCCAGTTTGTCTGAGACTTGACGTCTAACGTAAGCCTCACAACCCCAAACTCTCATGAAAGACATCTTGGGACTCCTCCCAGTCCATATCGTATATGGTGTCTTCATGACCGCCTTTGATGGAACACGGTTAAGTGTGAACGCTGCCGTGTCTAGAGCATATCCCCAAAAGGATATAGGAAGATCTGCGTGACTCATCATAGATCGTACCATATCTAATAAGGTACGATTCCTCCTTTCGGATACACCATTCCACTGTGGTGTCCCAGGAGGAGTGAGTTGAGATAGAATCCCACACTCAGCTAAATAGTCACGAAACTCATGGCTCAAGTATTCTCCACCTCGATCTGATCGAAGTATTTTAATACTCTTGTCGAGTTGGTTTTGTACTTCATTTCTGAATTCTTTGAACTTTTCAAAGGACTCGGACTTATGTGTCATCAAGTACACATAACCATATCTACTGAAATCATCAGTAAATGTGATGAAGTATCTATAACCACCTCGAGCAGCAACATTGAAAGGGCCACATACATCAGAATGTATGAGTCCTAACAAATCTGTTGCCCTCTCGCTATGTCCACTAAAGGGAGTCTTAGTCATCTTGCCTAGAAGGCATGACTCGCATGTCTCATATGATTCAAAATCAAATGAATCCAGCAATCCATCCTTATGGAGCTGGGACAAGCGACTCTCATTTATGTGGCCTAAGCGACAGTGCCAGAGATAGGTTGGGTTCAACTCATTTGATCTCAACCTCTTGGTACTTACATTATAGATAGGGCGTTCTAAGTCTAGAATGTAGAGTCCGTTGATAAGATCTGCACTACAATAGAACATTTCATTTAAATAGACTGAACAACATTTGTTCTTAATTATAAATGAGAAGCCTTTCTTGTCTAGACAAGAAACAGAAATTATGTTCTTAGTAAGTGCAGGTACATAACAACAATCATCTAGTTCCAGTACAAGCCCAGAGGGCAGAGATAGAAAATAAGTTCCTACAGCAACAGCAGCAACTCGTGCTCCATTGCCTACTCGTAGGTCCACCTCGCCCTTTGCCAATGCCCTGCTATTTCTTAGCCCCTGCACATTGGTACAAATGTGAGAAGCACATCCAGTATCTAATACCCATGATGTAGAAATAGAAAGGTTGACTTCTATAACATATATACCCGAAGTAGAAGGCTCGCTTCTCTTCTTCTTAAGATCCTCCAGGTATACCTTGCAGTTCCGCTTCCAATGCCCTGCCTGCCCTTGATATAATTGCTTGAGGTGGTCAATCATATCGTAAGCATTCATGTTCTCATGTTGCTTCTGAAGCTCAGAGGACATGCAGCATAGCATTAGGCACGACACGTCTAACGCGTCGTCTTGATGCTTCTGATGAGCATCTCTAACGCTACGGATGGCTGAGGGTGGTGGTGCTTCATGAACTGCTTGCTCTAGAACGTACTACTTACGTTCCTGTTTGAGGACTATCCTCAAGTTCCTGTACCAGTCCAGGAAATTAGCTCCAGTGAGCTTGTCCTTCTCAAGGACAGATCGCAGAGAGAGAGTGTTCGCGTTTGAAGACATGACAATCTACAACAGATAAATGTAGAGAATAAATATCATATTCTAGTAATCATCTAATTAGGCCTTTAATTAAATGATGCTCCCACTAAATTATAGGAATTTTGGTGGAATCAAGTCATTGGAGTGGTCAAACCACACTACTAGATCCGTACCAATTTACTATAATTTATGTGGGACAAGATCCACATCATACTATGCCTTGAGTTAGCTTTGGCTAAATCGCCCAAGACTTAGTATGATCGGTAGATAACTAATTTATCAATTACATCTCTATGCAACTCTTGTTTATAGGATCAAGAATTAACATTTATGAATAATCTTGAGTTAGCTTTGGCTAAATCGCCCAAGACTATTGATAAATGCGATCTTGTCCTACCTTTCCAACTATTGGAATACGCCTATAGCTTTACTCGATCCAATTGAGTTAACTAGTTACTCAATCTGATTGAGCTCGATCTAACCCGAGCCGTGATAGGCGGGACCAAGGTTGTCCCTCCGCATCCTACCAAGATTAAATGCGCTGCTCTGCTTTGGCAGAATCGACAAGCGCATATGATCGAGGTAGTGATGGGTATCAGGACCTGGTAGGCGTTTACGAGTCGATTCGATTTTAAATCTAATCTAATCGAGGATGTGCATCACATTTAGGCATTTATGAAATCTAATTTAATCCTAAATGTGTATTAAGTGCACATCAAAATGTGGTTCCCACATTACTTGTGCATCTCATACACTTAAGTTTATTTTTACTATTCTACATTATCATGCATCATATACATCACAAGCATAGCAATAATAAAATAAACTTAAGTGACTTGGTCATGGCCCTACTAAGACCCTCTCAAGCCAATGAGAGGATCCGATGGTCAACCTAGGTCTAGCGGCTTCTCCAAGCGCTTCCTCTTGACCGTCTTGGTGTTGTCGGCTAGTTCTCCCGAGTCCAAGTTCTCCGGAATTTCCGTCGTCTTCACTTTTGTACATTACAAATTTTTATACTCGAGTTACATTCGAGTCTAAATATGAAATACAACAGAAATAAAATATTAAAAGCCGACACACAAGTCGCAAACACAATACAACACGCACATGTACAAAAACGGCGCGCAGGCCGTATTATGAATTACAACACAATTTTAATCTTATTAAAAATTGGGTTTTGGGCCATGACCATCACGCTACTGTACATAATTCAAA
>JAGFNQ010008741.1:0-28438 GCA_024364735.1 Boesenbergia rotunda | reverse complement strand
TTCAAAGTAAATACGTATCCAGACTGAGATTTGGAGTCATCCTTATCTGTCTGGAAACTGGCATCTGTATACCCACGTATTACCATATCTCCTTCTCCATATATTAGGAACACATCCTTAGTTCTTCTTAAGTACTTAAGGATTGTCTTGACAGCCGCCCAATGATCCATTCCTGGATCCGACTGGTATCTGCTTGTGACGCTCAGAGCATACGATACATCGGGCCTAGTACATAACATAGCATACATGATAGATCCTATCGCGGATGCATAAGGAATCTTATTCATGCAAATCCTCTCGTCTTCTGTGCGCGGACACATAGACTTTGAAAGGTTGATCCCATGCCTGATGGGAAGGTAACCTTTCTTGGATTCCGACATGCTAAACCTTTTTAGCACTCGGTCTATATATGTAGACTGCGAAAGACCAAGCAACCGTTTTGATCTATCTCTATAGATTCTAATCCCAAGGATATAGGTTGCTTCTCCCAGGTCTTTCATGGAGAAAGTTTTGGACAACCAAATTTTAACTGTCTGTAAGACTGATATATCGTTTCCTATAAGTAATATGTCATCGACATATAATACTAGGAATACGACTGCACTCCCACTAACCTTCTTGTACACACAAGGTTCGTCAGGATTTTGTGAGAAATCAAACTCTTTGATTGTCTCATCAAAACGGATGTTCCAGCTCCTGGATGCTTGCTTCAGTCCATATATGGATCGTCGAAGCTTGCATACTTTGGTTTTATCAACCGATGTGAAACCTTCAGGTTGTATCATGTATACATCCTCAAGCAGGTTTCCATTAAGGAAAGCTGTTTTCACATCCATTTGCCATATCTCATAATCATAATGAGCTGCTATGGCTAGGAGCATCCGAATGGATTTAAGCATAGCTACTGGCGAATAGGTTTCGTCATAATCAATTCCTTGTTTCTGACGATATCCTTTTGCCACTAATCTAGCCTTAAAGGTAACAACATTACCTTCCATGTCGGTTTTCTTCTTGAAAACCCACTTGCACCCTATGGGCTTAATCCCTTCAGGTGGGTTAACCAAGTCCCATACTTGATTTTCGTACATGGAATCCATTTCCGACTTCATGGCTTCAAGCCATTTGTCCCTTTCTGAATTTTTCAGAACATCTTCATAACTGATAGGTTCGTCATCGCTTATGAGTAACACGTCGTTCGATTCACTTATGAGAAATCCGTATCTCTCTGGAATATTGCGTGTCCTATCAGACCTACGAAGAGGTGGTGTTGTTTTAGGTTCAACTGATAGCTCATCATTATGAGTTATTGGTTGTGGGTCTAGACTAGGTGTCTCTGTAATGTCTATTGGAGTTTCTTGAACTTCATCAAGTTCAATGCCACTCCCACTGTTTTCTTGTAAAAGAAATTCTTTTTCCAGAAATACAGCATGCCTTGAAACAAACACCTTTTGTTCCAAGGGATGATAGAATTGGTAACCCTTCGTTTCCTTAGGGTATCCAATAAATAGACATTTATCAGACTTAGCATCCAATTTGTCTGATACAATCCGCTTCACATACCCCATATCTTAAGGTGAGTTAAGTGGGTTTCTTACTATTCCATGTCTCATATGGAGTAGTAGAGACTACCTTGGTCGGGACTCTGTTTAGCAAGTAAACAGCTGTCTTAAGTGCATAGCCCCAAAAGGATTTTGGAAGAGTTGCATGATTCATCATTGACCTAACCATGTCCATCAAGGTTCGGTTGCGCCTCTCAGATACACCATTATGCTGTGGTGTATACGGCGGAGTCCATTGGGACAATATCCCATTGTCCCTAAGATAATCTTGAAACTCTTGACTTAAGTATTCACCACCCCGATCGGATCGAAGTATCTTAATACTTTTGCCAAGCTGTTTCTCTACTTCATTTCTGAACTCTTTGAATTTCTCAAAAGCTTCAGATTTGTGTTTCATCAAGAACACGTACCCGAATCGTGAGTGATCATCGATAAAGGTGATGAAGTAGCTATAGCCTCCTTGTGCAAGAGTTGACATTGGTCCACATACATCAGTATGTATTAGACCAAGCAATTCTCCCACTGGATTACCTTTTCCGGAAAAGGGTAATTTGGTCATCTTGCCTTTTAAGCATGATTCGCATGTATCAAATGAATCGGGTTCAAATGATTCCAAAATTCCACATCGGTGTAATTTGGTCATGCGTTTCTTACTTACATGGCCAAGACGACAATGCCACGTGTAGGAGTCTATTCGATTATCTATTCAGCACGTTTGTTGCTAACTTCGATATTGAAAACGTCACCGGATAAATCTAACGTGTAGATACCATTGCACAAAGTTCCATTCCCATAAAGAACGCCATTTAAAGTTATGTAACAACAATTGTTACTAAAAGTTAAATGATAACCCTTTTCATTCAAACATGAAATAGATACAATGTTCTTTATTAACGAAGGAACAAAATAACAATTATCCAATTCTAAGACACGTCCTGTAGGGAGCTTTAGCAAATATGTTCCGATGGCAACAGCAGCAATCTTTGCTCCGTTTCCAACTCGCAAATTCGCTTCTCCCTTGACGAGTCTTCTTCTATTCCTTAGCCCCTGTATGTCATTACATATATGTGAGCTACACCCAGTATCAAGTACCCAGGTGTTTGAGGAAATAGAGTGACATTCAATAACGAAGATACTTGAAGAGGATGGGGCATCAGATGCCTTCTCTTTCAAGGACTCAAGATAAACCTTGCAGTTTCTTCGCCAGTGACCCTCCTTGCCATAGTGATGGCAAGTGCCTTTTAGGGTATTTTCAGTCTTTTTGGCCTTTTTCTTCTTTCCCTTATTCTGTTCTTTGGCCTTCCTCTTAGAACCTTTCTTCGAGGAACCAACTAACAGTACCGTCTTTTGATCCTGCTTCACAGAAGGCTCTACAGTCTTCAGCAGGTTGAGCAACTCAGGAAACTGGTCTGGAGTTGCATTTTCAGGAGGACGGTTGGGAAGTTGATCTTCAAGGACATAAGCAAGCTTCTCTGCCTTGAGGACTATCCTCAGGTTTCGAAGCCAGTCCATGAAGTTTGGCCCAGTCAGTTTATTGGTGTCCAAAATGGAACGCAAATTCAGAGAAGACATGATCGAGTGATTATCCTAGAAATACAAATTGAGCTTATGTGAGAAGAATGATTAAAGAATGTATCAACATACATTAATAAAATCCTATTTATTTTTCGAATTGAATAACCCTTTTTATCAATTCGGGAGATCGTAGGAACATCTCCAAATAGGTTGATATCCAACCATAGATAAGAACCACCATGGCTGTGGCCATCAAGTTGTTCTTAGCTATGAAGGTAGGTAATTATACCGATTACATATCACATATATGTAACTATCACTTTATGCTATCAACTAATTGAATGTTTGCATAAATCATTGGGTTGTTAACTCATTAACAAGTATGCAACATTATACATAGCACCCAACTGCACCTCTCTTTACATCGACCTTGGCTGTGGCACAACAAATCGATGCTCCAAGCTTAAGGCTGACCCATTAATCAAGAAATAGTTTTAATATGGTTGGAGTTCATTCAACCGTTTAGTCAGGCTTGGATGTGTCCAACAACCAAAACTAAGGATTGACCTCTGACTCCAACTATATTATTCATAAACTAATTCCATGGTTTGAACATGTTGAGGTTCAAGCCGGGCATGGATGTGTCCATCAACCCAAACGAGAAACAAAACTCCGATTCTAACCATATTAATGGAAGGTGTTGGCCTTAATATTTTGTAAGGGGTTTTGGGTCTCATCCTTTCTTTTCTAAGCACATTCATGACATATAATCATGTCATGACTAACGATTTCCTTAATAAAGTATGTATGTGACTTAATTTATCAAGTCTCATTAATTGAATTAGGAACCGGATTTCCTAATTCTAATTTCATACTTTATTAAAGGAATTGTTTTGGGAAACAATTTCCTAAATTGTCATAATCAATTTCGGAAATAATATGTTTAAGACTTTGATTTCTCTAAATCAAATCTTATTAAATTAAGAGACATGAGTCCTTAATTCAACCACATATTATTTTCATGAAAATCTCATTTAAGAAAACTCTATAGGAAACCATTTTCCTAATTAATTTTGGAGACAACAATATGTAAGAGCATCACCTCTTAAATCATATTTTATTCATGGATTTAATTAATTACAACAAATCATTTTCTAAGGGTGGCTCCCCGAGGCTCAGATACCCAAAGAAAAGTAATTTATCGTAAATCCAATTTGGTCCGCTTCGGAAGCGTAACCAAATTAAACATGACAATCTCATTTAAAATTGGGAAATTAAATTACAACAACTAACTTTAAATTGGACGGCTCCCCGAGGCTCAATCCAAAATAAAGAATTTTATTGTCAATTTAAAAACCAATTCAAATTTAATTGTCAATTAATTGAACATAAATTTGTCTAGACTTTCTTGAAAGAAAGTGCCCAAAATTGAGAGATTTCATAATAGGTTTTAAGAATAATTGTAAGTTTCTGGTACAAAGAAAACTTACATATTTCCAAAATTGATAAATTTTTAAAATAGAAAAATTTCCAAAATTGGAAAGTTTCCAAAGATGGGAAGTTTTCACAATTATTATAAAATTTCAGAAACTAGAAAATTTCAAAAGTTTGCGAAATTTCATGAGGATTTCCAAACTTAGAAATTCCTAAATCTAAAATTTATTATAATTTGAAAGTTTCCATAATTGAAAATTTTTTCCAAAATTGAGATCATGACAAAGTTTTCCGCAAAACAATTATATGATTATGTCGAACACTAACCGGCTCTGATACCACTGTTGGGACCGGGTGCATGTTGACAAGGATACGGGTTCGTAAATTTTAAAATATTTACGTGCAGCGGAAGAATTAGCATAAATAATTTCTCAAATTATTTTTAACCACGTATCTAGCATGCGACCTTATGATGTGTGGACATGATCATAAATTAAAATTTTGCGAAAAAGTAAACTAATTTACTAAGTACCTCGCGTAACTCGAAGTAAGGGACGAGATCCAACCGTAGCGTCCCTTGGAAGCTCCGCCTCTATTCGCGTCCACGCCGAGTTCTCTTCGGGATGACTTCGCAAAGCACGAGTTTTGTGCCGACGAGAACTACTAGATTCTCCAAAGGCACAACTAGAAAACAAGAGAGAAAGGGAAACTAACCACCAAGTAACGGAATCAAAATTCCGGGAAAGGAAAGAAGGAGTCGCGATCCGTTTCTTCTTCTTCGGCACCTTCTTGGCGGTGAAGCTCTCGGCCACCCTTGGGATGTGCGCCGGCCCTAGGGAGGAGAGAGAGCCGGCCCTAGAGAGAGAGAGGGGGGCCGGCCCTAGAGAGAGAGAGAGTTAGAGAGAGAGAGGGAGCTACTAATCTCTTGATAACTCAATTGAGGAATTCAAGCCTAGCCTTGGTTCCTTTATATAGTAGCCTCTCCCTTGCCATGTCTCCCCTTTAACGGAATTAACGGAATAAATTTTCATAAGAAATTTATCTTATAAATTTTCTTATTAATTATTCCGTTATGCCAAGTTTTATTATAACTAATTTTATAATAAAACAAATACATCTCTCTTTTAATTATGGAATAAATTTTCATAAAATTTATTATATAAATTTTCTCATCATGGAAAAATCAATTCATAATTGATTTTATAAAATAAAAATAAACCATTTAAAGTTTATTTTAATCTCCATAAAAAGAATAAATTTATTATATAAATTTTTCTTTATCATGGAAAAATCAATTCATAATTGATTTTATAAAATAAAATAAACCAATCCATGGTTCATTTTAATTTCCATAAAAAGAATAAATTTATTATATAAATTTTTCTTATCATGGAAAAATCAATTCATAATTGATTTTATAAAATAAAAATAAACCATTTAAAGTTTATTTTAATTTCCATGAAAACAAATTTATTTATCCATAATTTTATAAAACAAATCGCGCTTATTTATTTTATAATTTAAACCAAATTAATTGGTTTCTCTCCTTGTGGTGGCCGGCCAAACCAAAGAGGGTGGGCACCCTCTTTGGCCGGCCACTCCAAGCCTTCCCTGCGAATTAAACTCATTTAATTCGCCCAATAAGCCTTCAAAAGACTTACCATTTTAAGCTTCCGTTGCGCCTCTGATAAATTCAGATTCGACTTATTTCTCTTGATCGGAAAATCCAATTTTCAACTCATTTTAAATCCCTCGGATTACTCGTAGTGCATGTGACTAAATAGGCTTTCGATTTATGTTGGCCGTCTATAATTCATTAATTATAGAACGATCATGAGTGGCACCTAGTAGTACATCATGATCCCCAATTAATCGAAAGATCAACGGTTGACCTCAGAAATTATTCTGAAACCCTTCAGCAGCTCTAATGAATCGTGCCCCATTCCCTTCACCATCTTATACCCACTTGGTTCAGGACATGGTCTGTGTATGTCAGTCCCCACTAGGCTGACTACGTCACACCTAGCCCAAGTAGTGTCTTTCTCGTCCTTTGGATTTCTAATTACTCTCATGTATTTAAGAGACACATACTCTAAACATGATATGCTCTGGCCAGAGGCTTTGAGTAACAATCCGACGATAGGCCTGGGTATACATCTCCTCGCAAGGAGTGGTGAATCCTTTGTAGGCTGTTCAAACAGCTTCGGGCACTTCGGCTTATACCCAACCATCCTGGGTCCACACCTCCTTGGAGATGCTTGCTTAAGATGTTAAAGTATAAGTCTCTATGACCAAGATGACTTGAACACCGTAAGTCAAAGGAACATCGCACTTAAGCTGCGCTAAGAACTTCACTGACCTATCTATGTATAGACTACCATGTGAAGTTTTACAGTCAGTCACTCCAATGAACTAGTTCCCTTAACTAGCATCCATGTTTATCTCCGGACATCCCAATGTCACCAGCCAGTGAGAATCAGCTGATTAGAGAATAACCCATGCTAGTCTCAACAGAATTGATAGTGTCTGTTTTTATCAATTCATCGACTAGGGATATTTTCAATACTTCACAATTGCACATGTAGAGATAATCACTAGTTGTGATCCCATCACAAATTCTCTTATGCTGTGAATTGTATTGCGGACATTCAGTAGATGAGTTTAAGATCCCAATCAAATACACAAATATGTATACTCAAATAGTGAATTTTCATTTATTAAAATAAATGTTTACAATCATAAGGCGATTGCCTTAGGACACTTCTCTCATATCACTAACATCCGGGAGGAAGGAAGGAGTCGCGACCCACTTCTTCTTCTTCTTCGGTACCTTCTTGGTGGAGGTGGCTCACGGCAACCCTAGGGGAGCCCTCTATGGCCGGCGCCTACTAGAGGAGGGAGAGGGAGAGGAGGAGAGGAAGAGAGGCTAGGCAAGAATCCTTGATCTCTTGAATTGATTTCCAAGCCTTGCCTTTGCACCTTTATATAGTAGCCTCTTTATCGCCAAGTCTCCTTTAAACGGAATAAATTTTTCATAAGAAATTTATCTTATAAATTTTTCTATGAATTATTCCGTTATGCCAAGTTTTTATTATAACTTAATTTATAATAAAAATAACCATGTCTCCCCTTTTATTATGGAATAAAATTTTACAATTGATTTTATAAAATAAAATAAACCAATCCATGGTTCATTTTAATTTTCATAAAAAGAATAAATTTCTATAAATTTCTTTATATAACTTCTTTATCCATAATTTTTTTAAAACAAATCACGCTCGATTTATTTTATAATTTAAACCAAACAATTTGGTTTCCCTTTTATTGTGGTCGGCCAAACCAAAGAGGATTGGAACCCTCTTTGGCCGGCCAAATCCATGCCGTTACCTTACGAATTAAACTCATTTAATTCGTCCAATAAACCTTCAAAAGACTTAGCCATTTTAAGCTTTTGATGCGTCTCTGATAAATTCAGATTCGACTTATCTCTCTTGATCGAAAAATCCAATTTTCAACTCGTTTTAAATCCCTCGGATTACTCGTAGTGCGTGTGACTAAATAGGCTTTCGATTTATGTTGGCCGTCTATAATCAACCAATTATAGAACGATCATGAGTGGCACCTAGTAGTATATCATGACCCCCAATTAATCGAAAGATCAACGGTTGACCTCAGAAATAATTCTGAAACCCTTCAGCAGCTTTAATGAATCGTGCCTCATTCCCTTCACCATCTTATACCCACTTTGTTCAGGACACGGTCTATGTGTGTCAGTCCCCACTAGGCTGACTACGTCACACCTAGCCCAAGCAATGTCTTTCTCGTCCAACGGATTCTAGTTACTCTCATGTTTCTGAGAGATTCATACTCGGAACATGTGATGCTCTGGCCAGAGGCTTCGAGTAACAATACGACGATAGGCCTTGGGTATACATCTCCTCGCAAGGAGTGGTGAATCCTTTGTAGGCTGTTCAATCATCTTCGGGCACTTCGTCTTATACCCAATCATCCTGGGTCCACACCTCCTTGGAGATGCTTGCTTAAGATGTCAAAGTATAAGTCTTTATGACCAAGATGACTTGAACACCGCAAGTCAAAGGAACATCACACTTAAGCTGCAGTAAGAACTTCATTGACATATCTATATGTAGATTACCATATGAAGTTTTACAGCTAGTCACTCCAATGAACTAGTTCCCTTAACTAGCATTCATGTTTATCTCCGGACATCCCAATGTCACCAGCCAGTGAGAATCAGCTGATTAGAGAATAACCCATGCTAGTCTCAACAGAATTGATAGTGCCCGTATCTATCAATTCATCGACTAGGGACAATTTCAATACTTCACAATTGCACATGTAGAGATAATCACTAGTTGTGAATTCATCACAAATTCTCTTATGCTGTGAATTATATTGTAGGCATTCAGTAAATGAGTTTAAGATCTCAATCAACTACACAGACATGTATACTCAAATAGTGAATATTCATTTATTAAAGTAAATGATTACAATCATAAGGCGATTGTCTTAGGACACTTCTCTCATATTACTAACACTTCCTGGGGTCTCTTTCCAATGAGGGAGACCTGCGGGACGCAGCTCCCCGACTCCTCCCCCTCGAACGTGATCAAGGCCTTTGTTCAGTCTCGTTCTCTACCGACTGCCATTGTCGGGGAGAAAGGCTTCATCGAGGAGACCTCCGACGATACCCCTTCTTCTTCCACTTCCTCCGAGGTTTGGTGTCTACTTCCTCACTTAATTTCTTCTTCAAAGCATGACACACTTTGGTGGGGTGTGTCGTACTGCCGTGGAAGTCGCAGTACTTCATCAGTGGCTCTGGCTTCTTGGTGTCCACTGTCTCGACCAGCTTCCGCTTACCAGCCCACTAATCCTTCCCCATACGGAGATCCTTTCCTCGGGTCGGAGCTGGAGGTTCCCTCCTTTTTGACCGCACAACGGCTTAAGGAGGGACCCCGGCTGGTTCCTTGCGGCAGGCGTATTGCACCTCCTCCATGTTGATGTGCTTGACAGAACACCCTAGTAAGTCATCAAAACTGGTGGGTGACTTCTTCACCAGAGATCGGAAGAAGTCTCCTTCAGAGAGTCCCTAAGTGTAGGCGCTGACGAGGATTTCTGACGTCACGGTTGGCACATCCTGTGCTACTCGGTTGAATCGCTGAATGTACTCCTTGAGCGGTTCCTTCGGCTTTTGCTTGAGAGCAAATAAGTTTAATTTCGTCTTCTAATAACGATGGCTGTGTTGGTATGGCTTGGCGGTTTCCAAGACAACCACGTGGACGTATCTGAGAGACATCTCTATGTCCACGAATTAAAATTTTTAATCCGAATAGAGACCCGTCCCTATAACGACCGATACGTCGTCATGTTAATTAATCCAAGTCTCAACTTAGCCAAAAGGCTTTGTAACTTTCCAAATTAATTAACCGCGGACAAGACGACGATTTGGATCGCTAATTTTTGTATTTATCTTCGGGGTCCAGTTAATTATTATTATCTAAGATTTCAAATCAAAATAATAATTTAACACACATGAAATGGCGAGCTAGATAAAACATGGCACAATAAAACATAGCGTAAGTAAATTGGAGCTCGGGAGAAATATACCTCGCCGTTTACCTTGCAGTCGTCTTATGACCCTCCCTTCTTGGACGTCGTGTGGGCGACGATCTCCCAAGTCGTGGAGTCACCAAGGCCTTAAACCAATCATTCCTTTTCTCCTTCTCTTTGCACCAAGTCACAAAACCCTAGAGTTAGGGTTTTGCTTCACCACCGGCGGCCCTTCAAGGAGATGATGATGAGGTCAAGAGGATGAGCTCCTCTCCTTCATCACCACCACGCCAACCTCTCTATCTTCTTCCTTTCTCACGGTAGCAACACCACAAGGAAGAAGAGTCCCTCTACCTTCTCCCTTTTCCGGCAACAAACACAAAAGGGAGAAGTTTTCTCTCGTCGGCGAACACCCTCTTCCTCCCCTTCTTCCGCGAGCCACTAAGGAGATCAGAGATCTCCTTGTCCAGTCAGCCACTACAACAGAAGATCTGAAGAAGGAGGAGATAGGTGAAGAAAGCAAAGGGTTCCTTCACCTTTACCCGCCCGCGCCACCTCCTTCCCTTGCGCCGACAACCCAAGCTTCTTCCCTCCACGTTGCTCACCAAAACCGGTGGAGGAGAACTCCATCGGTAGCTCTTGGTTGCTGGCAGCAATCTGGAAGAGAAGAACCGAAGAGATAAAGGAAGAAGAACCCTCTTCTTCTTGCGTCGGATTGCCTAGGTTGGAGGAAGAGAGATTAGGGAGAGAGAGAGAGAGAGAGAGGTGGGGTTTATATAGGGGTTTTAGTTATTTTTAATTGAAAAAATTTTCCAATTAAATATGGATTGATTATAAAAATTTATATAGAATAATTCCTTAATTAATCCAAGATTAATTCCTTTAATTATTCCATCTAAATTTTTATATATAGAATAATTCCTTAATTATTCTATGATTAATTCTTTAATTAATTCGAGATTAATAAATTAATTAATTTCAAATTAATTCCTTAATTAATCCGACCTTTTTCCATGACTCTTATGGGGCTTTATTGGGCTAAGATAGGGACCATGAGGAGGAGTTAGTTCTTGGCCCGCTAATGGATCCAAACCCGATCCATTAATGGAGATCCATTCCACTAAAGGATCTCATTGTACTTTCTCACCAACCCCTATATTTTCATATGGGCTCCACCTATTACGAGTCATCCATCTCCCCGTGTTTAAGATATTGTATGCTCGATAATTAATTTAATTTACTGATAATTAAATTAATTATCTTCTTGATCCTTGATTAGTACCACTCAACCTTTTCGACATGCCGGACCATGGTCCACTTGCAAAATTTGACATGACAATGCTTTTGAGCTCACTAAGGGGGCATCATCACCCTAACTCACTAGGACACGGATTCCGTCAATAATCAATGGCATATCATACTATTAATATTATCTCTCAATTTACCGGGTCTATCGATCTAACAGAATAAATCTCGCCCATTGGTAAATCAAAGATATAATAATTAATAATATATGCCCGTCATTATTTCGGGATTCAGAGATCGTACTCCATAATAGCATCCGAGGTCTAATCTAATTTACTAAGTCAGTACAAAAATTGGATGACCTCTCTTTTGGTCCTACTCTATGTACACAAAGTACATTAGAGTAATCCTATGGTTAAGATAAACCACACCTGATTACACTACAACCATCCCGATGGTTTGTCCATCTCCATCTCGGTTGTGAGCCTCTTTCTTATGCTTCGACAAGGAACCTGATAACATGATCTTCTGTGCGACACCACATACCATGTTATCTACAATGTCAAGCATTAGACGTTTAGTGCACATACTAATATAAACATGCACTGTATGATTTTCTGATTCTCTTTAAAATGTAGATGTATCCCTAACCAAAAGGCAAAGCTTTTAGTATACATCCTAATAGGCTGCTGGCGAAATGGTGGAGGAAGGTGGTTCTAAACTCCATGAAGGAGTTGATAGAATTCGGGGGCAACCTCTGGAATCATCGTTGGGCTGCTCCGGATAGGGTGTTCAAGAACGCCCAGCACTTCACACCATCGGTGTACTGGTGCAGGAGTGTCGCGTTTTCGAACTTACAGACATGATCCTCAGGATCTGTCTTCCCGTCGTAATCAGCAATCCCAGGCCCACGGAACTGCTTTGGCATAGGGTCCTCCACAATCTCTGATGAGAAAGGGGTAGAGGGAGCCTTTGAGGAGGCTTTAGGCTCTTCCCTCTTCCCAGGTCCATCTTCTTGTCTAAGCACGCTGGAGGCAACTAAGTTGGCTTTCTCCACATCTCCTAGAGAATCCCGCTGGTGGTCCGGGGCTGCTCCGGCGTGTCTCCTTGGTGGTGAGACAGATCTTCGTAATTAGCGGTGCGAGATGGAGATTTTGGGGATCGCCTCCGGCACAAAAGCGTCTCGCCGTGAGGCTGCCTGCTCGATTTGATGATGTTCGAGCACCCCTTTGATGGCGTTGGCCACCAAGCGATCTAGTTCCTCTTTCGTTAGGACTATGGATTGTCTCGCCAACTCTGCCATCGGTGCTCCTTCTGGTGCTTTATTGGTTTCCCAAATATGGTGCCAAACTTGTTCCGGAAGGAATCGACGTCGATGGCCAGTCACCAGGGTTCAACCCACGCGGATGCTGACGATAGTGGAGGAACTCCTGTCCTGCAAGATTAACACGAGCGTTAATGGGAACATACCGGAGGATGTCCGACGGAGCCCACTCTGATGCTCAAGTCAGTGCCTCAGTATAGGAGATGAAAGAAAGCAAGGAGAATGTGTAAGTTAGAGAGTGTGTAACCCCTTTACCAGAGGGGTTGGAATACCTTTTATACCTGAGGCGGCAGTCGCACGTGGCCCCACGATCTTCGCCACGTCCCCCCAATTATAAGTTACTGGATAACCCTTGCAACGGTCCACGCAACCATTAAATCCGGACCGTTGCGGTAATTATGAGTTATGATTATCCCGTAATAATGGGTGATGATTATCCGCTGATCCGAAAAAAGGGGGACTGTTACTTGAGGTCGGGTGCTCCTTGGGCTCCGCTACCCCGAGGTGATCTCGGGGTCTGTTGGCCCGGGGGGTCCCGGGTATTTACCTTCCCGAGGTGGTCTCGGGGTCCTGACCTCCCGAGGTGATCTCGGGCGTGTGTCTGCCCAGGTCGGTCTCCAGATTATGTCTGCTCATGGTGTTCTCAGGAACCCACCTTCCCGATGGGGCCTCGGGCGCCACTTGAAAAGAGTTGTCCAGACTTGGTAGATCTTGCCACATAGCTTCTTCAATTCACGTGTCAGCCACGGGGTGCTCAACCCCATCACAAGTCCCTCCCTTCAAGTCTAATCGAAGGAAGTGTGGTTGACTGATTAGACTAGTGGTGTAGCGAAGAAGCTATGTTATGGTGGGTCCATGTACCCATTACTACTTTTATTGGCGGCACGTAGAGTCCGAGGAATCGAAACATTCGCCCCGGGGTCCGAGGCAATCTCTTTTTGAATTAGCCCTCCTTAAAGGCTCCTATATTTCTCGTGGCGCAGCAATGATAGCCGTCCATCCTCCATAAAACCGCATGGCGCTCTTTAATGGCGACAAACTCCTTCGTGAATTTGTCTTTGCCACGTGCCCTAACTGCTCTCCTCACGATCTCTTGCTGACATGCGTAGCTGTAGCAGGCTCACATCAAACGACTGTTCAATGGCACCGCCTCGATGTGGTTGTTTCCTGTCGTCCACGTGTCTTGCCTCTATTGCACACATGCAGGCGACTTCCTCTGTATAAGAAGGGGGGCGAAGACATTCGGCTATCTTCTGGTTCCATCGTTCAACAGACCTCATCTTCGTCTTCTTTCCTAAGGACTCCTTTCGCGTAAGTCTTCTGCTTTCTTCTCGTCTTTTTCCTTAGGAACCATGGAGGGCTACCATGAGATTAAGGTGGCAAAAGACGATTCGCTCGTCTCTAACAACTCCGTCAATTCGTTCTAGGAACAACACAGAGAAGATAAATCATGGGAGACTACTAATCCGGATGTTATGGTTAATACGTGGGGAGGACAGATACATTAGCTTTGTCATGTTTTGACTCCTTGATAATTACCATTTTGATAATCAATTTAGGCTCTTAAATCTATATTTTGATCCCTTTTTGTATGCTTAATCTTGCATTTACACTAGGTTCCATGAGTTATTGCTATTTTAGTTTTGGATGCAAATCTTTTTATATTTGAGATGTTTTGGCATTTAAATTTGAATACATTTTTTGTAGGTTTTGAATGATCACGAACCTAGATCAGATTGGATAAAATTTGAGTCAGACTCAGCTTCAATCAAGAGGATCAAGAGATGGAGAAATGTGGGTCGTCCAATCAAGAAATGGAGAGATCTGAGCCATCTTTCATCTTCTGATCAATCGGAGCTCAAGGTAGAGTTAATCAAGACCATAGATCAAGATCTGATATTTTGGTCTAAATAAGAAGTCATCTAGCCGTTGGATCAAGCTCGAGAGGAGTGTAAGCCATCCATTCAAAAGGAGGGGCAATCCAAGCCATCCGTTGCAAATCTGATCGATCCAAGCTACAAAGAAGAAGATCCTGACCATTGATGGAGATCTGGAGGGTTTGGTTTCAATCTGAGATGAACTGCCCGTTGGATTAAGCGAGGATGATCACAACCGTTCAATTTTAAGTGGAATTAATTAAAACAGAAACTCCTCAACCAGCTTCCCAGTCGTCGCGAGTTCTTCATCTGTTCTTCGATTTCTTAGCATTTTCTTCTCCGATCCGCGTGGTGACATCAAATCCAAGCTTCTTTTCAAGATTTTGAATCATCGAGGTAGATTTTCTGTTAAGTTTGCTAATCAAATTTGTCTCAACAAAGCTCAGGTGAGGGTTTCGCCCGGAGCTCTGTTTCCACTGATTGATTCCTTACTGATCGTTGCTTTTCTTCGATCGGAGCTGTCGGTGCAATTCGGAGGGGTTCTTCGGAGGGTTTCTAAGGGTTTCTAAGTCAAGTTGCCATTCAGCATGTCAAGAAGAAGAGCTTGGTGGGAGATTTTAGATACTAATCGGTCTTATTGATCGGACAGAGACACTACTGATCGGTCTCCAATCCGATCAGAAGGAGTCCTGATCGGTCGCTTGACCGATCAGGAAGATCAATTCGCACCAAGCCAAAGCAAACTGATCAAGTGAGTCTGTTCTTCGCTGGTTTTCGAGCTAGAGGGTTTCTAGCTAGGCTTTTGTGTGACGATAAGAGGAAATCTTGGCAAGGGACTGGTTTGATGTTTAATTTAGGAAATTTTCGTTTCCAAACACTTGTTTGCTTAGTGGTTTTAGTTTGAAGCAATTTACATCTCAGATATGTTTCTTAAGCATGCTTTGTTTTAGTTTTCAAAATTCTACAATTTAGCTCCAGATCTTATGTTTTCCTACATTCAATATTAGTTCTTAAACTGCAATCTCATAGTTTTGAAGTGAATTGCTCAGTTTTCAAATAGGATAAGTGTAGTTTCCACAAATTTCGAATTAGTTTCTGAATTAGCCGAGTTTATTTTGTTTCTACTGTAATTTCATTCATTATCGCAAAGCAAAACCCATTTCTCTTGAAAACCCAAAACAGAAACGACAAAATCTAGCTTGAGTTAAGCATTCTTAACTAGTCCTTGGAAAAATACGACTTGAGGCCCCTATACTACACTTAGTTTTGTGAGCTAAGGATTTTCAATTTATAAATTCAAATTTGAGGCTCATCGTGACACTCGTTGTGGGCACACATCAAATTTTTGGCGTCGTTGTCGGGGAAACACACTAGTTGAGTTTGTTTGATTTGAGTTTGTGCTTAGTTTCATATTTTTCTGATTCTATTTCATTTGGTTTAGTTTTCTATATACATTTGCTGCCATTTTGTTGGTTTTATGACCAGGACTGCAGGTGGTGATATTGTGGAGTTGATCCTGAGATTGAGAGAACATCATAGCTAGGAGAAATCAAGGAAGAGTTTTAGAGCTATTGAAAATATTTCTACTCATTCAAGCAGTCCCATGGCAGAACATCAGATGACTATGAAGGAGCTTGCAGCTCCTGATGATGCATTTCAGTATTCTTGTATTGCTTATCCAGAGTTAGCTGGAGATTTTGAGCTGAGATCAAGCCAAATTCATCTACTTCCCATGTTTCAGGGACAGTCAGGAAAAGATCCTAATAGACATTTGCATGAGTTCCATGTAGTGTGCTCCACTGTGAAGCCTCAAGGGATTTCTGAAGAGGACATCAAATTAAGTGCATTTCCATTTTCTTTGACTGGAGCAGTTAAAGATTGGTTTTATTACTTACCTACTGAACATGTTGCAAGTTGGATTGCTATGAAAAAAGACATTTTTAGAGAAGTATTTTCCAGCTTCAAGAATTTCTATTATTAGAAAGAGCATCTGTGGTATTCAACAAGTGGTGGGAGAGACCTTATATGACTATTAGGAGATATTCAATAAGTTGTGCTCAAGTTGTCCTCAACATTAAATAAGTGAGCAACTTCTTATTCAATATTTCTATGATGGTCTACTTCAAATGGATAGAATCATGATTGATGCTGCAGCTGGAGGAGCTCTAGTGAACAAGACCCCAGAACAAGCTAGAGAATTGATTTCAAATATGGCGGAGAACTCTCAACAATTTGGAAGTAGGGCTCTCACTACTAAAGGGGTGATGAAGTTCAAATGGTTTCAAATGAACAAAAAGAGATCAAGAGTTCATTGTTGGAGTTAACCTCTTTGGTGAAGCAAATGGCTTTGAATAATGTGAACCAACCTCAAAACTTTCCAGTAGCTTCTTTTCAAAATCCGGTTATGGGAGTGTGTAGTATATGTTCAAGCCAAGAGCATAATTCAGATTTGTGTCATAATCTTCAACAAGATGAATCTTTAGTTGTTTTGACTAGAGGAGGCCAATTCTAACAAAGAAACAACCCTTATTCATCTACCTACAATCCGGGATGGAGAGATCACCCTAATTTGAAGTATGGTAATTCATTCTATCAGCAAAATACTTCACAATAACCCCTACAATAAAATCAGCAGCAAAATCAAAATTTTCAACAGCAATCTCAACCATTCCAGCAGCCTTATCCACAATTTCATCAAGGAAATCAGTAATTCCAACCTCAATTTCAGCAAAATCAGTAAGGATTTCAACCAATACAGAATTTCCAGCAATATTTTCAACCTTCACAGCAATTTTTTCAACCATACCAGCAATAATTTCAATTTCAAAATCATAATTTTCAGCCTCAACAATTTCAACCTTCAAACCAGAATTTTCAGCCTCCAAATCAGAATTTTCAGAGCAATAATTTCCAGCAACATCCACCTAGTTCTCAAGCCAATTTTCAGCATTTCAACAGCCCATTCACTCATTTAATCAGCTCCAACAACAGAATTTCCAAAGTTCACAGCCTACTCATAATTTTCAGCAACCCAATGTTTCATTTCAAGACCATCAAAAGTCCCATGCTAATCAAGGAGGTTTGGGGAGCTCTAGTGGGTTTAATGCACAACAACAAAGGCTTGAGGAGATGATGCAACAAATCCTACAACAACAGCAAATTTTACAACAACAACAAGGGCAACAAAAGAATGATTCCACTCTTCAAAATATTGAAAGACACATTGGACAACTAGCTTGTGGAATGAATCAATTACAAACCCAAGGATCGAGTCAATTATCTTCTCAAGCTACTCCTAATCCTAAAGGAAAAGTTAGTGCAATTACTTTGACGAGTGGGAGAGTGGCTTCAAGTCTTAACACTCAAAGGGCTAATTTTTTTGAAAAAATTTCAGCAACATGTTTACCAGCTCAAAACAGCCCCAAAATGGATTCTACACTGGTTGAATGTGACCCTAGTTCAAGTCTAAGTCCGTCTTCTATTGATCATGCGATTTTGGTGGAGGAACAAGGAGAAATCAGTGAAAAAATACACCTACAGCAGCTATACCGATGGAAATTCCTGCTCAAGACTCACTTCCAAAAATTTCAGCGCAAGTGGAGGAACCGAGGGTCCCTTTGCCCTTTCCACAGTCTAAGACTCAAGCTAAAAAGCATGTAGAGGAGGAGATGGCAAAGGAGTATCAAGAGCTTGTGAAACTATTCAGTAAGGTGGAAATAAATGTGCCATTGTTGACCATGATCAAGCAAATACCTAAGTATGCCAAATTTCTTAAGGATTTATGTGTGCACAAGAGGAAGCTAAAGGGGAATGAATTGGTCAGTTTAGGAAAGAATGTCTCAGCCCTTATACATTCAATTCCTCAGAAATGTGAAGATCCAGGAGTATTCAATGTGTCCAGTGAGATTGGGAGGACTCTTTTTCATGATGCTATGTTAGATTTGGGAGCTTCTATTAATGTGATGCCTAGATCATTTTTTCAAATGCTTGGAATTAGACCTATGCAGCCTACAGGAGTGGTTATTCAGCTAGCAAATAGGAGTCAGACTCACCCAGCTGGAATCATTGAAGATGTATTAGTGAAGGTGAAAGAGTTAATTTTTCCTGCGGACTTCTATATCATAGACATGGAGGGGGATTATCTAGCACATAGATCTCCACTTATTCTTGGGAGACCATTCTTGAAGACTGCAAGGATGAAGATTGATGTATATGCAGGCACACTTTCTATGGAGATAGGAGACACAGTGGTGCAGTTCAGTATTTTTGATGCTATGAAGCACCCCAGAGAGGATCATTCTATCATGAGCATGGATATTTTAGATGAGTTAGTTGATGCAGATTTACTTGCTGATAGAGTTTCACTTGGTATTCACAGAGGATATTTTAGCTCAGATGAGGCTGACGATGCATTAGCTGTAAAGGTCGCTGATTTGAAGATTATATCTGATTCACTCGCAGTTGGAGACGTTTCTATAGGTGTAGGGGATTGCACTGAGCCCCAGGGATCACCTATTTTGATTGACATGTTAGGAGATTCAGATGATAGGTTTGAGAGTGTAGGGGATTGCACTGAGCCCCAAGGATCACCCATACCTACCGAGCAGTCATAGATAGAGTTGAAACCATTGCCAGAACATTTGAAGAATGCTTATTTGGGAGAGGAGTAGTGTTTACCTATCATCATTGCCCAGAACTTAGATTCGGAGCAAGAGGACAAATTATTGCAAGTTCTAAGGCAGCATAAGAGAGCTATAGGGTAGACATTAGCTGACATACCTGGTATTAGCCCCGCCATTTGTATGCACAGGATATTTCTAGAGGAGAATGTGAAGCCAGTCAGGCAGCCACAGAGAAGGTTAAATCCACTGATTCTTGATGTTGTAAAGAAAGAGATGACTAGACTTTTACAGACAGGCATTATATACCCTATTTCTGACAGTAAGTGGGTTAGTCCTATTCATGTGGTTCCCAAGAAGTCATGAGTGACAGTGGTGGAGAATGAAAGTAATGAATTAGTACCTACCAAGGTGAAGAATTCATGGAGAGTTTGTATAGATTACAGGAAGCTGAACCAAGTAACAAGGAAAGATCACTATCCCTTGCCTTTTATTGATCAGATGTTAGAGAAGTTGGCAAGGAAGTCTCATTATTGCTTCCTAGATGGATATTCAGGATATTTTTAGATTTGTATAGACCTAGAGGATCAGGAGAAGACTACTTTCACTTGTCCTTTTGGTACATTCGCTTATCGACGCATGCCATTTGGGTTTTGCAATGCCCCAGGGACTTTCTAGCGGTGTATGGTGAGTATTTTTTGTGAGTTATTAGAACACTACATAGAAATATTCATGGATGATGTTTCTGTATTTGGCACATCATTTGATACTTGTTTGGATAATTTGTCTAAAGTACTACATAGATGCATTGAAACTAATCTTGTCTTGAATTTTGAAAAATATCATTTCATGGTAGAGCATGGGATTGTTTTAGGACATATAGTCTCTAGGAAAGACATTGAAGTAGATCCTGCTAAAGTTAGTATTATATCTTCTCTATCTTACCCCGTATGCGTATGGGATGTTTGAGCTTTCCTTGGCCATGCAGGATTTTACAGGAGATTTATTAGAGACATCAGTGAGATTGCTCGCCCTTTGACTTGACTATTGCAAAAGGATGTGGATTTCTACTTTGATGAAAAATACAAAAAAGCTTTTCAGAGATTGAGGGAGGCTCTTATTTTAGCTCCTATTATTAGACCTCCTGATTGGGCTTTACCTTTTGAGTTGATGTGTGACGCTTTAAATTTTGTTGTAGGGGTTGTACTGGCATAGAGGGTAGATGGAGCGCCACATGTTATTTGCTATGCTTCCAAGACTTTAGATGCTGCTCAAGCTAACTATACCACCACAGAAAAAGAGCTCCTTTCTATTGTTTTTGCTTTGGATAGATTTAGATCATATTTGCTATGTTCTCATGTGATTGTATTTTCTGATCATGCAGCCTTGAAGTACCTTCTGAAGAAGTCGGATGCGAAGCCCAGATTGATTAGATGGATGCTTCTACTTCAAGAGTTTGATTTGGAGATTCGAGATAGGAGTGGTAAGGAGAACTTGGTGGCAGATCATTTGAGCAGGATAGAGGGAGATGGACACCTTACAGCCATTGATGATGATTTTAGAGATGAGCACCTCTTAGTGGTGCATGGTGAGTTGCCATGGTATGCAGATTTAGTTAACTATTTAGTAGCTAATGTTTTTCCTGCATAATTTACTAAGGCTCAGAAAGATAAATTTAAGAGTGATGATAAATTCTATGTGTGAGATGGTCCTTACTTGTGGAAATTTTGTAGTGATCAAATAATTAGAAGATGCATACCTGATCATGAGTTTCATTCAGTTCTTACACTTTGCCATTCATCAGCCTGTGGAGGATATTTTGGTCCACAGAGGATCGCTAGGAAAGTACTAGAATGTCGATTATTCTGGCCTACTTTATTCGATGATGCTTATCTATTTTATAAAAACTGTGATCGATGTCAGAGGACAGGAAACATAGGAGCTAGGAATGAAATGCCCCAACAAACTATGTTTTTTTGTGAAATTTTTGATGTATGGGAGATAGACTTTATGGGACCTTTTCTTGCATCTTGTGGATTTTTGTATATATTACTTGCTGTTGATTATGCATCTAAATGGGTGGAGGTCATTCCCTCCAGGGCTGACGATTCTTTTGTTGTTGTGAGTTTTGTTAGGTCACACATTTTTTTAGGTTTGGAATTCCAAGAGCTATTATAAGTGATCAAGGTTCACATTTTTGCAATAAGCACATGAAGGCTTTACTCAACAAATATGAGATTTTGCATAAAGTGTCTACTTCCTACCACCCCCAAACTAATGGACAAGCCGAGGTATCAAATAGAGAGATTAAGGCAATCTTGGAAAAGACCGTGGGGCCTAGTAGAAAAGATTGGAGCAAAAGACTTGATAATGCATTATGGGCTTATCGGACGGCATATAAGACACCTATTGGAATGTCTCCCTACCGGCTTGTTTATGGAAAAGCTTGTCACTTACCCGTGGAGATAGAGCATAGAGCTTATTAGGCAGTGAAAGCTTGCAATTTTGATGCAAATAAAGTTGGAGAAGAAAGGAAGCTACAACTTCAAGAACTTGAGGAGATAAGATTATAAGCATATGAAAACTCAAGGATTTACAAGGAGAAGACTAAGAACTTTCATGATAAGCATATAGTGAAGGAGTTTCAAATTGGTGACAAAGTTCTTTTATATAAATCAAGGCTCAAATTAATTAAAGGTAAGTTGAGGTCTAGATGGGAAAGTCAATTTCTTGTTACTAATGTTTATCCTTTTGGTGTTATGGAGATTAAAGATGAGGCTAATGATCTTCTATGGAAAGTTAATGGCCACCGGCTCAAGAAATATTTTGAAGAAGTGAAAGAGCTAGATGTGGATGGATTCGATGTTAAAGATGTTATCTACCCAACCTAAAGGGGAGTTTTATCCTTCTTACACTCTTATTTCATTATATATACCATTTTTATATTTTCTAGCAGTAAATTTTTCTTTTACAGTGAGTTTTTGTTAATAAATGCTTAGGTAGTGTAGAGTGAATAAAATTTCATTATAGATATTATTTTATCCTTTTTGGCATCTTGTTTCATGCATGATTTGGAATAAATGTATTCCTCTAGATTTTCTTTATATCATTTTAGAATCCTTTGAAAGTGAATTAAATTTGGTTGTTAAAACTTAGGATTTGAGCCAATGGATGAAAATTCTTGGATACTTGAGTTACTACTTAGTTATGGACTCTAGATTGATGACTTGAGATGAATTCTTTTTACCTAGTGAGGATTTGGCCTTATTTTTGAGATACACACATGTGATTGTACTCTAGAACTTGTTTAGGTTCTTTCAAAACTATATTTCTATGATTGGACCACATTTATAGAGGTGAATCATCTTGTTTCCTTTTTCGTATCATTTTTGCAATATTCTTTGTCGATCCACTATATATTCTATTCATCCTTTTTCTATTTTTCTGTTCATAACCATATTTTTCGTGGACTTGCGTGCTTTGATTGTTTCTTGATGTTACTTTGCCCGAGACGGTCAAAAAGCTAAGTGTGGGGGAGGTGGCTAGTGTTTTGAGCTACTGCTAAATTCAGAAAAAAACTGCTTAATTCCATGTGCCAAGTCTGGATACAAGTTTCTGGTCAGTAAGTTCCCAAGTTAAGCACTTAACTTCCCCACTATCATTTGATGTAAGGCTTTTGTGATTCATGATGCTATTAAAAAATCAGAGACATTCAAGAATCAATCACTTGAAATGATCGAGATTTCTGGAAGCTAATTCTGTGGAGCTGAATTTTGAAATAGAAATGCAAGAATGTAAGTAGAAGTGTGGAACAAGATCGATTCAAGTGAGGATATGTTCTGTGTGCCAAGTTAAGCTGCAAATGAAGCTGAATTTCAAACACTGAGCTGTGATCATAGTGCTGAAACAATGAACCAATTTGGAACTAGTGAGCCAAGTAGCTGAGTAGGATCTTCTCATGAGTCAAGTTGTGGAATGTATGAACTCAAACAGTTGCAAATAAGTTAAAACACAGAAGAAAGAGAGCCTTGTGATTCCATAAATAAGAACAATACAGCATTTGAGGATATGAAAGTTAGAGCTGCACATATGAAGCTAACAGTTTGTCTTGGAACTTTTCAAAAGCATCAAGGAATTATGAAGTTGCTGAACACAACTTGGAGCAGAATTTGAGCTGAGACAAATTGCTGGAATGGGCAGTGAGAATGACTGAAAAAAAAGAAGAAAAAAAAACAGAACAGCAAATGAATAAAAGAAAAAAGAAAAAAAACAGGAAAAAAGCATGAAGTGGACTGTCAGGAGTTGGATTAGTTTTCTGAATTGGAAGATGTGAACAATGTGCTAGCTGAATTTAAGAGTTGGTTATTGATTGAAGAGAAGTGAACCCTCGGCAGGAAACTTGTTTCAGATTCAGTTTCAAATTCTGATGGTGCTCTGATCGATCTCCAAACCAATCAGGGAAGTGTCTGATTGGTCTCCAGACCGATCAGAAGAAGGCAAGTCTAATCAGAAGAAGCCCAAACCGATCAGAAGAAGTCCAAACCGATACCAAGGAGACCTGATCGGTCTGCGTGACCGATCAGGAAGAGTCTGATCGGTCTCCTTGATCGATCAGAACCTTGGCACACTGCAGTCAGCGAGTTCTCTAAAAAAAAATCAAAGTTTGGAAACCAGGAAGCTTTGCCAGTCACTGGTAAGGATTTGTTGGAAACTGAAGAAGATGGTATTCTATTACAAACATTAGCTTTGAATCAAGGTGAGGTAGCTTTTGGATGGAGAGGTTGGCACATAGCAACTTTGGCACACTGGATTTAGTGAGGGTTTCTCATCCAAATCAGAGTCACTATCTGATCCTTTCTTACCTTGGCTCTGATCTATACAGAATAATACAAAAAGAGAGGGGCAAAGTTCATTTAGTAACATTCTTTAGTATCTAAGTCTTCCACCTTCTTAAAATTTTCATCTACTAAACTTTTATTTCATTCTTATCATTCCATATTTCTTTAACTTGTCAAATAAGCCTTTTTAGGTGTGACTTCAACTCAAGAATGATGGTGGAGATAGAGCATAAGCAAGCTTATGGTAATACAAGAAACATGATGTGTTTGAGTGAGCTCCACTTTCATCAAAATTTAGAACTTAGGAAGAGAGCTACCAAAAATTTCCTTGAGAGGATTTGTGTTTAATTCATCTCAATTAGTCATGAAGGATGAAATATACTTTGTTGTTAACTAAGGACAAGACTCTAGTCCATTGAGTTTAGATTTTTTAGATTTGACAACCCTAGGTAATTCCCTTTCAATTGCTTCTAACTATGATTGAGAATAATCTAGGGGGTTACATTATTAGTTCAGTAGTTGATTTATGCGAGACGCCCAAGAGCAAGTGTGGGGGAGTTGATAATTACCATTTTGATAATCAATTTAGGCTCTTAAATCCATGTTTTGATCCCTTTTTGTATGCTTAATCTTGCATTTACACTAGGTTCCATGAGTTATTGCTATTTTAGTTTTGGATGCAAATCTTTTTATATTTGAGATGTTTTGACATTTAAATTTGAATACATTTTTTGTAGGCTTTGAATGATCACGGACCTAGATCAGATTGGATAAAATTTGAGTCAGACTCAGCTTCAATCAAGAGGATCAAGAGATGGAGAAATGTGGGTCGTCCAATCAAGAAATAGGGAGATCTGAGTTATCTTTCATCTTCTAATCAATCTGAGCTCAAGGTAGAGTTAATCAAGACCATAGATCAAGATCTGATGTTTTGGTCTAAATAAGAAGTCATCTAGCCGTTGGATCAAGCTCGAGAGGAGTGTAAGCCATCCATTTAAAAGGAGGGGCAATCCAAGCCATCCGTTGCAAATCTGATCGATCCAAGCTACAAAGAAGAAGATCCTGACCATTGATGGAGATCTGGAGGGTTTGGTTTCAATCTGAGATGAATTGACCGTTGGATTAAGCGAGGACGATCACAACCGTTCAATTTTAAGTGGAATTAATTAAAATAGAAACTCCTCAACCAGCTTCCCAGTCGTCGCGAGTTCTTCATCTGTTCTTCGATTTCTTAGCGTTTTCTTCTCCGATCCGCGTGGTCACATCAAATCCAAGCTTCTTTTCAAGATTTTGAATCATCGAGGTAGATTTTCTGTTAAGTTTGCTAATCAAATTTGTCTCAACAAAGCTCAGGTGAGGGTTTCGCCCGGAGCTCTGTTTCCACTGATTGATTCCTTACTGATCGTTGCTTTTCTTCGATCGGAGCTGTCGGTGCAATTCGGAGGGGTTCTTCGGAGGGTTTCTGAGGCTTTCTAAGTCGAGTTGTCATTCAGCGTGTCAAGAAGAAGAGCTCGGTGGGAGATTTTAGATACTGATCGGTCTTATTGATCGGACAGAGACACTACTGATCGGTCTCCAATCGGATCAGAAGGAGTCCTGATCGGTCGCTTGACCGATCAGGAAGATCAATTCGCACCAAGCCAAAGCAAACTGATCAAGGGAGTCTATTCTTCGCTGGTTTTCGAGCTAGAGGGTTTCTAGCTAGGCTTTTGTGTGATGACAAGAGGAAATCTTGGCAAGGAACTGGTTTGATGTTTAATTCAGAAAAATTTCATTTCCAAACACTTGTTTGCTTAGTGGTTTTAGTTTGAAGCAATTTACATCTCAGATATGTTTCTTAAGCATTTTTTGTTTTAGTATTCATAATTCTACAATTTAGCTACAGATCTTATGTTTTCCTACATTCAATTAGTTCTTGAACTGCAATCTCATAGTTTTGAAGTGAATTGCTCAGTTTTCAAATAGGATAAGTGTAGTTTCTTAGCCGAGTTTATTTTGTTTATACTATAATTTCATTCATTATCGCAAAGCAAAACCCATTTCACTTGAAACCCCAAAACAGAAACGACAAATCTAGCTTGAGTTAAGCATTCTTAACTAGTCCTTGGAAAAATACGACTTGAGGACCTTATACTATGTTGGTGCAGGAAGCACAATAACGAACCTTGTTTTGATATTGGCAAAGGATTCAAAGTTAAGTACTATTTGTGATCTAACGATGTCACTGAGTGTGCAGAAAGAAGTCCTAGCGAAGGGCTGCTAGGCATTGAAGACCTGGTGAAGGACTGCTATGCACCTAGCGAAGGGCTGTTAGGAGACGAAGTCCTGGTCGAGGACTGGGCACGAAGCCCTGACAAGGAGCTGGACACCGAAGACCTGCTCGGAAGGTGGGCACGAAGTCCTGGTCGAGGACTGGGCACGAAGCCCTGGCAAGGAGCTGGGCACCGAAGACCTGCTCGGAAGGTGGGCACGAAGTCCTGGTCGAGGTCTGGGCACGAAGCCCTGGCAACCAGCTGGGCACCGAAGACCTGGTCAGGTGCATCGGGCAAAAGTCCAACCGGAGGAGCCGGTTGGCAAAAGGTAAACTCTCCTGAGAGGAGTAGGTGAGGGCGCATTCCCCGTCGAGGGAACAGTAGGCGTCGATTTGACCTAGGGTTCCATTTGGGAGACCCAAAGTCAGAACCAAGACAGTTACGGCTGTAAAAAATTATCTAATACTCTTGCTTGGCTGTTTTGGAACTAACCTTGAATGCAGGACCGAAGGAATGTGTTTCTGCAGCTCAGAACGCCCCAAAGGAGAGGGGCAGACAGCTGGGCAGGGCGCCCTGGAGGTCCCGGGCGGCCTGAGTCAAAGCAAAAAGTGAATCGAAGCAAAATCAGCCACAAAGCCAGCAGACCATGTCAACCAGGGCACCCCCGTCAGCTCCGAGGCCGATTCTGTTAGTGAGAGCCCTAGAGCCAATCATATGATGATTACTTTTTGGACTCATTGTATCATATTCTTGTATATATATTTCTTATATATAAAGGCATTTCTTATGGTTATTGTACTTATGTGTATTGGTGCCAAATAACTTAGTATAATAACGTCCTTGAGTAGAAGGTTCTTATCTATATCAATCGATTAGTTGAATCGATAGTGAGATGATATAGAGAACACTACTCTTAATTATTCCTAGTCAAGTATTAACATTCAAGGACAATGTTAATGCATAGAGACTAGCATGTAGGTCAACATGATGACTTGATCTCACAAGTCATGGATATGAGATATCAAGTTGACACATGGGTATACATTAGAGAATGTATACTGAATGGCCCGCCATGAGAAAGTATCATGGATCGTTATATGAGTGTCATATACTTTCTCATGTGACTATTAGTATGACTATAGTCCTAGACCTGAAGTTACCATAGTTCCCTACATAAGGAGTTACGTACTTTGGCTTCGTCAAACGTCACCCGTAACTGTGTGGACTATAAAGGCGATTACTGGGTTTGTAACAAATTATGCGGAGGGATATGAGTAACGTAGATAGGATCTATCCCTCCTATATGACGGGAGTGATATCTTCGTTCTTGATAGAGTAAGACCACTAAGTGCATGGTCATGCCCAAATAAGGCAATATTAGATATTGAGCTTATTTGATTATAGTGAGTCTACTTGGAGATCAAGACATATAGATTGATTTGAGGATGACACGGTCTATGCCTCATGAAAGATCAATCTAGATATCGAGGATAGAAGGACGTTGTCACATATTGTGATGGTCACAATTATTAGTCACAATGGTGATGTTGGATCTCGACATTCTTGTAACTTGGGTAGCAATGATGTGTTGCTAGATACCTCTCATTGCTTATGTCCTTAAATAGGTTTAAGGGCATTGCCAACGTTACAAGAACCTATAGGGTCACACACATAGAGCAATAGATGGAGAATAAGTCCATATGATGGACCGAGAGTAATAAAGTCAAAGTTTGACTTTGGCTAAATATGGAAAGTCCATAAAAGGCAAGTTTGACTTGGCACAAATTAGACAACTTGTGTTGGACTCGAGTTTGATCCAAGTGTTGGATGAATCTAATCATGGGAGAATAATGAAGTCAAAGTTTGACTTTGGCTAAATATGGAAAGTCCATAAGAGGCAAGTTTGACTTGACTCAAGCCACATCACCTTGACTTGACCAAGTGATGACTTGGCATCATCATCAAGGCTAAGTAACCCCCCATTTGAATTTTGAATTCAAATAGGGGTTACCTAAGGTGGTGGCCGGCCACTTAATGGCCATTAATGGCCATTAAGTGGCCGGCCACTTAAGTCCATATGTGGGTGTGTGATTGATTCCTATCCTAACTTGGTTTTTGTTTACGTTTTTGCTCTCCCTCTCCTCTGATCTTGCCGAGACCCCAAGTAGTGCTAGCACACTTTTGGGCTTCCTCTCCCACTCTCT
>JAGFNQ010008740.1:0-21792 GCA_024364735.1 Boesenbergia rotunda | reverse complement strand
AGAGTTGACATTGGTCCACATACATCAGTATGTATTAGTCCAAGCAATTCTCCCACTGGATTACCTTTTCCAGAAAAGGGTAATTTGGTCATCTTGCCTTTTAAGCATGATTCGCATGTATCAAATGAATCGGGTTCAAATGATTCTAGAATTCCACATCGGTGTAATTCGGTCATGCGTTTCTTACTTACATGGCCAAGACGGCAATGCCAAGTGTAGGAGTCTATTCGATTATCTATTCGAGCACGTTTGTTGCTAACTTCGATATTGAAAACGTCACTGGATAAATCTAACGTGTAGATACCATTGCACAAAGTTCCATTCCCATAAAGAACGCCATTTAAAGTTATGTAACAAAAATTGTTACTAAAAGTTAAATGATAACCCTTTTCATTCAAACATGAAATAGATACAATGTTCTTTATTAACGAAGGAACAAAATAACAATATCTAATTCTAAGACACGTCCAGTGGGGAGCTTTAGCAAATATGTTCCGATGGCAACAGCAGCAATCTTTGCTCCATTTCCAACTCGCAAATTTGCTTCTCCTTTGACGAGTCTTCTTCTATTCCTTAGCCCCTGTATGTCATTACATATATGTGAGCTACACCCAGTATCAAGTACTCAGGTATTAGAGGAAATAGAGTGACATTCAATAACGAAGATACCTGAAGAGGATGGGGCATCGGATGCCTTATTCTTCAAGGACTCAAGATAAACCTTGCAGTTTCTTTGCCAGTGACCCTCCTTGCCACAATGATGGCAAGTTCCTTTTGGTTTCTTTTCAGTCTTTTTGGCCTTTTTCTTCTTCCATTTATTCTGTTCTTTGACCTTCCTCTTAGAACCTTTCTTCGAGGAACCAACTAACAATACCGCCTTTTGATCCGGCTTTACAGAAGGCTCAATAGTCTTCAGCAGGTTGAGCAACTCAGGAATGGTAGTCTCTAGTTTGTTCATCCGATAGTTCATCACAAATTGTGAATAACTTTTGGGTAAACAATTCAGAATTAAGTCAATACTTAGTTCATGATCCATTGCAAAACCGAGTGTGCTCAGTCGCTCAATGTACCCCGACATCTTTAACACAAACTGCGAGGCAGAAGTGTCTTCCCGCATCTTCGTGGTGAAGAGGAGTCTGGAGACTTCGATCCTTTCGGATCTCGCCTGCTCTTCAAACAACTCATGAAGATGGAAGATGATGGTATAAGCATCCATATGCTCATGCTGCTTTTGCAGCTCAGGTACCATAGAGGCTAGCATGATGCAACTCGCAAGTTCAGAATCGGTCACATGTTTCTGATAGGCCACTAGCTGGTCTGGAGTCGCACCTTCTGGAGGATGGTTGGGAAGTTGATCTTCAAGGACATAGGCAAGCTTCTCTGCCTTGAGGATTATCCTCAGGTTTCGAAGCCAGTCCATGAAGTTTGGCCCAGTCAGTTTATTGGTGTCCAAAATGGAACGCAAGTTTAGAGAAGACATGATCGAGTGATTAACCTAGAAATACAAATTGAGTTTATGTGAGAAGATTGATTAAAAAATGTATCAACATACATTAATAAAATCCTATTTATTTTTCAAATTGAATAACCCTTTTTATCAATTCGGGAGATCGTAGGAACATCTCCAAATAGGTTGATATCCAACCATAGATAAGAACTACCATGGTTGTGGTCATCAAGTTTTTCTTAGCTATGAAGGTAGGTAATTATACCAATTACATATCACATATATGTAACTATCACTTTATGCTATCAACTAATTGAATGTTTGCATAAATCATTGGGTTATTAACTCATTAACAAGTATGCAACTTTATACATAGCACCCAACTGCACCTCTCTTTACATCGACCTTGGCTGTGGCACAACAAATCAATGCTCCAAGCTTAAGGCTGACCCATTAATCAAGAAATAGTTTTAACATGGTTGGAGCTCATTCAACCGTTTAGTCAGGCTTGGATGTGTCCAACAACCAAAACTAAGGATTGACCTCTGACTCCAACTATATTAATCATAAACTAATTCCATGGTTTGAACATGTTGAGGTTCAAGCCGGGCATGGATGTGTTCATCAACCCAAACGAGAAACAAAACTCCGATTCTAACCATATTAATGGAAGGTGTTGGCCTTAATATTTTGTAAGGGGTTTTGGGTCTCATCCTTTCTTTTCTAAGCACATTCATGACATAGAATTATGTCATGACTAACGATTTCCTTAATAAAGTATGTATGTGACTTAATTTATCAAGTCTCATTATTTGAATTAGGAACTGGATTTCCTAATTCTAATTTCATACTTTATTTAAGGAATTGTTTTGGGAAACAATTTCCTAAATTATCATAATCAATTTCGGAAATAATATGTTTAAGACTTTGATTTCTCTAAATCAAATCTTATTAAATTAAGAGACAAATCCCTTAATTCAACTACATATTATTTTCATAAAAATCTCATTTAAGAAAACTCTATAGGAAACCATTTTCCTAATTAATTTTGGAGACAACAATATGTAAGAGCATCACCTCTTAAAACATATTTTATTCATGGATTTAATTAATTACAACAAATTATTTTCTAAGGGTGGCTCCCCGAGGCTCAGATACCCAAAGAAAAGTAATTTATTATAAATCCAATTGGACGGCTCCCCGAGGCTCAATCCAAATCAAACATGACAATTTCAATTAAAATTGGGAAATTAAATTACAACAACTAACTTTAAATTGGACGGCTCCCCGAGGTTCAATCCAAAATAATGAATTTTGTTGTCAATTTAAAAATCAATTCAAATTTAATTGTCAATTAACTGTCCATGAATTTGTCTAGACTTTCTTAAAAGAAAGAGCCCAAATTTGCGAGATTTCATAATAGGTTTTTCAGAATAATTGTAAGTTTCCGGTACAAAGAAAACTTACATATTTCCAAAGTTTGAAAATTTCTAAAATAGAAAATTTTCAAAATTGGAAAGTTTCCAAAGATGGGAAGTTTTCACAATTATTATAAAATTTTAGAAACTAGAAAATTTCAAAAGTTTGTGAAATTTCATGAGGATTTTCAAACGTTGAACTTCCTAAATCTAAAATTTATTATAATTGGAAAGTTTCCATAATTGAAAAATTTTCCAAAATTGAGATTATGACAAAGTTTTCCACAAAACAATTATATGATTATGTCGAACACTAACCTGGCTCTGATACCACTGTTGGGACCGGGTGCATGTTGACAAGGATACGGGTTCGTAAAATTCTAAATTTTTACGTGCAACGGAAGAATTAGCATAAAATAATTTCTTAAATTATTTTAACCTCGTATCTAGCATGCAACCTTATGATGTGTGGACGTGATCATAAATTAAAACTTTACGAAAAAGTAAACTAATTTACCAAGTACCTCGCGTAACTCGAAGTAAGGGACGAGATCCAACCGTAGCATCCCTTGGAAGCTTCGCCTCTATTCACGTCCACGCCGAGTTCTCTTTGGGATGACTTCGCAAAGTCACGAGTGTTGGATCGAGAAAATCGATAGAGGGGGGGTGAATATCGAAAATCGTTCGGATTTTCGTAAAGAGCACGTACGCAGCGGAAATGAAAATCAAAACAATCACAGCACAAAGACACAGTCGATTTACTTAGTTCGGAGCCTGTGTCGACTCCTACTCCAAGGCCCACGGTCGTTGACCGTTTAATTTGGGCAATTCTATATACGCGCAAAACAGTTTACAATAATTTATTACAAGTAAGTGCACTAACAATAATAATAAAAAAATCCAATCTTCGTTACTGACGTCCGGAGTGGATTAACTCTTTCGGGGCAGCGGGACGTTGTTGGCTCGAGTTGGAGTGTTTCCGGAGCAAGGCACGAGCGTAGAAGATCTTTGGGGCATTGAGAGAACAGTTATTCTGAAGCCTTGGTCGAAGGCCCTTTATATAGGGCCTGGGGGCGCCCGGGACGTCGGGGGCGCCCCCCACGTGGCCTCTGATCCGCAGAGCTCTCGGTCAGCGTCTAACCTCTGGATCCGCTTTGACCGGGGCGCCCGGAGCGCTCGGGGCGCCCGCATTGACCGGGTCAAAGTCCTATCTCCTTGGCTTCGAGGGGTTCGGGTTCGATATTGCGCATGGGGGCGCCCGGGAGCAACGGGGGCGCCCGGCCCAGCATGTATTCGAACTCCTTTTTTCTTTACTTGTTTTGTATGGCCCTTGGGGGCGCCCGGGACACTCCGGGCGCCCTACTCAGCTACTACCTCATTCCTTTGAGGCTATCTGAGCTGCAGACACTCCTTCCTTTGGTCCTGCATCCAGGGTTAGTCCAAAACACAATAAAGCAACAAAGTATTTGTTTATACAGCCTTAGCTGTTTTGGTTCTGACTTTGGTCTCCAAAATGGAGCCCTAGGTCGAACCGACGCCTACTGTTCCCTCGACGGGGAACGCGTCCTCACCTACTCCTCTCGGGAGAATTTACCTAATGCCAACCGTTCCTCTGGTTGGACTTTTGCCTGACGGTCCTTTGTCAGGTCTTGTAAACTGGCAGTCCTTCGCCAGTTGCCTAGCAGTCCTTCGCTAGGGCTTCAGTCCCAGACTGTCCTTCGCCTGGAGCCTAGCAGTCCTTCGCTAGGGCTTGATACTGTAGCAGTCCTTCGCTAGGGCTTGATACTGGCAGTCCTTCGCCAGTTGCCTAGCAATCCTTTGCTAGGGCTTTCTTTCCTGGCATTCCTTTGCCAGTGCCTAGCAGTCCTTCGCTAGGGCTTTTCCTGCACACTAGATTAACTTGTTAGAAAACAAGAAAGACTTAACTTTTGACCTATGTTGCCATTATCAAAACACGGGTTTGACTTAGGTGCATTCTGCACCAACAATCTCCCCCTTTTTGATTTATGGCAACCCTAGTTCAAAAAGTTAAGTTTAAGCAAAACATGAAAAAGTTTTAACTTTTGTTCCCTCCCCCTGGACGGAATCTCCCCCTAGATTTTTCAAAAATTCGTGGAGTTTTTAAAAAAACTTGTACTTGAAAACTTTTTGAAAATGTTAGCTTAAGTAAGAATTTCAGTTTTAATACAGTTTTGAAAAACTTAAGCTTTAGAGTACTTAAAAATTTTTGACAAGCTTAAGTAAGAACCTTTTGAAAGGCTAGAGTACTTAGGAAAATTTTGAATGCTTGAGTAAAAATCTTGCAGTTAGAGTACTTAGCAACATTTTGAAAGAAATTTTGAAACTAGAGTACTTTAGGCAAAATTTTGAAAGCTTTAAGAACTTTTGAAACTGGAGTACTTAGGCAAAATTTTGAAAGCTTTAAGAACTTAAGTACTTCTTCAAAAAGTTTAAGCTTTTGAATAAAGGATAAGTATATTTTTGAACCTTTTTGAATAAAGGAAAAATTTGAAAACTTTTGAAAGCTTTTTGAATAAAAGATAAGAAAATTTTACTTATTCTCTTCTTTCCTATCTCTCCCCCTTTGCCATATATCAAAACAGATAAATATAGCATGAATAAAGAAAATAAATAAAAATTTGCTGTACTGAACTAATTCATAATTAGATTTATACTAAATCAATCAATTTTCTCTGTAGGGACCTGTCTAACCCAATTAGCTACTTACTAACTGTTATAAACAGTAGTTTTTGCTAGGGTTAGTCAAGTTAAGTGTTTCTGTTCAAGTTAGATTTTCTAAACTTGACACTTAACTGGATTGCTGTTTAAGTTGTATTTAGTGCCTCAATTACTGCAGATGCACTGACTTAAAGCATCTTGAATTAAGGCAAAGACCTAAGCATCTCAACCCTTTCTAGGTTATCAATCAAAAGTACCCTAAGGTGCTTGTGAGATGTTGGCTTCTAAGTCTATAGGTGCATGCAGTTCTAGGGTTAGGGCCTAGGCTAAGTCCATTTTCGAAAAAAACCTAGTTTTGAAAGGGGGTAGTTTTGAAAATAAGACTAATTCGAAAAATGAAAATTGATTTTGAAATTAAGTAAAACAGTTTTTCAAATTCTATTTTTTAGAAACAAATTTTTAAATCAAGAAAAAAAAATTAATCTATTCTACAGAGCACATTCCTAACTACAACAAGAACAAGTACTTATAAACTGATCGACAAAAAATAAAGCAGGTAATCAAGGTTCAAATATAGTCAAACAGTCAAACACAAGTCAACCCTACTGAGTAGGGGCAGTCAAATAGGTACAATGCTAAGTGAATCTAAGACGAAGGACCGGGATGATCAGACGGGTCAGGCTGCCATGCATCGAATCGTGCCATCATCTCTATGTATCGTGCGTCAGCCACTTCTCGATCGGCTCGACGAGCTTCCATCTGCTCTAGGTGGTAGGCTTCGATCTCCTCTCGGAGACTCTGAACCTTTGTGTCTAAATGCATCACTCTTTGGTAGAGTGTCGGTGGAGCGGGCTCGTCGATGTGTGCTCGGGCTGCTGCAGCTATGTCTCCAACGTCAACTTCAACCTCCTCGTCTGAGTCGACTGGTGCTCCGGCCTGCCGTCGTCTCCAACTAAGAACCCCGGTTGCCGACACCTTTAGACCCGCTAACGAAAAGTTCCTAAATCCTATTTCGTCAATGTCGGTCATAGCGGTAATTTCACCAACGGTAATGTCACGACCGTGGTGATGAAGGAGAGATGTGATGATGTGGCAATATGGTGTCCGTACTCGTCCCTGGGTCGTGACACTGGACGCATGCAAAATGGTATGAAACATATGGAGTCCAATGTCTAGGTCAAGGTGATGGACTAGGGCATAAAGAAGGAAGGCATGAAAGGGTCGTATAGTCCCTAGGTCTCTGGTGGAGAGTGGTAGGATACAGCGGACCAGAACTCTATATAAGGCATAGTTCTGGGCCTGAAGTTCAACAGCTTGGAAGCGTCTATTTGCTGGGAGATCTGCCCTATAGAAATAGGAGTGAATGGTATCTAGGGTAATCTCTGAGTAGGGAGGATCAAATGGGGGGTTCCTAGGAGGATAACAGCAGAATGTGGACTGAGAGGGTCGCAGTCCTAGGAATCGGTTCAACAAGGTCGGGGTTATAGTCAAAGGAATCCCTTGGACAGTGGTGTGAAACATAAGATTGTCTTGTCGAATTATATTATTGTAAAATTCTGCGCATAAAGATTCATTAATGGTATGCGTGTTAAAGACAAGATTGTCCAATTGATAGAAGTTGATGATGTTCATGGCGACAGGGCATGATTAGGTAAAAAAGTGCCTATTGAGATAACTCGTTTTAATAGGCTTGTAGATGGTTTGTGCAAACCTATTACATAACTCTAGGTTAGGAAATCTACGGTCCGGACTAGGTTCGGCACCGGGGTTGGCCGGGTTCAGTCGGCTTCTTCTAAGTTAAGGGAGTTAAAGGAAGAATAAAGATATTGCATGAAATAACTTTAAATGCAATAAAAATAAATAATAATCATACCGGACGGCTCGGGGAGGCATGATTGAGGTAGAGGACTTGCAAGGTCTTCTTGAAGAGTAAGAAGTGGAGAAGAAGGTTGATTTTGGTGTGGGAAGTGAAGGAGGTTCGGGTGCCTTTTATAGGCAAACCCATGGGGGTGCCCGGGAGCTTCCGGGCGCCCCGGTCAGCAACTGCTGCCAAAGGCAGCAGCTTTTGGCTGCTGGGGGCGCCCGGGACAGCCCGGGCGCCCTCAACAGAGCGCTTTGCAGCTTTTGCTGCGTTGGAGTTGATGGGGGCGCCCGCGTGGTCCCGGGCGCCCTGGTCAAAAAGCAATGGCAGCTTTTTGCCTAGGGAGTAAGAAAAGGTGAGGAAGGGGGCGCCCGCGTGGTTCCGGGCGCCCGGAATAGGGTTGGTAAAGACAAATTTTTGTCTTGTTATCATTTTGACCATGGTTTAATTGGTTTGACCATGGTTGGAATTGATTTGACTGTTTTGACTCTAGTTTGACTGCTTTGACCATGGTTTGACTATTTTGACCATGTTGACCATGGTTTGACTATGTTAATCATAGTTTGACCATGGTTTGACAAATACAAGATTATCTCATCCTATGGATGTTAAAAGAATTTCCAATTTAGTCTTAATCCTGCTGTCTCACCCAGTCTAGGGTTTTCAATCACGTTAGCCTTATGGTTTTCGTGAGACAGGTTTTGATAATTAAGACTGTTTTGAAATTTTTGATTAATTTTGAAAAATAATTAAATTTTGAAAACTTAATTAATTTTGACATTTTTGAAAAGATGTTTAGATCTACAAATAACTGAAGTTTTATGTTAGATTCGAATTTGACAAAGAAAATTTGAATTTGAATTTCAAAAATTGGCTTCCAGGTCTTGGCGAGGCACTAGGCCTTCTTTGGCCGTAGCCTTATGGGATCATCCACCCTTTCCTTGACAAAGCCTTTTAATGAAATTTCATTTTCAAAACTTCTTTGAAAAATTTCTGGTCTAACTAGTGTGGGTCTTGGATCGGTAGCTTCGGCTAGTTCCGCCAAATTGGCTTCCCTAACGTACTATCATCTCACCTCCACCCAATACTATGTTGTCAAATTTCAGCTAAGTTTGTCCGGTCCTTAAACTAGCCTAAGTCTAATCATGGTAAATTGCAGAAATTAAATAAACAAGCAAACAATCATATTGCAATCAAGAATAACAATTTTATCTAATAATAAATATTATTTTCAGTTTGGCTCCCCCTGGACTAAAGCCACGGTGATGGTTAGGCAAGATGTGAATCTTGTCCTTGGGGATCCAATACTGATTTGATCTAGTCGGTTTGTTCAGGTATAATTTAGGTACCCATGCCTGAATTTTACCTCTGGACTGATTCAGTACAGCAAAGTATGATCTTTGCCGAGATTTGGTTCTATAGCCCAATCCGGATCGATTTAGAACTGATTTCTGTTTTCCAAGGATCATGTCAAGACCTTTGGAACCAGATGTAAATCGTTCTAATGCTGATCTAATATCCTTAACCTGAGTTTTCAGGGAGGAGTTTTCCTTTTCAAGTTTTTCAACTTGAGTAGGAGTTCCTTCCTGAACCTTCTCGGTTAAGGGTTTAGAGTCAGCTCCCTCTTTCAGGAGTTTTACTTCCTGTCGGAGGGATTCGACTCGGAGTTTGGCTTTGGCCAAATCTTGAGAAAGAAATGAAATTAACTCACTTAATTGCAATCTATTAAAACCAGTTACCTTAATTTCTCCGTCTTCTGTGAAGGTCAGCTCTCCGTCCTCTTGTTCTGTTTCTGACTCAGTCTCGACTTTATCTGAGGCGGTCAGAGCTAGGAGGTTGGACTGGGGTGCCTCTTCTTCTTCTTCTGAGGACGATTCATCCCAGGTTGCTTGCAGTGCCTTCTTTCTTCTCGTCCTTTTTGTCTCCTTTAGGTTAGGGCACTCTGACTTGTAGTGGCCCTTTTTCTTGCACTCGTAGCAGGTCACATTAGGCTTGTTTGCGGGTTCAGCTGGTTCGTCCTTTCTTCGGCCGATTTTCCGTTTGTTGGTTCGATTCTTCAGCTCCTTGTAGTAGCTTCGAGCGAGCCGGATCAGCTTAGTTTGTTCTCCTTCTTCGTCTTCTGAGTCTGAGTCAGAGTTAGACTCGGGTTCAGGTTCAGGCTTCTTCTTCGTTGTCCTTCCAGTTTTACCTGCAACGAAAGCAATACCTTTCTCGACCATATTAGTGTTAGTTTGTTCGTGCAGTTCTAGTTCGGAAAACAATTCATCTAATTTTATTTTAGAAAGATCCATAGAGACCTTGTATGCATCTACCATAGATGCTCACAAGGTATTTCTAGGGAAGGCGTTTAGAGCATACCTTATTAGGTCACGGTTTTCAACCTTGTGACCTATTGTGTGAAGACCATTCATTACCTCTTGGATTCGTGCGTGGAGCTGGGTTGTTGTTTTATTGTCAGCCATCTTGATGGTGTAGAGTTTGTTCAGTAGCAGATCCCTCTTACTGATCCGAGTATCTGAAGTCCCTTCGTGCAGCTCGATCAGTTTTGTCCATAGCTCCTTTGCACTGTTGAAAGGGCCCATGCGGTTCAGCTCCTCTTTCGTCAATCCGCATTGAAGAGTCTGAGTAGCTTTTGCGTCGGCTTCTATCTTTCGCTTTAGGGCGCTGTCCCATTCAGAGTAGCTCTGAGGAAGTCCTTCGGCATTTCGGGGGATCTCCAGACCGGACTGGATAATGATCCACATGTCCACCTGAGTTTTCAGGTGGACCTCCATACGACTTTTCCAGTAAGAAAAGTCTTCTCCACTGAAGAGTGGAGGTCTGGCGGTGCTAAAACCCTCTTGCATAGCCATTTAATCTGAAAAAGAAAACTTAAAGGATTTTCCAAGACTAGGTCTTGGATTAGTAGTGCTGGATAAATTAAATAACAAGGGGTGTTGCACCAACCTCGCTTAACAAAAAAAACGAACGAAATATTTAGCGAGAAATTCGTAAAGAAAAAAATAGAAAATAAAAATCCGAAAAAAAAATTCAAACTGGTGGTTGCACCAGGTTTGAACTTCCCCGCTCTGATACCACTTGTTGGATCGAGAAAACCGATAGAGGGGGGGGTGAATATCGGAAATCGTTCGAATTTTTGTAAAGAGCACGTACGCAGCGGAAATGAAAATCAAAACAATCACAGCACAAAGACACAGTCGATTTACTTGGTTCGGAACCTGTGTCGACTCCTACTCCAAGGCCCACGGTCGTTGACCGTTTACTTTGGGCAATTCTATATACGCGCAAAACAGTTTACAATAATTTATTACAAGTAAGTGCACTAACAATAATAATAAAAAAATCCGATCTTCGTTACCGACGTCCGGAGTGGATTGACTCTTTCGGGGCAGCGGGACGTCGTCGGCTCGAGTTGGAGTGTTTCCGGAGCAAGGCACGAGCGTAGAAGATCTTTGGGGCGTTGAGAGAACAGTTATTCTGAAGCCTTGGTCGAAGGCCCTTTATATAGGGCCTGGGGGCGCCCGGGACGTCGGGGGCGCCCCCCACGTGGCCTCTGATCCGCAGAGCTCTCGGTCAGCGTCTATCCTCTGGATCCGCTTTGACCGGGGCACCCGGAGCGCTCGGGGCGCCCGCATTGACCGGGTCAAAGTCCTATCTCCTTGGCTTCGAGGGGTTCGGGTTCGATGTTGCGCATGGGGGCGCCCGCAGCGCAGGGGGCGCCCGGGAGCAGCGGGGGCGCCCGGGAGCACGGGGGCGCCCGGGAGCACGGGGGCGCCCGGCCCAGCATGTATTCGAACTCCTTTTTTCTTTACTTGTTTTGTATGGCCCTTGGGGGCGCCCGGGACACTCCGGGCGCCCTACTCAGCTACTACCTCATTCCTTTAAGGCTATCTGAGCTGCAGACACTCCTTCCTTTGGTCCTGCATCCAGGGTTAGTCCAAAACACAATATAGCAAAAAAGTATTTGTTTATACAGCCTTAGCTGTCTTGGTTCTGACTTTGGTCTCCAAAATGGAGCCCTAGGTCGAACCGACGCCTACTGTTCCCTCGACGGGGAACGCGTCCTCACCTACTCATCTCGGGAGAATTTACCTGATGCCAACCGTTCCTCTGGTTGGACTTTTGCCTGATGTCCTTTGTTAGGTCTTGTAAACTGGCAGTTCTTCGCCAATTGCCTAGCAGTCCTTCGCTAGGGCTTCAGTCCCAGGCTGTCCTTCGCCTGGAGCCTAGCAGTCCTTCGCTAGGGCTTGATACTGTAGCAGTCCTTCGCTAGGGCTTGATACTGGCTGTCCTTCGCCAGTTTCCTAGCAATCCTTTGCAAGGGCTTTCTTTCCTGGCATTCTTTTGCCAGTGCCTAGCAGTCCTTCGCTAGGGCTTTTCCTGCACACTAGATTAACTTGTTAGAAAACAAGAAAGACTTAACTTTTGACCTATGTTGCCACTATCAAAACACGGGTTTGACTTAGGTGCATTCTGCACCAACAACGAGTTTTGTGCCAACGAGAACAACTAGATTCTCTAAAGGTACAACTAGAAAAACAAGAGACAAGAAAGGAAACTAACCACCAAGAAGCGGAATCTAAATTCCGGGAAGGAAGGAGACGCGACCCGCTTCTTCTTCTTCTTCTTTGGCTCTTCCTTGGTTGTTGTTGCTCACGCCAACCCTAGAGGGGTGTGTTGTGCGCCGGCCCTAATGGGAGCTTGGGGCGCTGGCCCTAAGAGGAACAAGGGGCGCCGGCCCTAAGGGGAAGAGAAGGGGAGGAAGAGAATAAGAGAGAGAGAGGGAGAGAATTAATCTCTTGATTACTCTATTAGAATTAAGGGCTTGCCTTTGGTTCCTTTATATAGTAGCATCTCCCTTGCCAAGTTTCCCTCTTAACGGAATTTTCATAACAAATTTATCCAATAAATTCTCTTATGAATTATTCCGTTTAAACCAAGTTTTATTATAACTAATTTTATAATAAAGCAAATACTTCTCTCTTTTAATTATGGAATAAAATTTGTATAAAATTTTCTTATCATGGATAAATCAATCCATAATTGATTTTATAAATTAAAATTAAACCAATTCATGGTTCATTTTAATTTCCATAAAAAGAATAAATTTCTACAAATTTTTTTATAAATCTCTTTATATAAATTTCTTTATATATCAATTTATTTATCCATAATTTATAAAACAAATCGCGCTAGATTTATTTTATTAATTAAACCAATTAAATTGGTTTATTCCCCTTTTAATGGCCGGCCAAACCAAGAGGGTGGACACCCTCTTTGGCCGGCCAAACCAAGCCGATCCCATCGCCAATTAAACTCATTTAATTCGCCCAATAAGCCTTCAAAAAACTTAGCCATTTTTAGCTTCCATTGCGCCTCTGATAAATTCAGATTCGACATATTTCTCTTGATCGAAAAATCCAATTTTCAACTCGTTTTAAATCCCTCGGATTACTCGTAGTGCGTGTGACTAAATAGGCTTTCGATTTATGTTGGCCGTCTATAATCAACTAATTATAGAACGATCATGAGTGGCACCTAGTAGTACATCATGACCCCCAATTAATCGAAAGATCAACGGTTGACCTCAGAAAGAATTCCGAAACCCTTCAGCAGCTAATGAATCGTGCTTCATTCCCTTCACCATCTTATACCCACTTGGTTCAGGACATGGTCTGTTTGTGTCAGTCCCCACTAGACTGACTACGTCACACCTAGCCCAAGTAACGTTTTCTCGTCCTACGGATTCTAATTACTCTCATGTATTTAAGAGATTCATACTCTGAACATGTCATGCTCTAGCTAGAGGCTTCGAGTAACAATCCGACGATAGGCCTCGGGTATACATCTCCTCGCAAGGAGTGGTGAATCCTTTGTAGGCTGTTTAAACATCTTCGGGCACTTCGGCTTATACCCAATCATCCTGGGTCCACACCTCCTTGGAGACGCTTGCTTAAGATGTCAAAGTATAAGTCACCATGACCAAGATGACTTGAACACCGTAAGTCAAAGGAACATCGCACTTAAGCTGCAGTAAGAACTTCATTGACATATCTATATGTAGACTACCATATGAAGTTTTACAGTCAGTCACTCCAATGAACTAGTTCCCTTAACTAGCATTCATGTTTATCTCCGGACATCTCAATGTCACTAGCCAGTGAGAATCAGCTGATTTGAGAATAACCCATGCTAGTCTCAACAAAATTGATAGTGTCCGTTTTTATCAATTCATCGACTAGGGATATTTTCAATACTTCACAATTGCACATGTAGAGATAATCACTAGTTGTGATCCCATCACAAATTCTCTTATGCTGTGAATTGTATTGCGGACATTCAGTAATTGAGTTTAAGATCACAACCAAATACACAAACATGTATACTCAAATAGTGAATTATCATTTATTAAAATAAATGTTTACAATCATAAGGTGATTGCCTTAGGACACTTCTCTCATATCATTAACAACGGCCCAGATTATCTTAACTCTATCCAACGGCTGGATCTCATCCGATTTGAATCAAACATTCCAGATCTTGATCAAGGGTCAGGATCTGCCTCTCAGTAGCTCGGATCTTCCAGATTTGCAACAGATGGCTCAGATCAACCTGATCTTTGAATGGACGGTCTAGATCCTCCTGAGCTTGATCCAACGGCTGAATGATCTCTGATTTGGATGAAACCTTCAGATCTTGACCTGACTGCTTGATTAGCCTCAACCCCAGCTCGAATTACCTCAAAAGTTCTCAGATGGCTTAGATCTAGCCATTTTTGAATCGAACGACCCATATTAGTCGGATGCTTGATCACTCAATCCGGGACCGCTTCTGACTCAAGTTTGACCCAGCATGACCTAGGTCCATGATCCTTCCAAGCCTATAAAAAATAGATTCACAATTTAGTGCCAAAATATTTCCAATGTATCAAGATTTACAATAAAGCCCAAAATAGAATAAATTCATAAAACCTAGGCTAAATTCAATATTAAGCAAGTAAAATATGGGTCAATCATGGATTTAAGAATCTGAAATGATCAACAAAATAACACTTATCAACTCCCCCACACTTAAGCTTGAGCGTCTTGCGAAAACTACTAAATTTGTATCCCTTAGATTCTTTCCAAACATGGTTAGAAGCAATTGAAAAGAAATTACCTAAGGTTGTCAATTCTCATAAATCTAAGCTCTATGGATTAGTATCTCGTCCTTAAATCAACAACTTGGCATTTTCATCCTTCATGATTCATTGAAATGAATTTAACTCACTAAGCCTTTCAAGGGAAGTGTTGGTGGCTCTCTTTTTGAGTTCTAAGTTCATGATGAAAGTGGAGCTCACTCAAACACACATACTTTTTGCACTACCATAGGCTTGCTTGTTATCTACTCTCCACCATTATTCATGATTAGGATCCACATCTACAAGAGTTTATTCAAAAGTTCTTAAAGACATATGAAATGGTAAGAATGAAATAAAAATTAAGAAAATAGAAAAATTGATGAAGTGGAAGACATGGATGCTCAAGAAGATTTCTAATGCACTTTGCCCTCTTTTTAGTCCTCTATTGCAGTCAAAAGTGTGGTGGAGTAAGAATTTGATAGTGCCCTTGATTTGGATGAAAAGAACCTCATTGGTTTCAATGTGCCAATTTTGCTTTCGTGTGCCACTTGCTTCCTTCTCTTTTCTCATTTCTTTCTTCTTGTTTTTTTTTATAACCCTCTAGTAAAATCAGAATTATAATGGAGCAAGGATTTGATTCGGATGAGGAAAACTTCACTTGTTTCATGGTTCCAAAACTTCATTTGTGTGCCACTTTGTTTCTTTTTTTTCTGCTTTCTCTGCTTTTATGGTCGGCTGTTACTTCCTGTTTTTAGTCTTCATTTTGTTCAGTCATCATGTGTTCAGCTCCTAAGTCCTTATCAGAATCAGCTCCAATCCAACACTGCCGTGAGCTTCAAAGGAATTGCATCTGCTGTTCTTAGTTTCTAGTTTTTTTTTCTTTTTCATAGCTGTATTTTTTTTCTGTTTCAAGTTTTAACTCCACGCAAGCAATTCTAGAATTCAGAATCATCAAGTTCTTCATCCTTGCAATTCCCTGGTTTCTTAACAGCAGTTAGCATCAACTAGTAGTGGAGAATTTCAGCCATTGCACTGCAAGTTGAGTTCCGGCCACTGCACTGCAAGTCCTTTTTTGTTCTAATCTGAAAATTCTAGCAGCCACATTTTTCTTTGTTCTGATCAGCAGTGGATGTACTCAACACTTTTTGACACATTTATATACTTAATGCCTTGATTCATAGCCTAGAAAACCCAATTTCAGCTTCATCTTGATACAAAACTGCTTTTATGGTAACACAACCTTAGTCCTTCCAAACATTCCAATCTGATTTCTCCAATTCAGCTTCAACAACAGTCCTTCAATTGTTTCAATTACAGTTTCACACTTCCAAGATCTCTAGATTATTCAGATATCGAAACACATTCTTCCACTTAATGGCTTGATAACTTTGCTTCCTCACTGTTTTTTTTCTTTTTTCTAGTGCCCTATTTTTTTCTATATGATGGCTAACTTCCTCATCTCCATCAAGAATTTGACCATGTATCATCTGTTTTTACAGCCCTGCTGCTCTCCAGAATTTCTGATCGCATGGTGAAGGATTGTTTCTTAATTCTTGTCAGCAACCCTTGCATTGGTTTCAGATTAGTACAGGTTCAAATCAAATTTGTACAGCTTCAATTCAGACTCTAGCAAAGTGTTGCTGATCTTAACTTCCATAGTTCCAACTTCCCAATTCCTGATCCAAACCATTTCTGACCCAAGACAGCTTCACAGAAATTTTTTTCTTCCTTCACTTTGGCACAGATTTTTGCTTTTGCGTGCCATTTTTTTTTCATTGCGTGCCACTTGGATCTTCAAATTATATTAAGGAATCTAGATGTCTCAATTGTTTTCCTCCTTATCTACTTCTTCCCACTTGTTCTTGATACCAAACTCAATTCAACTTGGCACCTTTTTGATTCAACCGTAAAGATTTTTTTCCTTTGAAATGAAATGAATCTTTGATACAAAATAATTTCAAAACACTAGCCACCTCCCTCATATTTGATCTTTTGTCCATCTCGGGCAAAGTAACATCAAAGAACATCCCAAACAAACAAGTCCATGGAGAAGTAGGTTAAGAGTAGAAAATATAGGAAGGATAGAATAGATTATGTACCAACTATGATTATTGTCAAAAATTAATATGGAAAGGAGAAACACATTGATTAGCCTCTATAGATGTGATCCAATCATAGAAATATGGTTTTGAAAGAACCTAGCAAGTTCTAGAGTACAATCACATATGTGTGTCACAAAAATAAGGCTAATTCTCACTAGGTACAAATAATTCATCTCAAGTCATCAATTTAGAATCCATAGCCAAGTAGTACTCAAGCATCCAAGAATTCATCCATTAGCTCAAACCTTAAGTTTTAACAACCAAATTTAATTTATTTTCAAGAGACTCTAAAATGACATGAAGACAACCTAGAGGGATACATTTATTCCTACTCATTAAGAAAAAGTGCCAAAAGAAATAACATGGTATTTACAATGCCTATTTATTTATCCTATTTTACCTAAGAATTTATTATCAACAACTTGCTTCAAAAAGAAAAACTTACTTCTAGAAACATGAAAATGATATATATACAATGAAATGTGAGTGCAAGAAAAGAAAACTCCCCTTAATTTGGGTAGATAGCGTCTTTGATGTCCAAACCATCCACCTCTAGCTCCTTAAATTCTTCAAAGTACTTTTTGAGCCGGTGGCCATTGACTTTCCAAACAAAACCGTTAGTTTCATCTCTAATTTCAACAACTCTATAGGGAAAAATGTTAGTTACAATAAATAGACCATCCCACCTTGACCTTAACTTACCTCTTATCAATTTGAGCTATGATTTGTACAATAATACCTTGTCACCAATTTGAAAGTCTTTCTTCAAGATGTGCTTGTCATGGAAGTTTTTGGTCTTTTCCTTGTAGATCCTTGAATTTTCAAATGCTTCTAGCCTAATCTCTTTAAGCTCTTGAAGTTGAAATTTTCTCTCTTCTCCCACCTTGGTAGCATCGAAATTACAAGCCTTCACCGCCCAATATGCTTTGTGATCTATTTCCACGGGAAGATGACAAGATTTTTCATACACTAAGCGGTAGGGGGGCATGCCAATCGGTGTCTTGAATGCCGTTCTATAGGCCCAAAGTGCATCATCTAACCTTTTGCTCCAATCTTGTCTATTGGGCCCAACTGTTTTTTCCAAAATTGATTTGATCTCTCTGTTAGAAATTTCAGCTTGTCCATTTGTTTGGGGATGGTAGGTTGTAGAAACCTTATGTACAACCCCATATTTACTAAGCAAAGCCTTCATGTGTTTATTGCAAAAGTGAGATCCTTGGTCACTTATTATGGCTCTTGGAATTCCAAACCTGCAGAAAATGTGTGACCTAACAAAACTAACAACAACAGAAGAATCGTTAGTCTTGGAGGGAATGTCCTCCACCCATTTAGAAACATAATCTACAGCAAGTAAAATGTACAAATATCTACAAGATGCAGGAAAAGGTCTCATAAAATCTATTCCCCAAACATCAAAAATCTTACAGAAATGTATAGTGTTTTGGGGCATCTCATTTCTCGCTCCTATGTTCCCAGTTCGCTGACATCTATCATAATTTTTATAAAATACATATGAATCATGAAATAGGGTGGGTCAGTACAATCCACACTCTAGCACCTTCCTAGCAGTTCTTTGGGGTCCAAAATGCCCCCCACAAGCTAATGAATGACAAAATGTAAGGACAGAAGAAAACTCATGGTCTGGTACGCATCTCCTAATTATTTGATCATTACAAAACTTCCATAAATAAGGATCATCCCACACATAGAATTTTGCATTGCTTTTAAGTTTATCTTTTTGAGCTTTAGAAAAATGTGTAGGAAAAACATGTGCTACTAAAAAATTAACCAGGTCTGCATACCAAGGTGTCTCACCATGTACTGCAAGAAGGTGCTCATCACTAAAGTCATCGTCAATGGTGGCAGGTGATCCATCTCCTTCAATTCTGCTTAGGTGATCTGTAACTAAGTTCTCTTTGCCACTTCTGTCTCTCATCTCCAGGTCAAATTCTTGGAGCAGGAGCATCCATCTGATCAGTCTAGGTTTAGCATCAGGCTTTTTCAACAAGTATTTAAGAGCTGCATGATCAGAAAAAATAATAACATGTGAGCACAATAAGTAAGATCTAAAACGGTCTAAAGCAAAAACTATGGCAAGAAGCTCCTTCTCAGTGGTAGTATAGTTTGCTTGGGCAGCATCTAGGGTCTTAGAGGCATAGCATATGACATGAGGTGCTCCCTCCACCCTCTGTGCTAGAACAGCTCCCACTGCAAAATTAGATGCATCACACATTAATTCAAATGGCAAATTCCAATTAGGTGATTTAATGATAGGAGCAGAGGTAAGAGCCTCCCTGAGTCTGTGAAAAGCTTCTTTGCACTTATCATTAAAGCAAAATTCAACATCTTTCTGCAAAAATTTTGTCAAGGGCCGAGCAATATCGCTAAAGTCTCTAATAAATCTGTGGTAGAAACCTGCATATCTAAGGAAAGCACGAACTTCCCGTATGCATACGGGGTAAGATAAAGAAGAAATAACATTTATTTTTGCAGAATCTACCTCTATACCTCTCCTAGAGACTATGTGTCTAAGTACAATACCATGCTCTACCATGAAATGACATTTTTCAACATTAAGCACAAGGTTAGTCTCAATGCAACGGTGTAAAACCCTAGACAAATTTTCTAAACATGAATCAAAAGACGTGCCAAAAATTAAAAAATCATCCATAAATACCTCCATACAATGCTCTAGCAACTCACCAAATATACTTACCATGCATCACTGAAATGTTCCGGGTGCGTTACAGAGTCCAAAAGGCATACGTCTGTAGGTAAAAGTGCCAAACGGGCAAGTGAAGGTAGTCCTCTCCTGGTCCTCTGGATCTATACAAATCTGAAAGTAGCCTGAATAACCATCCAAAAAATAATAATGGGACTTCCCTGCCAGTCTTTCAAGCATCTGATCAATAAAGGGTAAAGGGAAGTGATCTTTCCTGGTGACCTTGTTGAGCTTTCTGTAATCAATGCAGACTCTCCAGGAATTCTTAACTTTGGTGGGCACTAGTTTGTTGCTTCCATCTTCCACCACTGTCACACCAGATTTCTTGGGCACCACGTGAATGGGACTAACCCACTAACTATCAGAAATGGGGTAAATGATACCTGCCTGTAGAAGTCGAGTCACCTATTTCTTTACAACGTCCAAAATGAGTGGATTAAGTCTCCTTTGTGGCTGCCTCACAAGTTTAACATTTTCTTCCAAGAATATCCTATGCATACAGATAGCTGGGCTGATACCTGGTATATCTGATAAAGTCCACCCAATCGCCTTCTTGTAATGCCTCAGGACTTGCAATAATTTCTCTTCCTGTTCTAACTCCAAATGCTGTGCAATAATAACTGGAAAATTCTGCTCCTCTCCTAGGTACACATATTTCAAATGGCTTGGTAGTGGCTTAAGTTCAATCTGGCCCTGCTCAATAGGTATGAGTGATCCTTGGGGCTCTGTGCAATCCCCTACACTATCATACCTATGCTCTGAATCCTCTAGAATCTCAATAGAAATAGGTGATCATTGGGGCTCTGTGCAATCCCCTACACCTAGAAAATCCTCACCAGGTGGAAGTGAATCTGAAATAAATTCTAAAATATCCTCAGTCGCAATAGCAAGTACTCCCTCAGCCTCCTCTGAAAAAATAACTCCTCCAGAAAGATCATGTGAAACTCCCTCAACCACTGAATCTGTATCAACCAGTCCATCCAGAATGTCAATGCTCATAATAGAGTGATCTTCCCTAGGGTACTTCATGGCATCGAAAATACTAAACTGGACTACTGTGTCTCCCACTTCCATCGAAAGCGTGCCAGCATAAACGTTAATTTTTGTCTTGACAGTCTTCAGAAAAGGCCTCCCAAGGATAAGTGGGGATCTATGTGCAAGATAGTCTCCTTTCATGTCCAGAATGTAGAAGTATGCAGGGAAAATCAACTCCTTAACTTTTACCAAAACATCTTCAATAACTCCTGTTAGATGTGTCTGGCTTCTGTCAGCTAACTGAATCACCACTCCAGTGGGCTGTAGAGGGCCAATGCCAAGCATCTGGAAGACCGATCTGGGCATTACATTGATGGAGGCTCCCAAATCTAGCATAGCGTCATGAAACATAGTCCTCCCTATCTCACATGATACAGTAAAAACTCCAGGGTCTTCACACTTTTGAGGTATGGCATGGATGAGTGCTGAAACATTTTTCCCCAAGCTGACCAACTCATTCTCCTTAAGCTTCTTCTTGTGAACACATAGATCTTTCAGGAATTTTGCATACTTAGGAATCTGTTTAATCATGGTCAACAGGGGTACATTAATCTCCACTTTGCTAAACAATTTTACAAGCTCATTGTATTCTTTAGTTTTCTCCTCCTCCACTTGTCTTTTGGCTTGAGTTTTCCGCTGTGGAAAGGGCAAGGGAACCCTCATTTCTTCCTCTTGAACCGAATTTGGAGGGGCTGAATTTTGAGCTGCTGTCCCACTTGATGTAGCTGCTGTGAGGTTGGTTTCAGCTCTGATTTCTCCCTCATTTTCCACCAAAATCAGAGGATTACTTGATGAAGGAGTTGAGCACGGACTAGGGGTGGAACCAACTGATTTTGAAATGGTTTCAGGGCTGATTGGTGCTGAAAATGTAGGTGCTGCCCTATTTTCAGAAAAATCTACTCTTAGACCCTTTTGAGTTGAAATAACCTTCCCACTTCTCAAAGTAATAGCGCTAACATTTCCCTTCGGATTGGGAGTAGCTTGAGAAGGTAGTTGGCTTGATCCTTGAGCTTGAATTTGATCCATCCCACTAGCCAATTGTCCCATTTGCCTTTCGAGGTTTTGTATGGCAGGATCATTCCTTTGTTGTTGTTGTAAAATTTGTTAAAACATCTCTTCTACCCTTTGTTGTGGCATATTTCCCCCACTAGAACATCCATAGCCCCCTTGGTTAGCATAGGGCTTTGATTGACCTTGAAATTATGAAGTAGTCGGCTGAAAAATATTACACTGCTGTGATTGTTGGAATTGGGGTTGTTGGGGCTGATAGGAGGGCTGAAATTGTTGCTGAAATGGCTGATAATTGGGCTAGAATGATGGTTGAACTTGCTGAGAATTATAGCCTTGAAAATTCTGATTTTGAAATGGGAATGGTTGTGGTGAAGATTGAAACTGAGTGGGCTGAATC
>JAGFNQ010008739.1:0-66568 GCA_024364735.1 Boesenbergia rotunda | reverse complement strand
CCGATCGGATCGAAGTATCTTAATACTTTTGCCAAGCTGTTTCTTCTACTTCACTTCTGAACTCTTTGAATTTCTCAAAAGCTTCAGATTTGTGTTTCATTAAGAACACATACCCGAATCGTGAGTGATCATCGATAAAGGTAATGAAGTAGCTATAGCCTCCTTGTACAAGAGTTGACATTGGTCCACATACATCAGTATGTATTAGACCAAGCAATTCTCCCACTGGTTTACCTTTTTCGGAAAAGGGTAATTTGGTCATCTTGCCTTTTAAGCATGATTCGCATGTATCAAATGAACCGGGTTCAAATGATTTCAGAATTCCACATTGGTGTAATTTGGTCATGCGTTTCTTACTTACATGGCCAAGACGACAATGCCACATATAGGAGTCTATTTGATTATCTATTCGAGTACGTTTGTTGCTAACTTCGATATTGAAAACATCACCGGATAAATATAACGTATAGATACCATTGCATAAAGTTTCGGTCCCATAAAGAACACAATTTAAAGTTATGTAACAGCAATTGTTACTAAAAGTTAAATGATAACCTTTTTCATTCAAGCATGAAATAGATACAATGCTCTTTATTAACGAAGGAACAAAATAACAATTATCCAATTCTAAGACAAGTCCAGTAGGGAGCTTTAGCAAATATATTCCGATGGCAACAGCAACAATCTTTGCTCCATTTCCAACTCGCAAATTCGCTTCTCCCTTGACGAGTCTTCTTCTATTCCTTAGCCCCTGTATGTCATTACATATATGTGAGCTTCACCCAGTATCAAGTACCCAGGTGTACGAGGAAATAGAGTGACATTCAATAACGAAGATACCTGAAGAGGATGGGGCATCGGATGCCTTCTTCTTCAAGGACTCAAGATAAACCTTGCAGTTTCTTCGCTAGTGGCCCTCCTTGCCGCAGTGATGGCAAGTGCCTTTTGGAGCCTTTTCAATCTTTTTGGCCTTTTTCTTCCTTCCCTTATTTTGTTCTTTGGGCTTCCTCTTAGAGCCTTTCTTTGAGGAACCAACTAACAGTACCGTCTTCTGATCCTGCTTTACAGAAGGCTCTACAGTCTTTAGCAGGTTAAGCAACTCAGGATTGGTAGTCTCCAGTTTGTTCATCCAATAGTTCATCGCAAACTGTGAGTAACTCTTGGGCAAACAATGCAGAATTAAGTCAATACTTAGTTCGTGATCTATTGGAAATCTGAGTGTGCCTAGTCGCTCAATGTACCCCAACATCTTCAACACAAACTGTGAAACAGAAGTGCCTTCCTGCATCTTAGAGGTGAAGAGGAGTCTGGAGACCTCAAACCTTTTGGATCTCGCCTGCTCGACAAACAGCTCATGAAGATGGAAGACGATGGTATGAGCATCCATATGCTCATGCTGCTTTTGCAGCTCAGGTACCATAGCGGCCAGTATGATGCAACTTGCAAGTTCAAAATCGGCCACATGTTTCTGATAGGCCACTAACTGGTCTCGAGTTGCATCTTCAGGAGGATGGTTGGGAAGTTGTTCTTCAAGGACATAAGCAAGATTTTCTGCCTTGAGGACTATCCTCAGGTTTCGAAGCCAGTCCATGAAGTTTGGCCCAGTCAGCTTATTGGTGTCCAAAATGGAACGCAAATTCAGAGAAGACATGATCATGTGATTATCCTAGAAATACAAATTGAGGTTATGTGATGAGAATGATAAAGAATGCATCAATATGCATTAATTAAATCCTATTTATTTTTCGAATTGAATAACCCTTTTTATCAATTCGGGAGATCGTACGAAAATCTTCAAATAGGTTGATATCCAACCATAGATAAGACCAACCATGGTTAGAGTCCATCAAGTTATTCTTAGCTATAAAGGTAGGTAATTATACCGATTACATATTATACATATGTAACTATCACATTATGCTATCAACTAATTGAATGTTTGCATAAATCATTGGGTTGTTAACTCATTAACAAGTATGCAACAATATACATAGCACCCAACTGCACCTCTCTTTACATCGACCTTGGCTGTGGCACAACAAATCGATGCTCCAAGCTTAAGGCTGACCCATTAATCAAGAAATAGTTTTAATATGGTTGGAGCTCATTCAACCGTTTAGTCAGGCTTGGATGTGTCCAACAACCAAAACTAAGGATTGACCTCTGACTCCAACTATATTAATCATAAACTAATTCCATATTTTGAACATGTTGAGGTTCAAGCCGGGCATGGATGTGTCCATCAACCCAAACGAGAAACAAAACTCCGGTTCTAACCATATTAATGGAAGGTGTTGGCCTTAATATTTTGTAAGGGGTTTTGGGTCTCATCCTTTTCTTTTATGCACATTCATGACATATAATTATGTCATGTTCTAACGATTTTCTTAATAAAGTATGTATGTGACTTAATTTATCAAGTCTCATTAATTGAATTAGGAACCGGATTTCCTAATTCTAATTTTATACTTTATTCAAGGAATTGTTTTGGGAAATAATTTCCTGAATTATCATAATAAATTTCGGAAATAATATGTTTAAGACTTTGATTTCTCTAAATTAAATCTTATTAAATTAAGAGACAGATTTCCTTAATTCAACCATATATTATTTTCATGAAAATCTTATTTAAGGAAATATATCTATAAGAAACAATTTTCCTAATTAATTTTGGAGACAATAATATGTAAGAGCATCATCTCATAAATCAAATAAGAAAATTATCATTTGAGAATCACCTCAAAAATTTTCAAGATTTGATCACATATTTTATTTATGAAAAATTAATATCAATAACTTAATTTGGATGGCTCCCCGAGGCTCAATCCAAATTAAACATTTGACAATTTAAATTTAATTTAGGAAATTTAATTATAACAACTAACTTTAAATTGGACGGCTCCCCGAGACTCAATCCAAAATAAAGAATTTTGTAAATAATTTAATTTTCAATTATAAATTTAAATCTCAATTAATATTCTCATAATTTGTCTAGACTTTCTTGAAAGAAAGTGTCCAAAATTACGAGCTTTCCATAAATGGAAAGTTTCCAAAAATAAAAGGTTTTCAGAATAATTGTAAGTTTCTGGTACAAAGAAAACCTACATTTTTCCAAAATTGGAAAATTTTCAAAATAAGAAATTTCCAAAATTGGAAAGTTTTCAAAAATGGAAAGTTTTCACAATTATCATAAAATTTTAGAAATAGAGATATTTCAAAAGTTTGCGAAATTTCATGAGGATTTCCAAATTTTGAAATTCCTAAATCGATAATTTACCATAATTGGAAAGTTTCCATAATTGAAAATTTTCCAAAATTGAGATCATGATAAAGCTTTCCGCAAAACAATTATATGATTATGTCGAACACAAACCTCGGCTCTGATACCACTGTTGGAACCGGGTGCATTTTGGCATTGATGCGGGTTCGTAATTTTAAAATTAATTACGTGCAGCGGAAGGTTTAGCATAAATAATTTCTTTAAATCATTTAACCACACATCTAAGCATGCAATTTTATCTTGTGTAGACATGATCATATATTTAAAATTTTTGCAGAAACGTAAATTAATTTACATATTACCTCGCGTAACTCGAAGGATGTGATGAGATCCAACCGTAAGCGTCCCTTGGAAGCTCCGCCTCTATTCGCGTCCACGCCGAGTATCTTCGGGATGACTTCGCAAAGCCACGAGATTCGTGTTTTCGAGAACTACTAGATTCTCCGAGAACGCGACGAGAAAAACCAAGAGAGAAGTCGGAAGACTAACCACAAAAGGATGGCCGGCTGGTGCTCCTTCTTGGGGCTGGTTGGCGCACGGCAAGAAGGGGAGAAGAGAAGGAGAGAAAGAGAGGGAGAGAGCCTATGCCTTCATCTCTATATTTCACACCCCCAAGTCTTGCCTTGGGTCCTTTATATAGTGGCCTCTCAACCATCAAGCCTCTCAAATATGGAATAACTAATTCCATCATGCCAAGTTTGATTTTATATCATTGTTAAAATCATATTTTAATTCATGATAAAAATCTTCTCTCCTATGGAATAAATTTCCTTATCATGGTAAATCAATCCATGATTGATTTTATAAAAATAAACCAATCCATGGTTCATTTTAATTTCCATGAAAAATAAACCAAACCTTGGTTTATTATATAAAAATTTATATCATCCATAATTTTATAAAACAAACCACACTTGGTTTATTTTATAAATTAAACCAACAACTTGGTTCTCTCCCTTTGTTGTGGCCGGCCAAGCAAAGAGGATGGAGGCCCTCTTTGGCCGGCCTATCCAATCCAAGCCCCAATGAATTAAACTTATTTAATTCATCTATTAAGTCTTCAAAAGACCTAGCCATTTTACGCTTCCGATGCGTTTCTGAAAAATTCAGATTCGACTTATCGTTTGGCTCAACCAAACTTAATCTCTCTTGATTGGAAAATTCAATTTTTAACTCGTTTTAAATCCTTCAGATTACTCGTAGTGCGTGTAACTAAATAGGCCTTCGATTTATGTTGGTCGTCTATAATTAATCAATTAATTATAGAACGATTATCAGTGACACCTAGTAGTACATCATGATTCCCAATTAATCAAAAAATCAACGGTTGACCTCAGAATCAATTCTGAAATCATTCAGCAGCTATAATGAATCGTGCCCCATTCCCTTCACCATCTTATACCCACTTGGTTCAAGACATGGTTTATGTGTGTCAGTCCCCACTAGGCTGACTACGTCACACCTAGCCCAAGTAACGTTTTCTCGTCCTACAGATTCTAATTACTCTCATGTATTTAAGAGATTCATACTCTGAACATGTTATGCTCTGGCCAGAGGCTTCGAGTAACAATTCGACGATAGGCCTCGGGTATACATCTCCTCGCTAGGAGTGGTGAATCCTTTGTAGGATGTTCAAACATCTTCGGGCACTTCGGCTTATACCCCAATCATCCTGGGTCCAGACCTCCTTGGACACGCTTGCTTAAGATGTCAAAGTATAAGTCTCCATGACCAAGATGACTTGAACACCGTAAGTCAAAGGAACATCGCACTTAAGCTGCAGTAAGAACTTCACTGACATATCTATATGTAGACTACCATATAAAGTTTTACAGCCAGTCACTCCAATGAACTAGTTCCCTTAACTAGTATTCATGTTTATCTCCGGGCATCTCAATGTCACCAGCCAGTGAGAATCAGCTGATTAGAGAATAACCCATGCTAGTCTCAACAGAATTGATAGTGTCCGTATTTATCAATTCATCGACTAGGGACAATTTCAATACTTCACAATTGCACATGTAGAGATAATCACTAGTTGTGAATTTATCACAAATTCTCTCATGCTGTGAATTGTATTGCGGACATTCAGTAAATGAGTTTAAGATCTCAATCAATTACACAAACATGTATACTCAAATAGTGAATATTCATTTATTAAAATAAATGATTACAATCATAAGGCGATTGCCTTAGGACACTTCTCTCATATCACTAACAAGCTTCGCTCACCAAGTCTTCAGTGCCCAGTCCACGACCAGGACTTCGTGCCCAGCTTCACTCACCAGGTCTTAGTGCACAACCTTATGTCAGGACTTAGTTGCCCGACTCGCGACCAGGACTTAGTGCCTAATTCTTAGAACCAGGACTTAGTGCCTAGTGTACCTAGGACTTTACCTGCACACTTGATTAGCCTTGTTAGATAACAACAAAACCTTAACTTCTGAACCCTTTGCCATTATCAAAACATAGGTTTGACTTTGATGCTTTCGGCACCAACATGGTCTCCCCTTTCACTTGAGCTCCCTTCTTCATCATCGCTTGAGCTCTTTTCATCTTCGGATGATACTAGGTTATCCACTCCCATCAATGAAAAATGAGACACATGGTGTTCTTCCTCCTCAGATGATGACGGATCATCCCATGTTGCCTTTAGACTTGTCGCCTTCTTACCTTTTTCCTTTGATTTCTTTTTCTCATCCTTCTTTTTCTCCTCCTTCTTCTTTTCTTCCCTTTTCTTCAAAAGTGGGCATTCATTCTTCATGTGCCATTCTCCATGACAATTGTAGCAAATGACCTCTCTTGTCTTGCCCTTACTTCTTGAGTTTTTCCTACCATAAGATTGTTGGGACTGGTAGACGAGCTAGAGGGGGGTGATTAGCTCCGATTTGCTCCGTGATGATTTGTCGCGGCGGAAGACTCGAGCAAACACTAACACTAAGGATTTACTTGGTATCCACCCCGGATGGGTGACTAATCCAAGGATCTACTCTCCTCACTCTCTCATACACTATGAAATATCTCCTTCTTGAGGTGGAGAAACCTCTTACAAGCTTCCAATAAGATACAACAAGAATCTAAGCAAATACAAAATGAAATCTTACAAGATTTACAATGATAAGCTCAAGCTTTGCTTTCCTTGCTATCTTCAAGATTGTGATTGCCTCTAGAACCTTGGAAATGCAGCAGCAATACCCTCCAAGGCTTCCCTTGAAATGGCACTGATGAAGGAGAAGAAGGGGAGAAGAGTTACGGCTTAAAACCTACGCGAAAACCCTTATACCCGACGCCTAGGGTTTCTGAATCGATTACCCAATCGATTACCACGTCACACTTAGTCATTCAACGGCTAGTTTTCGAACCGTAATCAATTAGCCAATCGATTACCAGTGTCCTGAATCGATTGCCCAATCGATTCAGAGCCTCTCTGTTCTCTCGCGCAAACCTCAGTGATCGATTACCCCAATCGATCAAGAGACACCTTAATCGATTGACCAATCGATTAAGGGAAGGCTGAATCGATTGCCCAATCGATTCAGCCACCTTCTATTCTCGCAATAAACTCTCTTAATCGATTAGCCAATCGATGAAGTCCGACCTAACTTGTGCTCACAAGTCTAAGGTTCCCTACCAAGTGTCTGGTCAACCCCTTTGACCAACCTGGATTTCTTCTGCCTAGTTCCCAACTAGGACTTAACCTGATTCCCCACCAGGTTTGCCTAACCCTCGAGTTAGGTCTAGTCTCTTGGTAGACTTCCACTTGCCAGCATGCGATCTCCCCGATTCATCTGGACTTCACCTAATCCCACTAGGTGTGCCTAGTCCCACTAGGTCTTTTCTTATGCCAACGTGCGATCTCCCCGATCCACCTGGACTTCACATAGTCCCACTAGGTGTGCCTAGTCCCACTAGGTCTTTTTCCATGCCAGCGTGCGATCTCCCTGATCCACCTGGACTTCACCTAGTCCCACTAGGTGTGCCTAGTCCCACTAGGTCTTTTTCCATGCCAGCGTGCGATCTCCCTGATCCACCTGGACTTCACCTAGTCCCACTAGGTGTGCCTAGTCCCACTAGGTCTTTTCCCATGCCAGCGTGCAATCTCCCCGATCCACCTGGACTTCACTTAATCAAGTCCCCAGTCAACCTTGACCCACTTGACATCATACGACATTCAAACATAATTATCAAACATCAAAACATCCAAACATAAGCTCACCAAACTTATCAGACATCAGCTCACCCGAGTCTAGTCAACCTAGGTCAACCCTGACCTAACCAAGATTTGGAAGTTCGGTCGAAAATCGAATTAATCGAAATTTTATCGGTTCGGTAAGTTCAATTTTTGTATAAAATTTGATTAGTTCAGTTGGATAAAAAAATCGATTAATTTGGTTTTCGGTTTATTCGGTTCGGTTTTGACCGAATGCTCAGCCCTGGATATCAGGCCCTCCTAGGGCCGAATTTCTTACCATATTAGGCCTGAGGTCGTATTCAAGCATGAATTTATCGTAAGGTTAAACAAATTCTGAGAACCCTATTTATGAAATGCATGACACCGTTATAGTCCTTCTCTAAATTAAAAATTAGTAGGAAGAGTTGATCATGTACAAAACTAGGTCTGATATATCAGAGTAGAATATAGTATAGCTGAAATAAACCCTATGAGAACCCTTATACAATTTCTTTTCACCGTATACACAAATTTTAAGTAGTCAATCATACGTACATTACTAAATCTTTTTCTTCCTTCTACTAAACAAATTGTTGCTTGAAGTTTCTTCTTCAACACCTATCTTCCTCAATGATTCTTTTAAGTCAACTCTTTGAAGTCACCTCTAGAACACACTCCCGCTTTTAACTCCCTCTTTTGCAATCGCAATAAAATACAGTAAATGGTTCGTGATGAGTCGAGTTGTAAAAGGCAGAAATATATATGTAAGGTGAGAAAAAGTCGAATCCCTGGGGTATCTGAACCACAAACTCTTATTTTAAATTGAAAATTTTGAAAAAAGTAGTTCGGATGCCTCGGAAAGCTAATTGAGAAAGGAAATTGTTGGCGATAAGGGTATAAAATGAAGAACACAATTTTTAATGTGCCTTTTAGTAAAAATTAAACCTGAGAATATTTTTTTGATAATTATGATTTTTTACTTGCACCGTTTGGTAAAAAGTCGAAGAGAATAATTTTAATATGTTGTTTTCCCATCGCTGATTGCCAAGGCTCTAAAAATCGGACCGGATATCGAACCAGTTGGGACAAGAGTTTAGAGGTTCAACCGGTTTAACTAGGAGTCCAACTAGGATATAACCGATATATAATAAAATATGTATTTATATAAATATATGAAACTAACAACTTACCCAACTATTTTTTTAAAGATTGGATCAATTAGGTTGAACATGTGATATGTTTTTATCAGCAACTCAGCACAGTATTCTAGAAAAAAAAGATAGTTTCAAAGAAAAATTCAAGTTTAAAACTATTGGGTTCAAGAAAATAACAAGTTTATCCGTTGGGAACTTTGGGTGAAAGCAAACTAGATTTTTGACATTTTATTTTTCAGTAAGAAAACAAAACTATAAAGGGGAAAAATAAAAAAAATGAAAAATAAAATAAACCAAGTCGGGTTGTCCGATTTTTTCGGTTTGTCTAGTTCACCGGTTCTCGACCGGTTCAGAACGATTCGCACCCCGTTCTTGAGTAGTTGATTTTCAGAATCAATTCGGATCGGAAATCTAGTCGGTTCCCAGTTCAACTGGTCTGACTGACCAGTTCGATTCGATTTTTAAAACACTGCTTAATTTATTGTCAGGGGAATAATATTATTATACATCCTAAATATCATTCCTTTTACATTTAATCAAGTAGAACTTTTACATCTTATCAAAGTTTAAGCAGAATTAGAATGTCAGCGCAATTTGATAGCAACAGTTCACTAAAATCTAAAAATAACATCATACAATTTAAATATATAAATAATTACACATTTTAAAGATAATTCTTAAAATTATTAAATAATTCTTATATTATATGACATTATTTTTATGGATAGTTAATTTAATTTTTATATTTTTAAAAATATATAAATATATTATCTTTTTTCTCATTTGTGTGTTTATGAAATAATTAATTATATCAAGCCCGACAAACACCAAAGTTTGAAATCAAAGGGCTGCCCGGCGATCACCAATTCAAACCTATCGACGTGTCACGACTCCTACTTTTCACCGACCGCATAAATCATGCCATACGTACATGCATCTACCGTTCACGTGTTTTTGGGTTCACATTCGACGGTGGAACCGTCCCTCTCTCACAAAAACTTGATGCGCAATCATCGCATGCGTACTTAACGAAAACGCAATCATCTCACAAAAACTTAGAAAATTCTTCTATGTTCTGTCTAATTCACATTCGTAGGACGTTCAATCGACGATCAAATACTATCAATAATTTTTTATTATAGTTCCGAATTAAATAATATATTAATATAATAATGAATTAATCGAAATTACAGCGATATCTGATGGGTTCACCGTATTCTCAGGATATAATTTTGTTCGAGACGACGATCGGAGACCGCCGATGATATTCAATCGATCGAACATTTCAACAAATGGGTCAGAATAGGAATCGTTTTTGAAATAGAGGATCCGTCTCGCTTAACGAATGCATTAACCGATCCCTTTCCCCGGGATTTCTTCGCCAGGTGGGTACTATGACGAGGAAGCGCCGCAGAAGCCACGGCTTCGGAATTGGACGACCACGATTCGCTCAATCGGGAATTTCAACGGCCGATCCGACAGTTCTAGAAGAGTATGCATTCGATTTCTTGCGGGTGCCGCTTTTGTTCTTCCCCTCGACTTCAAGTTCAAAGCTGCGACCGAGCCGTCGTCCTTCCTATTTCGCTCTCCGCAGAGCGGCTTCAGTTAGGGTTTGTTGGGGGTTACCCAGTTGGTGATCATGGAGAGCTTGATCGGATTGGTGAACAAGATTCAAAGAGCGTGCACGTCGCTTGGCGATTACGGCGATACCGATGGGAAAGGCGTCGGATTGCCCACTCTGTGGGAGTCGCTTCCCTCCGTGGCCGTCGTCGGAGGACAGGTAGTTCCTTTGGTTAATTTGTTTATGTGTCTGGTTGATGTTTCTACTGTGTTTGGTCATCATGTGGGATATGTTGATTGATGTCCGTTTGAGCAGAGCTCGGGGAAGTCCTCGGTGTTGGAGAGTATTGTCGGTCGTGATTTCCTTCCACGTGGTTCTGGTAGGAAATTAATTGCTCTAAGCTCTTGGTTCTTTCCTTATGTTTGCTTTTTTATCTTCTTATTTTATTTTCTGTTTTTCACCGATTTTTGTCCACTATGCTTGATTGTTTCTTTCCTTTTCCTATTTTGCTTGGAAGGCATCGTGACTAGAAGGCCTTTAGTGCTACAGCTGCACAAGATGGAAGAAGGGCAAGTGGAATATGCCGAATTTCTTCACCTGCCAAATAGGAGATTCACGGACTTCTGTGCGTCACTCTCTATTTGCATCTTTTATATTTCTCTTTTGTTATAAGTTATTGTCTCGAACAAGCTGATTGTTTTGGTTTGCCTTGCTGCTTTGTTGCTTTTAAACTAGGATTTGAGATCGTGGTCATTTTTTTAATTATTGGAAGCCCGTTATAATATTATTTTTAAAATACAATCGGCTTCAAGTCAGTAGAGTAATGGCTTGCTATTTTATTATGGCAAGCAGTGACACTCCATGAGAGTTTGTAGTTGTGAAGCCCAAGGTGAAGTCTAGCCTAATCCAAGATGCCAAAGCTCTTATGTTGAGGCCTCTTAGATACATAGCCATGTTGGGACTGAAGTGAGAAATCTCTTCCTTTCTCAGCATGCCTCTGTGTCCTAATATCTTTACCTTGGAGGAAAGCAGGCCTTTCCGTGAAAGGGTGATATTTTTGAGTTGTTTTGGGCTCCCCTCCTTCGCATATCCATGACAAATTGTTTGAAACAGTTTTGAACAAAGTTGTTACAACGTGTATCAACTTTGTTCAAACTGCTACAATGCTAGAATAAGGATAATTTTGGGATGAAAAATGGGTTGAGGTCCTATATATATATATATATATATATATATATATATATATATATATATATAGGACCTTAACCCATTTATCATCAATGCTAGAATAAGGATAATTTTGGGATGAAAAATGGGTTGAGGTCCTATATATATATATATATATATATATATATTTCAAATTAGGGTGCCCTTTTGACAATAACCAAAATAAGTGTGCTTCTTTCATTTTTGCCTATCTATTTTCTAGATCATCATATGCCATGCTACTTTATCAAATATGGAATAGTAGAATACCATGGACTTTTGACTGTTATCAAGCAAAATGGAATTTATTCCACAATCTATTGTTAATTGTTATCTGCAGAACATTGTAATTTTGATTGCCTTTGTAAACTTGTCCATCCTAAAGAATACTGCAGATTCTTACAGCAATTTTCTTTGTCATAATTTTGTGTTTCCTTGTCCAATCCAATGTTTTCAACTTCGCCATTGTGTTGTTTGTCAAGTAAAATCACATAGGAAAACTTGTAAATTTGTGGTTCTGATCACATATATGCTTGGGAAAAATCTCAATTTGTGATTCTAGTTTACACGTTTATTGAATATTCTTTAACAATTTTTATTTATATTAATTTAATTGTCAATTCAATTTTTCTTACTGATGACGTAATTTCTCATGCTAAGCTCTTGTGCGCAAGGAAATTGAGGATGAAACAGACAGGGTAACTGGAAAAACAAAGCAAATATCTCCGCATCCAATTCATCTCAGCATTTATTCGCCAAGGGGTATTCCCTTTTGTTCTTTACTTGATGGATGATTTGAAGAATTTCTTGTTTTTACCTAACTAACGCAATAAGTACTATGGAATTTCTTTTCATCTATTGCAATAATTTTTGTTGATATTTTCTAGATAATTTCTTGGACCTCCATCATTATAGAATTCTGTAGCCTAGGAAGATAAGAAATTTATCCATTTTGGAGATTATTATGTATTTCAATGTATGCCCAAATTATTCACCATATATATGCAACCTATTTCAAGAATATAGGATGAACCAACCTTACCTTGAATATATCAGCGTACTAAGATGATGTGAAATGGACCATGGATGCATCATTCATATAAAGGATTCTGATATGACGCGAGATAAATATTAAAACTAGAAATATCTGGTATTATCAATATTATGCACAGATGTCAAAACTTGGACTGTTTTAAAGCAAAGTGTTAGTAAGACATTTTCATAACCAAAATGTACGTTATCCTTCTTCATGATGGAATCAAGTTATTTAGGGAAACTTAGTACATCAAGAATAGAAGAAAATAGCAACAACTATGACAAATGAAGTACAAAGATCAGCTTGAATGATCAATCATAACTTAATCAAGTTGTCTTGTTATATATGAAAAATCTCCAAATATAATAAATTCCCAACCTGTGGCTAAACTACCAGAGTTTATGGAATTTCTGTATACAAATGCATGTATCATTTCTATGGTATACTTTTGGCAAACATGCTCATCATATTGCTTTTTGATGGAGGAGTATTCACCTTTTCCTTTTTATGTCCTGTCACTTTAAACCTTTTTTGTTGATCAATTGTTTGAAAATTTCCACTCTTTCAGATTGATATCTGATTTCTTGTGCAGTTGTGAATTTAACATTGATTGATCTCCCTGGGCTTACGAAAGTTGCTGTTGGTATGGATTCTTCTCTTCTTGGATTTTGTACATCTTTGAAGATCATCTTCCTTATCTAACTCTTAAATGACTAACCAACAGAGGGTCAGTCAGATAGTATTGTTCAGGACATTGAGAATATGGTTCATTCATATGTCGCCAAGGTATTCATTAGCAGCTAGTGAGATGTTTGTGTAATTGGTTATTCTTTAAATTCTTTCAAATTTTCTAGAACGCACAAATTGGATTCAAATTCTATAGTATCAAAACATTTGCTGTTCTTTCAAACACCCTTTTATTTAATGTTCATGGTAATATTTCTTTTATGTCAGCAGCTTCTTTTTTGGGTATTCTAACTCACAATATTCTCTTTTTTATATGGAAATCAAACACGAAATTATCTTCACTTTAGATGTGGCACCAAAGAAAGAATGTTATTTCTCACAAACTAGTTGATCTAAAATACAAAATATATATTTTAAGAATAAGCAGCTTTAAAATTTATTAGCTTTGCTCAATTGCACAATAAATAGCTTGATTAGCTTGATCAGCCTATGAAAAATCTAAATTGTGAATTGAAATCAATCTTCATGGAGTGCTAGTCCAAGTTATAAAATCAGTTGAGTTGTTTGCTTGTTTGAATCCCAAGTGAAATTGGTAAGATCATCTATCACTGGATATAACTCACACTTTGATTCTTTGTTAGAAGCATCAATAATTGATATATGATATCACAAGAAATAGCAAAAAAATCCAATCATGTAGATTAAATAATGAATAATTCATTTTCATAGCATCTAATTTTGTGTGCTGCTAAATTGAGATGTGGTTGTAGCAAAGATTTAAAATCTGGGCAAGAGTTTAAAATCTGTAGCAAAGCTTTAAAACCTCATTCCTAGCAAGAGTTTTAGTGGTTGGTCGAAACAATAGAGTTTGGGTATCATATGTCCGAGAGTCAAGACATGACACTAGTGGTGAATTGGCGTGTCAAAGGAAATAATGAATAAGAAGAAAGAAGAACAAAATGAAGAAGGTAAAATAGCTGCATATCTAGACAAGGCTTGTTGGGGCAAGGATTAAAGTACGATTCCAAAATAGAGTATAAGTTCCCAACTAGAATGATATGGTTTTAGCATTGTGTTGTGCTAACACTTGGCATGGTTTGACAAGCATTGAAGCATGCTGGAATATTTGGATTTTATTCCTTTAATACTCTTTCACTTAGTTTATTTACTTATACTATAAAACTATATGTAACTATTAAATAGTCAAATAAATTTAATTTAATGCACGATCTACCACATCCATACTGAACACATTTAGGCATGCACTAAAGCATATAGAGATGAATTTAAATGGGTTTTAGTTATTTAATTCTTTTTGTGTGTTTTTGTTTTTTTAGTAAAAGTCAATATCAATTTGTAATTAAATTAAATGTTTTTTTAATTTCAATATGTCTTTAGATAAATTCATATATGTTTTACTTCTATAGTCTTGTTCTACTTGTTTATGTATAAAAATGATACATCAACAATGATAACAACAACAATCAAGCCTTATCTCATTAGGTGGGGTCGGTTATATAGATCCTTCTATGCTATTGAGCTCTATATCGTACCATATCATCATCTATATTTAAATAAATTAAATTAGAGTTTTAGAGAAATAAGTTTTAAAATAATATATATTAATTGAATTCGTGTTGATGTTGTCTCAACATAACACAACACGTTACTTTAGCACAATTGACACTCACATCACGACATAGATTATCTTATCACTATTGGTTTTGGTAATTTATTAGAGTAGGATATTTTGACTATCAAGGAATGAAGTCTTGAGCGGTGCTGTCTGAAACAGATGGTTTCTACCATTCCGACAGGGGACTGACACCGGCATAGCTCGCAGAACAATTTTGTGTGTGTCACGTGCGTGCAACCGAAAGAAGAAGTATCACGTGCATGCAATAGAAAGAAGAAAGAAGAATAGGGATGAAGACTTACCTGGAAGCATCGGCAAGGCCCGCCAACGAGAGATCGGCAGCGGCAAGGTGACGACGATGTGACGGCGTGGCTGCAGGCGATGAGGCGGTGAGAAAAAATCGCATGGAGGCGGCGGCAGCAACCTAGGGTTTTATTAAGTTTTAATTAAAACCTTTATAATATATATATATAATTTCTAATTAATTATTATATAAATTACAATTATATATTATATAAATTAATAATTAATTAAATAAATGGTTAATTAATTAATATAATTATAACAACAACAACAACTAAACCTTATCCCACTAGGTGGGGTTGACTATATGGATCCTTTTACGCCTTTGGGCTCTGTCCCCTATTATATCATCATCTATATTTAAATAAAATTTATTTTGTTTTATTGTTGCCGATCAAGTCTTTTTTGGCCTTCCTCTCTCTCGTTAAATGCGTGTATTTATCATAGTTTCGCATCGCCTAACAGGAGCATTTATTGGTCGTCTAAGTACATGTCCGTACCATCTCAAATGTGTCTCTCGAAGTTTTTCTTCAATAGATGCAACTCTACTTTCTTTCTAATGCTCTCGTTCCTTATTTTGTCTATCCTCGTATGTCCACACATCCACCTTAATATCCTTATCTCTGCAATTTTCATCTTTTGCTCATGTATCCGAGTCATAGCCCAACATTCAGCACCATATAATATAGCAAGTCTACCTGCCATTTTGTAGAATTTCCCTTAAGTTTTAGAAGTACTTTACGATCACATAAAATATTTGATGCTAACCTCCATTTCAACTATCTTGCTTGTATTCTATGTAAGACATCTCTCTCAATCCCTCCATCACTTTACAAAAATAATCTTAAATACTTAAAGTTCTCAGTTTTAGACAACTCGTCATCTCTTATCATAACAATTGTTTAATTACGTCTAATATTGCTAAACTTAAATTCCATGTATTCTGTCTTTACTCTACTAAGCTTAAAATCTTTCACTTTCAGTGTTTCACGCTAAGATTCTAGTTTAGCATTTACTCTTTCACGTGTCTTGTCTATCAAAACAATATCATCTACAAACAACATGCACCATGGTACTGTATCTTAAATGTATCCAGTGAGTTCGTCTATGATTAGTGTAAAAAGATAGGGACTTAGAGCTAATCCTTAATGTAACCTTATCCTTATTGGAAATACTTTAATTAATCTGTGTGAAGTTTTCACTTTGGTCATTACATTTTTATACATATCCTTAATTTGTTTAATATATGTTACGCTAACACTTCTCTTTTCTAAATTCTCCATATAATTTCTCTTGGGACTCTATCATAAGTTTTTTCTAAATCAATGAATACCATGTGTAGATCTTTCTTTTGCTCCCAATATTTTTCAATTAATTATCTAAAAAGATGTATAACTTCTATTGTCGACCTTTTAGGCATGAACCCAAATTGATTTTCGGTCATCGTGGTTTCATTCCTTAATCTTTTTTCTATTACTCATTCTCAAAGTTTCATGGTATGACTCATTAGCAGTGTTCTAAAATGCGGTGCCTAGGCGCTGGGCGGTTGCCCATCGCCCAACCTTTTGCAAAGGCGATGCCTCTAGGCGTCGCCTTTTAATCGGCCGCCTAAGCACCACCTAGGTGTCCCGGGCGTTGGCTACGTGGGGGTGGTTGATTTTTTTTTTTACAAAACTCTGTTAAATTGATTAGTCGATCGATTGAATACTGTCAATCAATTGACCAATCGATTGGTAGGAGTTCTGCAAGAAATAGAAACTGCCGAATCGATTGGCCGATCGATTGAATATTGCCAATCGATTGGCCAGTAGGAGTTTCGTGAGAAACAGAAGCCTGCTGATCGATTAGCCAATCAAATGAACACTGTCAATCGATTGACATGAGTTTCACGAGAAATCGAAGCCTACCGATCGATTAGCCAATCGATTGAACACTGGTCTAATCGATTAAACACTGCCAATTGATAGAGAAAAATATTCTGCCTAGGCGCTAAGGCGTTGGGCGGCGGGTGACCCGCCCTCCTATCGCCTAGTGCTTTTTAGAACACTACTCATTAGTATAATACCCCTATAGTTTGCACAATTTTGTATGCCTCTTTTGTTCTTATATAAGAGAACTAGAGTACTTACCCTCCATTGATTATGCATTTTTTTTTGTTTTCAATATCATATTAACTAATTTTGTAAGCTATTCACTACCTTGTTTCCCTAAGCACTTCTATACCTCTATTGAGATATCATCTGGTCTCACAACTTTTTTATTTTGCATCCCTTTTAAAGCTTGTTCTTCTTCTGAAATTTGAATTCTACGTTGAAAATTAAAATTTCTATATTCATTTGAACTATTTAAATTGCCTAAGTTAACTTGGTTCCCTAAACCTTCATTAAAAAATTGATGAAAGTAAATCCTCTACTGCTCTTTTATTTCGTAATCATTTACTAGTACTCTATTGCATTTATCTTTAATATATTTTATTTGGCTAAGGTCTCTTGTTTTCCTCTCTCTCGCTTTAGCTGTTTTATAAATGTCTCTTTCCCCTTCTTTTGTATCCAAGTTTTGATATAATCGTTTCAAAATTTTATTTTTTGTTTTATTCACTGCTTTCTTATCCTTTTTCTTGGCTATTGTATATTTTTTTATGTTTTCCTAGTTATTACAAATATATAATTCCTTATAGGCTATTTGTTTTTCCTTCATTTCTCTTGTACTTTCTCATTCCACCCTCAAGATTCCTTACTTGGTGGTGCATGCCCCTTTGACTCACCGAGTACACCCTTAGCTACTATTTTCAACTTTGATATCATCTTAATCCCATATCGTATTAGAGTCACTGTATATTTCATCTAATCTTTGTATTCCTACCTTCTCCTTGAATATGTTTTGTTTTCCATTCTTTTAACTTCCACCACTTAATTCTAGGAGTCGTGTATATTTTTCCTTTATTGATATTATGATTAAGGCGTATATCCAACACTACTAATCTATGTTGGGTAGTTATGCTTTCTTCAGGGATGCCCTTACAATCTTTACAAATCTTTCTATCTCTCTTCCTATCCATAAAAAAGTCAATTTGCGATTTATTATTCCCACTTTTGAATGTGACCAAGTGTTCTTTTTTCTTAAAAAATGTATTAACTAGTATAAAGTCATATGCTATCGCAAAATTCAATATAGTTTTTCGTTCTTTATTTCTTGTTCCAAACCCATAACCCCTATCTACCCTCTTATATTCTTCATTTTTCACTCCAACATGTCCATTTAGATCGCCTTCTATTAAAATCATTTCATTTTGTGGAATGCTTTGTAATACCTCATCTAAATCGTCCCAAACTCTTGAGGTGCATTATGCTAATTACGTTCACAGCTTCTTTCACCACTACTATCTTGAGAGCTATAATTCTATCTCCCTTTCTAACTATTCCAACAACTTCATCTTTTAAAGAACTATCTATAAAAATACTCACTCCATTTCTTGTTTTACTCTTTCCTATGTACCATAGCTTAAAACCCAAGAGGTTCTCTATCATTTTTGCCTTTTTGCCTACCCATTTTGTCTCTTGCACACACAAAATATTAATTTTTCTCCTAATCATCGTATCTACTACCTCCATTGTTTTACCAGTGAGAGTTCCTATGTTTCATGTTCCAAATCTCAGACTATTATTTTTCTTATAATGTTTATTCTTATCCCACCTATGACGTGAAAATTCTTGCCTATTTAACACTACACCCAAGTTCTAATGGAGATGTAACGATCTTTGCCGACACGTTATAGTCGGACCCTGCAACGCGAACCCATGCATATTTAACACTACACCTGAGTTTTGGAGATGTAGTGGTCCTTGCCAAGACGTTACAGTCGGACCCTGCAACGCGTTCCTTTCGGGGAACATCCTAGCATTAGCATAATAGTTTAATGGATTCATTCATTTAGTATTTACCTTAGTTTGTTTACGCTAGCTGACAACCTAACGCAACCCTCCTTTATCGGGGCTTGGGACTGGCCATGACTAGGTCGTCGCAGGCGGAGTTAATTAATATAATTATAATATATAATTTTATTATTTTTGTTAAAAATAAATAATTTATATAATATATAGTTATATAATTTAAAATAATTTTAAAATCAAACTTTAAATTATTTTTATATATTAAAAATAAATTAAAATTTTATAAAAAATATTTAAAATAATTTTAAATTTTTATAAATAATTCTAAAAATTTAATTGTTATAAAATAAAAAATATAAAATTTTTAAATAAATTTTATTAATAACTCTATATATATAATATTTAATATATATTATTTAGAATATTTATAAACTATAATTATATATTATCAAATTAATAATTAAATAAATAAATAATTTATATAATTATTATAGATAATATTTTTTTTATCTTACATTTAATTTAAGACTTGGAACCACAAATATTAACATACGTGACTCTTTACTTTTTAGATTCTTAATTCTTAAGCATTTGAAACATATATTTTTATTAATATGAATGTTTAAACTTTAAGTCTAGGAAATATTTTAAATTACCTATCCTTTATTTAGAAAGTTTTGAGAAATGCATACTATCAAATTACATAAAATTAATATATAGCTTATTTTTAAATTTTATATATATATATATATATATATATATATATATATATATATATATATAAAGTATCGAAACCGTATTGGCACGACACGATATGAAATCAAAACTGTATCGTTCCGGTCTGGGACCGAAACCTCAGCACGGGTCAAGATTTTAAACCATGATTGTAATGCTGATACAATATGAGATTTTAAACCATGATTGTATCATTTTTATATACTCATATAAATACAACAATAACAAGCATAAGTAGGAACTTATTACTCTATTGCATGTGTCGCCACGGAATGGACAGATAGTTAGTATGTGACTACGTGGGTGTTGCCACCTTGAGGTCTAGAGGTTAAAACCTGACAAAGTCAGTGTGTCTGCTCTCCCCGCATGCTAGCCACAACATCCGGGCTAGTAACAACCGTGATTTACCTCCTTCGTGTTGGCTCTCGGATGGATTAGCAGGGGTACTGAGGGCGAGCGAATTGTCTTTTTGCCACCTTATTACTCTATTGCATTCTATGCAAGGACATAACAGTAGTAATATTTAAATCAATTAAATTATTTTTTTTAGATTAACAATGTTTTTTTTTCATCTCTTTCCACTCTAATCAATTCAACTCTTTTATTTATAAAATCTATTGGTCGTAATTAAATGTATCTATATCATTTTAACATATTTCTCATTATATTATTGTTTATTAGAGTTATACCTAATTTCCATGATATTATTATAATTTATATTATCTATTCTAGTGATCTTGCACATTCATCTTTGCAATCTCATTTTACTGTATCCATACCGTTCAACTATCCATTTGTTTGTTTTAATAAGGATATTTTGAATAATAGATGCAAGATATCTAAAACCCACAAGAATTTATGTAACATCCATCTTAAGTACTCCCATAATCTTTACTTATTTTACCTACATATACATTATGCTGTTACAACATAAATACATTCTTATATATTTACAATGTTACATGGGTCTTCACACTTTCTTTATCTTGGTTCAAAGATAGGAGGTCTTATAGACTTAGCTATGTTTACCATTCCACACTCGAATTGAGTCAAAAAACAAGACTTGACTGAAGTTCTTTTTCGTAGCATATTATCCTCCATGTCCGAAACTTTTCTTCCTTTTGACAAGTGCCAATGATGACTGTTATATGTTTTCTTCCTTGATTTTTTTCCTCTATACAATATCAAAATATTTCTTAACAAATTGACACTAGCATTTTTTTACTCTAGCTGGAACCGAAATGTTGACTCAGAATTAAAAGGGGTTTACAATCACATATAATGAGTTACCTTCTAGTGAATAATATGTTTCTTCTTCTATAAGTTGAGAGTTAGTTTTTTGTGGTCTTTTTTTTTTGTTACATCACCTTTCCTCATGCCTCTTCCTAATTGAGCACTAATTGCCAATAGAATTGATAGGTAAATTATTTGGTATTAATCAGTATTGTAAAAAGCGGGCTAGGCGGCCGCCTAAGCGCCGCCTAAGCGCCAATCAGCCTCTCGCCACTCCGCACAAGTGTGAGTCGCCGTGTTTGTGGCGGCTGGCCGCCTAGGCGGCTAGGGCAGCGCCTAGGTGGCTTGGGCGGCCAGGGTAGCGCCTAGGCGGCTTGGGCGGCCTAGGCGTTTGCATTTTTTTTTTATGTTTTGACAATAAATTAGTTTTTTTTAAAATTTTTGGAATAAAGTAGAAATGGAAGTTGCAATGTCATAGGACAACAATCTCATGAATGATCTTGGTGGAACCCCTATATTCATCCAAGTGATTTCTTTCTACAAGGAGTCTGTCTTATCTATTAAATTTTTAAGTGCTTATATCCTTTTTCTGAAAAATATTCAGCCTCTCCTATGTTGCAAATTGACAGACAGTAATTTAAATTTTAGCCCCATTTTACCATTGATACAAGTTCTGCTTCCAGTGAAGTCCTTATATGTTTTTCATAAATTTGGGTTTGAGATTTATTTTGATCGTCTTTGATTTGACAACACTTCGCCCTTCAATCAGTAGCTCCCCTGATCAAGTTGATGACAGTTTTTCACAGTGGAAATATCCTTCTGTGCACCGCGCTCACATTTTTATTATGTTTTCTTCCATATGAATATCGAGATTAGTTTTTGAATTTTCATGTACTACATGAAAATATTCATCGTACAGAACTTACTTTCTAGAATAGTTATCTATTTTTTTTTTTGAATTTTTATTTTGTTAGTCATATCTTATATTATAGACTACTCATTGATACTCTCTAGTCCTGTTATCATTTGCACCATTCATGAAATATTTGACATCCTAAAATTCCAATGACATCCTTTTGAGTTTTTGTCTAGAAAATAGTGAAAACGCCTAGGCCCCGCTTACGCGCCGTCGAGGCCGCTTAGGCGCCGTCGAGGCCGCTTAGGCGCCATCGAGGCAGCCTAGGCACCGCCGAGGCCGCCTAGGCACTAGGCGGTAGTCCTCCGCCTGATTATCGCCTAGCGATTTTTACAACCTTGGTATTAATTGCACAAATTTATAGGTTGATGATTTGGCATTAATAACGCAGATTTCCATGATTGTATAGCACTATAGCTGTAATTATGTAATTATATTTTTAATTAGTTAGCTTAGCTGTAGGTTAGAATGTATATCTTTTTTAGCAAACATCAAGGCTAGAAATCAGATTGTATTATACTATTTAAAGAAGGATTCTCCAGAGGTGAAATCAGAGTTTCTACCCTCATTTCTTTGAGTTTGACATGATATCAGAGCGAGTTTCGATCCAAACTTAGTTTTTTCTCTGTCATATTTCAAGTCCAACCTAGTTCCTTGCGATTTCTCCAGCTTCTTATTTTTTCTCCTGCGTTTTTTTTCCTCATAATCATGTCTATTGAACAACATAATGTCCTGTTCGTTTGTCTTAATGGAAAAAACTACACTACCTAGGCATTCCAGTTCTAGATCTTTACCAAAGGCAAGGAGCTTTGGGGTTATGTTGACGGAACCAATTCTGTGCCTGACAAAACTATGCACAAGGAGGTCAAAGATGCACAGGTTATGGCCTGGATCATAGGCTTTGTTGAGCCTAATATCGTCCTCAATCTCAGACCCTTCACCATGGCAACTAAGATGTGGGCATACTTGCAGAAAATTTATAGCCAAAACAACACTGCTCACAGGTTCTAGCTTGAACATGAAATTGCCATTTTTCAATAGGATAGCTTCTCAAATTTTGAATTCTATTCTCATTTCATAAATCTTTGGGTTGAATATGCTGACATTGTCTATAAAGATTTGTCAACTAACGGACAAACTACAGTCCAAAAAGTTCATGACACCACAAAACGAGATCAATTTCTTATGAAATTGAGTTGATTTTGAGGGCATTTAGACCAACCTCATGAACAGGGCTACCACCTCCTCCTTGGATGAATGCCTAAATGAACTGCTTCGTGAAGAACGTCTCCTCACTCAGACAACGATGGAACAACAGAAATCAGCCTCCGTTCCTGTAGCATATGCCTCACAAGGAAGACCATGAGGGCGAGACATGAGTACTGTCTAATGTTTTTGCTGCAAAGACTTTCTAAAAAATTCTGCAATTACTGCAAAAAAGTTGGTCATATCATTAAAGAATGTCCAATTAGACCATCGAGGAGAAATGCAACAACCTTCACACCCTTTGTTGGTCCTTCTACTACTCCTGTTTCTGTGGATCAGAATTTGTCTAATTCTGTGTCAACTTTGACCACCTAAAATGGTTCAACAAATGATCATTTCAGCATTTTCTGCTTTGGGTTTTTCAGGTACCGCTTCTTTACTCTATTCTCCTTGGTATTTTGACTCTGGGGCATCAAATCATATGACCAACAATGCTACTGCTCATACCAATGTTACAAATTACTCTGGTAATTTGCAAATATATACCGCGGATGGAAACACTTTACCTATCACAACAATTGGTGATATTTTCATCATCTCTTACAAATGTTTATGTTTCCTCTGGTCTAACCAGTAACCTTATTTCAATTGGTCAGTTAGTTGACAATGATTGCAGAGTTGAATTATCAAAATATGGTTGTCTTGTGCAGAATAAAAAATCAGAGAGGAAAATCGCAAAGGAGCCTAAAATTGGACATCTTTTTCCGGTTTATTCATCATTGTCTTCTTGTCCTTTTTTTCCTTTTATTTCTTATAATTCTGCAACTGTTAATTTCCAACTATGGCATAAGCGTCTTGGTCATCCAAATTCCAATGTTCTTCATCACTTGATGAAATCTAGAGTTCTTGGCAATAACAATTCCCCATCTTTTAGTGATGTTCGATTTGATTGCAATACTTGTAAACTCGGAAAAAGTAAAATTCTACCATTTCCAATTCATTAATCAAATATAAATCAGCCTTTTGACATAATTCACAGTGATCTATGAGGAATAACACCTGTTGTATCTCATGAACATTACAAGTATTTTCTCAAACGTTTATTGACGACTATAGTCGTTTCACATAGGTCTATTTTTTACGCTCTAAAATTGAAGCATTCTCTACATTTAAAATTTTCCTTTCCTATGTTCAAACTCAATTTTCATCAAAAAAAAAAAAAGTTCTATGTTTTGACGATTGGGAAGGGCGGGGGGGGGGGGGGGGGGGGGGGGGGACACATCTCACTTATTTGAAGAGTTCTTGCAGGAAAATGATATATTATCTCAAAGGTTATGTTCTTCTACACCCCAACAAAACTGGATAGCAGAAAGGAAAAAATCGCCATCTTCTTGATGTTGTTTGTACCTTATTGTTGGACTCCTTTGTACCCTCCCGGTTCTGGTGTGAAGCCCTCTCAACTGTTGTCCGCTTTATTAATCAGCTATCATCCCAAGCCTTAAACAATGATTCTTCTTTCTTAAGGTTATTTGGTAAGTCACCAAATTATTCCACTCTTCGCATCTTTGGTTGTGTCTGTTATGTTCATCTTCAGCCACAGGAACACACCAAACTCACAGGTCAATCTGTTCAATGTGCTTTTCTCGGTTACTCAACCCATCAAAAAGGTTTTCTATGTTATGATCCTCATTTACATAGGATTTAGGTTTCTAGAAATGTCATCTTCCAAGAAGATACATATTTTTTTGCTATTAACCAAGGCATTAGCTCTTCTATATCCAAATCTATTTTGCCATTGTTTCCTAACAATTCAGCAGGCGAACAAGCCCCTCCACCTTTATTGGTCTGCCAGAGACGTCCACCTATGCCACCAATATAGCCTTTACTTCCTCTGAGGCCCCCTCCCGATCATTCTTTGACTGCTGATCCCGCTCTTCAACTAGAACCAGCCTCTTTACGTTGTAGTACTTGCGTTTGTAAACCACCAGAAAAGTATGGTTTTTTTGAACCTTTATTTTTGACAGCAACTTTAACATCTATTCTTATTCCTTCTTCATATAAACAGGCCATAGCGTATAAATGTTGGCAGGATACTATAGAAACTGAACTTTTGGCACTAGAGGAAAATCACACATGGGACATTGTTCCATGCCCTCCATCTGTTAAACCTTTTGGTAGTAAATTTGTATTTACTTTAAAGTTGCGTTCAGATGGATCAATAGATTGATACAATGCTAGATTGGTTGTTCTTGGAAATAAGTAAGAGTTTGGCCTAAACTATGAAGAGACATTTGCACCTGTGGTTAAAAGAACTACTGTGAGAACTATTCTTGCCATTGCAGCATCTGAATCTTAGCAAATTCACTAGCTCGATGTCAAAAACGCCTTCCTTCATGGTGACCTCAAAAAGGAAGTTTATATTAAACTTCCTACTGGTATGCCATCACCAACCCAATACTGTTTGCAAACTAAAACGTTTTTTGTATGGATTAAAACAGGGACCAAGAGCGTGGTTTGAAAAATTTAGAACAATACTATTTGATTTTTCCTTCATCCAAAGCAGCTCTGATCCATCTCTCTTTCTACAAAGGACCTCAAAAGGAATTGTGATACTTCTTGTTTATATGGACGACATTGTCGTCACAGGCTCGGATCAAGCAACTATCACTACAATCAAACAATTGTTGCATACAACTTTTCACATGAAGGATCTTGGACAGCTCACTTATTTCTTGGGATTAGAAGTACATTTCCAACAAAAAGACATCTTTGTTACTCAGCACAAATATATTCAGGATCTAATTCAGCTAGCTGGTTTCACCAATGCAACTTTAGTAGATACTCCCATGGAAGTTAATATAAAGTTGAGGTAGGATGAAAGTGAACTCCTACCAGATGCAACCTTGTACTGGAAACTAGTTGGAAGTCTTATCTACCTAACCATCACACGACCTGATATCTCTTTTGTTGTCCACATAGTCAGCAGATTCATGCAAAATCCTAGACACTTACATCATTTAGCAGTACAACGAAGCATTAAATATTTACTAGTCACTCCCAGGCGTGGTCTTTTCTTTCCTACAGATGCGGCAATACAACTTCAAGCATATAGTGATGTTGATTGGGTTGGATGTCCGAACACACGGAAGTCTACTACTGACTGGTGTAAGTTTTTAGGAGATGCCCCTATCTCTTGGAAATGCAAAAAGGAAATGCAAAAAACAAGAGTCGATCTCTAAATCCTCCACTGAAGCAGAATATCAATCAATATCTACAGCATGCTCTGAGATTATTTGGTTACGAGACTTTCTTTCAGAACTTGGGGGGATGTCAATAGAATTGATAGGCAGATTATTTGACATTAATTGCACAAATTTGTAGGTTGATGATTTGACATTAATGGCGTAGATTTGCATGATTGTATAACTATAATTATGTAATTATATTCTTAATTAGTTAGCCTAGCTATAGGTTAGAATATACAACTTTTTAAGCAAACTTCAAGGCTAGAAATCAGATTGTATCATAATATATAAAGGAGGATTCTCCAGAGTTTCTACCCTCATTTTTCTGAGTTTGACACTAATACCCACATGTACATTAAGAATCATTAAGGATTTCAATTTCTAACAATGAAAGGTTCCATGAATACATTGTTTCATGAAGCCAAAATGCATTTATGGAATTTGAGATATCGTTGAGGCAAACCATGTCAAAAGCTTTTGTAAAGTCTACATTCATGGCAAAGCATGAAAGATAAGATCTTTTCAGAGATGTGAAGTAGTGATAACCCTTGTGATGGTGTGATGGGTTGACCAATTAATCTGCTTTTAATAAAGTTAATCTTGTGATGCTGGATTGGATAGCGATTATCCTACGGACTGACGAGAAGAGGAGAATTGGCGAGAAAGCAAGAAGAGAAACCACCAAAAATAGAAATCTTTATTATCAATAGCATATTAATTCTTTGATAGCTAATTGCATGTTTATATATACTCTAGATCTTAAGACTAAGAAAAGAAAGAAATCCTGAAATATGGATTTTATTCCAATCTTCTAGAGAAATAAAAGAAATTTTTCCAGAAAAGGAAGAATGAAATTAATAAAACAGGACGCTAATTTAGACAAATTAGACCCATAAATATCAGAAATACCATAATTTCTCTAAATATCATAAAAATAGAAATTATCATAAATAGTAATAAAAATCTTCAATGGCTCGGATGAGTGCCTAAACGGTGGAATTTGGGTTTGAAAGTTGGTTGTTACGTTCACTGTAATAAATGTAGATTTTTGAAATATGCGACCGCCGACAGAGCCTGATTTGGAGTCCCGAATCAAAAGTTATGGCGTTTGAGTTTGGGTTGATCCTGCATCATCTTGACTAGTAACCAGTGAGTTCATGTAGAATTATTATTTGGCCATGTTTCTTTTTCAATTATACTAACAGGACTAATATCATCTTTTATCTTTTATCTTTTGATCTTGTTTGGTTATACTTTATCCATGTACTCTTTATCTCATATGTGCTCATTTTTCATCTGGTTGTTTTTTTTATAAATTATTTTATTCAGGATCCCATTATTGCAAAATCGTATATCTAAAATCTGTCTTGCAGCCCAACTGTATTATACTGGCTATATCACCTGCCAATCAAGATATTGCAACTTCTGATGCGATGAAGCTTGCTAGGGAAGTCGATCCAACAGGTGCGTACATAGATTAAGGTGGTAGTTGTAGTTTGAAGCTATTTCAATTGAACAAATGAGATGGCTGTTTTGAACTCTTATTAATGTCTTGTAGTAACTATTAATAATGCTGGTATTATTGAAGCACGCTGTACCATCATGGTTCATTAGAGAAGATTTCCTATTTAATGAAACTTATTCTAAACTATATGGTTTAGGGGATAGGACATTTGGAGTTTTAACAAAGCTAGATCTGATGGACAAAGGGACAAATGCTCTAGATGTAAGATTCTGATACTTTTCTTCTTAATTATTAACAAAAAAAAAAAGATTTCTTTTGATGCTCAGTAAGTGCTGAGTTGTTTTTTTCCCTTTCTATTCTAAGGTTCTTGAAGGAAGATCATTTCGGTTACAATACCCATGGGTCGGGGTAGTTAATCGTTCACAGGCTGATATTAATAGGAATGTAGATATGATTCTTTCTAGGAGAAAAGAACGTGAATATTTTGCAACTAGCCCTGACTATTCACATTTAGCCAGTAGAATGGGCTCTGAGTACCTTGCGGCGCTCCTTTCAAAGGTAAATTACTTGAACACTAATCTGGGAGAAATGCTATTATATGATGGTGGATGATGTAAGTGTTCTAAACTGTTGGAATGTGTTTTCAGCATCTAGAATCTGTTATCAAATCTCGTATTCCAAGCATCACATCCTCAATTAACCAGACCATAGATGAACTTGAGGCTGAGATGAACCATATTGGTAGGCCTGTTGCTGTGGATGCAGGGGTAAGATAGAAACGTTCTCATCTGCCTTGATCCATTTAAATAGAAATCTGTCTAATGATTATCATCCCTAGTAGGCTCAGTTGTACACTATACTGGAACTCTGCCGAGCTTTTGATAAAGTATTCAAAGAACATTTGGATGGAGGGTAAGTGTGTTGTTTCTTTTTTATCATGATCAAATTAATGATGTGTTGCACGTCAAATGCCAAGTAAAGAGCAAATCATTTTCATCTTTACATTTATTTTTATATGTAACTAGTTTAATAAAATTAAAAATATTGAATTTATTGACTCTGCTATTTTTATTTGTCAAATTTTAAATAATCTCTCATTTGTGAAGTTTCCAATTTTCCTTGAAACCTAAAATCGTGTGGGCTTAAATAAAATAAAAAATTAATAAAATTTGCTAATGTTGATTTTTTTTTCTTTTTTTACCTATTGATTATATAGAATATAATGATAGAGTATTTTAACAATATTTAAATTCTAAACCCAATCTGACTCTAGTAGGAAGCATATTGGGTACCAAAAAATTCAGTGAAAATGATGCCTAAAATCAGAACACTTGAAGATGCCTGCTATTGTTTCTTCATGTATTATAGGCTTAAATTATATCTGTTTTTCTTTTAGTACCTTCTACTTGCACATCCTTCATGAAAACATTTCCCTAAAAAGTAAAAAAAGCAGCATGTTGCTTGTGAGTTGTCTTTTAGCACTAAATAAGTAGGCAGGGGTTTGGTCAAATTTAATACTCCAACCTGACACAATTTTCTGGTCAAGTAAAAGAATATGGGCCTCATCCCAAATCCTATTTGGGAGAAAAGAAGACAATTGTATTTGGATTTGGCCGGTCAACTACTGTTTTTTTCTCAATTCAATTTTTTTAAGTCCAAATTAAATTAGGATCAAGGTGTCCAATTGGGTAGGGTTGGGTTAAATGTTTTAATCTATTTAATTTTCTTTCTGTAGATATTTGTAGTTAAATAATTCTTTTATTATTAGTTTTATTCCAGCTAATTTCATATGTCAAGATTAAAACTTACCAGTAAGAATCACGTTAAATAAAACCTGAAATTATTACCCAACCTGGAAAAGAACCAGAATTTTTTTGTTTTGGTCAGGTTGGTGTAACCTGACAGATATACAATGCATATTTCAACAGTAAGAACCCAACTAATTTTTAAATGTAATCCTATCTTCAAATTTCATCTTCCTGAGTTGAAATTAATCTTAAATCAAACATAGAGGTGCCTACTATTTTATGAAGCTTCAATTCTTGTTGCTAAAAGCTTTCAAAATTTACCTTTTTGCTAGACTAGAAATGTAACAATTTTTCACTATAGTTTAACTATAAATTATATTGAAGATCGGAGAATGATGAAGTTGTGAAATTCATGTGAGGGCATCTGAAATTGAGTGGTGTTACAGACATCTAAGTTGCAAATGTATGTTGTGGGCTGACTTGGTGTTCAACGTCATTCAGTTCAAATTCATGTGAAAAATTAACTTGTATTCCTTTGACAAATAATTACTAATTTGTTTTTCATTAATTCATTCCAAGTAACACTATCTTCTTTAACACAGGTCAAGCACAATTGATTTAGATCATATATTCTTGACTATTTTTATCTAAATAAGTACAGATAAATTTCAACTAAACTTGAACCTTGTTGTATGTGATACTAAATCATTTGTGCTTTTTTCCAATCTTGTCCTGAATTCCATCTAAACTCAAACTTTATTATATGCAGAATTTAATTGTCATCGGATTTTATCTCTTTGCATTTAGAATATTAGGAAATACGATACACTTCTCATCCACATGTTCAAGGGCACATGTTTTTGCAGTCATGTTCTGTTAGGAACAATTCTGAGTTGGGTATTGATTATCTGCAATGATTTAGGGGGCGCTTGGTAAGCGGGTTTAGAAGGCGAGAATGAGAATGAAATCTATTTCATTCCCATTTATGATGCTTGATATACAAGAATCAGAATCAAAATATGGATATGATATCTTTGATTTTATAACCCAACCCCCACTAGGTTATCACTAAACCCATAAACCCCTCTATTAAAATCCATTATCATTCCCATTACCGAATATATACAAAGCGCCTCTTGATTCTTACTAGTTTAAAACATTGAGAATATTCCAATTAAATTCCATGTTAATTGTTTAATATATCATATTGGTTCCACCTTCCAATGGTGAATAAATGATATTTGTTTAATGGAAAGTTGTACTTCTCAACCACAGACGACCTGGGGGTGATAGGATTTATGGTGTATTTGACAATCAACTCCCAGCTGCTTTGAAAAAGCTTCCTTTTGACCGCTACCTGTCTTTGCAAAATGTCAAGAAGGTGGTCTCGGAAGCTGATGGTTATCAGCCACACTTAATTGCTCCTGAGCAAGGTTATCGGCGTCTAATTGAAGGTGGACTTGCTTTCTTTCGTGGTCCAGCTGAAGCCTCCGTTGATGCTGTATGTCACTTTTCGGCATCTCGATGATTATATATTTTTCTGTTTCATAGCTGAGATCACTCCAGTTTTGTTGGAAAATTTGGTTAAGAAACAATGAGTTGCACTCAAATGCATTTGTTCATATTTCAGGTGCACTTTGTCTTAAAGGAACTTGTAAGGCAATCAATAGGAGAGACTCAGGTGGGAATTTATGATTTTTTTTATCATCTTAAGTAATGTTTATTCCTATGAAATAAGAAATCAAATGCCAAGCTCTTAACCAACAGGAGTTGAAAAGATTCCCCACCTTGCAATCAGAATTGGCTGCAGCATGCTATGAAGCCTTGGAAAGATTCCGTGAAGATAGTAGAAAGACTTCAATAAGGCTAGTTGAAATGGAAGCGTCATACTTGACAGTTGAATTCTTCCGCAAGCTCCCACTGGAGGTAGAAAGGGGTACTGGCCCTGCTGGTACTAATCCTTCTACCAATAATCCTCCTGGAGTTACTCCTGCCAGTAATAAGCATCCTGGAGCTAATTCTGCTGCTGCTACAATTGATCGTTATGGTGATGGGCATTTCAGGAGGATAGGATCAAATGTGTCAGCCTACATTAGCATGGTATCAGAAACACTCCGAAACACTATCCCGAAAGCTGCGGTTTACTGTCAAGTCCGAGAAGCAAAACGATCCCTGCTCAATCATTTCTATACGAAAGTGGGGAAAACAGAGGTGCCCCTCTCTTCAACTCATTACTTATATCATATTTTGGTCCCACTGGTCAAGATACAGCTGTAATGCTACTTGTGTTGCTCAGGGAGACCACCTCGCAAAGCTTTTGGATGAGGATCCGGCTTTGATGGAGCGCAGGCTGCAATGCGCAAAGAGGCTTGAATTGTACAAATCTGCAAGGGATGACATTGAGTCCGTTTCCTGGAGTAGGTGAGATCTTATCAACTGTCGAAAGTTGAATACTACTACATCAGTGAATGCTTCACTGTATTTTATCAGCTTATTTTTATTTTATTTTCTCCTTCTTCTCCTTCCATTCGTAAACATTTGATTCTCAAAGTTCAGCTACTGTATATTATATCCGAATTCTGTATTCTCTTGTTTTTTTTAAAATTTATATCCCACCATCGTATTTTATTGGGGTTTAAGTACAAAAAGTTGATATTATAAGATTAATTATTTTATTTGATAAAATTTTAAAATTATAATATAATATAATTTATAATATAAAAATTAAATAAAATTGTATAATTTGGATTATTAGATTAATAATATATAATTCTGAATTATATTTTATATATAATTATATTACAGACTGATTATATTATACCTAATCACATATATTTCATGCAAATCAATTAGCAAGAAGAAATACTTTCAAGCATCGCCCATCAGAGGGAAGTAGTTGAGCGTGATGGGTGGCGTGCATCAGAGGATCATGACGTCGAGAGTGATTCCTGTTTTCTTCAAGTACTTGCTGCCTTTGAAGAATCTGAGCAGAGCTGCGCTTCCTGCTTATTGCCTCCTGCCATCTCCGTAATCAACCCTAACAACCTACAATTCGATGCCGATTCAATTTAATTTACTAGTGTTGAGATGAAAACAGAGGCGATGAAATTACATGGATCGTTCATTCAGTTTTTTACCGAACGCATGTCAAATTTGCCTATTACCAAAATCACGTATGTGACTATGGTAATTACCAAATCACGCATGTGGTTTCCATTTTATCTGACACTCTCGTAAAAAATTTATCTGAACCACTCTTATCTTTTTCCTGTGAAATTTCCTCTCTTTCGCGATTGGGATTTCCCCTGTTGGTCCTTCGACAGGTGCGGAGGAAGGCACTGATGCGAAGGCTGAGGTCTTCGATGAGTCGCGGGGCAAAAGTGATTGCTTGGTGGATGACGAAGACAACGATGACGACATTGAGTGGTTTAGCAACGGCGAGGAAATGTCGGACGCGGAGACTTCAGACAAAATGCGACGGCCGAGGAAAAACAGCAGGGTCATGACGACGAAAAGATGCGCGACATGGACAAAAAGGGGGATGCCGGTCGGGAGTCTGATTCCGTTCACGTCGCCAACAATGAAGGAGAGTTTCATGGTGGTGAAGATATCAGAGGATCTTGAGGGGATTTTCGGTCGTCGATGGTGGCGGAGAAGAACATGTACGACGTGTAGGGGCTGGAGCAGCTTCTGTGATGCTGCTTTCTGTCATTGAACTGACACCATCACCACGCTGGCATTGTAGCAGCCTTTGTTTTTGGAGAACATTAACGAAATTTTTTAATTTCGGACGATCATTTAATCTCATGAAATTTTTTCATCGTTAAAATAAATCAAGAAATATTTATGATAAATAATTTAGAAATCTAACATCATAATTAAAAATTAAATTATAAATACTTAAAATAATAATTAATCATTCTTTTATTATATCATAATATCGAAAGCATTGTAGCAGCCTTGGAGGATATATAGGACACGATTTTTTTCTAGGTAGATTGTCAGTCAATGTTAAAACATTCAGTATAAAGACATTACAACTTTTGTAATTATTTTGACATTAATAAATTCATACAACCGCCGCTTAATTTAACTTGTCTAATATATTTGTTGTCCACGGTGTTACGGTCGGGTGGAAAAGTGTTTTTCTTAGTGTCCCTGTGAAATGTGTTTACGATGGATTCAATTATATCATAAAGCTTTAAGTATTAATTAAAATACGTTCACAAAGGGAAAATACTCAATAAAATGATTTATTGTCCTTCTACTGAAACATAGTGCATCCTGAGACAATCAAAGTTCCACGACAACCAGCAAATTAGTTAGTGATCCCAGGCGGGCTGGCGCGTAGCTTGGCCCGTCGACCTGACACCCCGTCAAGAGAAGGTAGGTTGGTGGGCCCCCAATAGCCCGTTAGATATTGGGCCCGTGCGGATAGATCGGCTCGTTCCCCCAAAGAACATGAAGACATTAGCCCAGATAAAGGCACAGGGGGTTGGGAGCCCAAAGATCCCCGAGTCCGGAAAGCCCTGAGCCTGGAAGTGCCGAATCAAGAGAATCTCAGGTCAGAGGAGACCCGACCCAGAACAACACTCGGTCTTAGCGCTCCCGGGTCAGGGGAGTCGTCACTTTAAGAATCCTGCAGTTATAAGCGAGCCCAGCCCCCGCTCGTCTCTAGGGTCCTCATTTTGTGTCCCCAGTCGGCACCATCATTTTAGACCTTTAGTTGGCCTCCTCATTTTGTGCCCCCAGTCGGCACAAACGCTCTTAATCACTAACTGGCGCTAGCATTCAAGGTTTTGTCACGACTCATCAGAACAACCACTCCCTGACACAGGATTTGTAACACCCAATAATTTTCTGGTATTATTAGGGATTTTTCGGAATTTTATAGCATTTTTTCAGATTAAAAATAAAAAGAAAAAAATAAGGGGTCGGGCCCGTGCGGGTAGATCGGCTCGTTCCCCCAAAGCACATGAAGACATTAGCCCAGATAAAGGCACAGGGGGTTAGGAGCCCAAAGATCCCCGAGTCCGGAAAGCCCTGAGCCTGGAAGTGCCGAATCAAGAGAATCTCAGGTCAGAGGAGACCCGACCCAGAACAACACTCGGTCTTAGCGCTCCCGGGTCAGGGGAGTCGTCACTTTAAGAATCCTGCAGTTATAAGCGAGCCCAGCCCCCGCTCGTCTCTAGGGTCCTCATTTTGTGCCCCCTGTCGGCACCATCATTTTAGACCTTCAGTCGGCCTCCTCATTTTGTGCCCCCAGTCGGCACAAACGCTCTTAATCACTAACCGGCGCTAGCATTCAAGGTTTTGTCACGACTCATCAGAACAACCACTCCCTGACATAGGATTTGTAACACCCAATAATTTTCTGGTATTATTAGGGATTTTTCGGAATTTTATAGTATTTTTTCGGATTAAAAATAAAAAGAAAAAAAATAAGGGGTCGGGCCCGTGCGAGCAGATCGGCTCGTTCCCCCAAAGCACATGAAGACATTAGCCCAGATAAAGGCACAGGGGGTTGGGAACCCAAAGATCCCTGAGTCCGGAAAGCCCTGAGCCTGGAAGTGCCGAATCAAGAGAATCTCAGGTCAGAGGAGACCCGACCCAGAACAACACTCGGTCTTAGCGCTCCCGGGTCAGGGGAGTCGTCACTTTAAGAATCCTGCAGTTATAAGCGAGCCCAGCCCCCGCTCGTCTCTAGGGTCCTCATTTTGTGCCCCCAGTCGGCACCATCATTTTAGACCTTCAGTCGGCCTCCTCATTTTGTGCCCCCAGTCGGCACAAACGCTCTTAATCACTAACCAGCGATAGCATTCAAGGTTTTGTCACGACTCATCAGAACAACCACTCCCTGACACAGGATTTGTAACACCCAATAATTTTCTGGTATTATTAGGGATTTTTGAGAATTTTATAGCATTTTTTCGGATTAAAAATAAAAAGAAAAAAAAGGGGTAGGGTGGGATTTGTTCCCGCGACCACAAGGCAAGCAAAGTCTTAAGAGCATCCGGGTAACCAGCTGGGCTAGGGTATCAAGCACAGAAAAGAATGAAGCAAAATAATATTATAGTTGATTTAGCCCGTTTCATGAAGAGGTATTTAAACTTCCACTTAAGTTGAGTTAAGACCCGATTAGGGCTTGGAGGAGGCCGCGCGAGCAAGGTGGGGGGCTGCGAAAAATAGGGAAGAAAAAGGAGAGTTTTCTCCTCCTTCTTCTTCCTCTTGAAGTAGAAAACCTAGGGCTTCTTCCCTAGGGCCAAGGGTGAAGTTTTCTTGCAAAGAAAGAGGAAAAGAACCCTACACTAGGAATTTCGAGATACTTAGTGAGTTTCTTCAAGAAAAGGGTAAGTAGATCACTCACCTGCAATAGGAGTAGTTTTCGTATGTAAGATCTTGTTGTAAAACCATGTTTTATGATGCATGCGTTAAGATTATAGTTAGCGGGTGTTTTAAGTTCTTAAAGATGCATGTTTTTCATGATAGAAATTAAATTGGTTTAGATTTGGTATATGTAAGCTAAGCATGATATGATTTAATTTGTGAAGAGTCCCAAAAATGAGGTTGGGATTAAGGGCACGCAAGGTGCTTGATGAAAGTCCCAAGTAAGAAAGGTAAAGGGTTTTAAGTGCAAAATTTATGCAAAAAGTAAGATAGTTGATAAGTATAAGTACTGTAAGAAAGAAAGTATTTTATTTTCAGAAAGTGACATGTACCGGGCAAATGGAAGGCCCACCAAAAGATAGAAAGAAGCTCTAATAGGATGTGGTGGCTAGCTACCCCACAACCTATTAGAGAAGCGCGCAATTGGTACATTGATACCATGGTACAATGTCAAGGCCTAAAGAAAGTTGAATATTATTTTCAAGTATATAAGTATTTATAAGTGTTTTAGCTTTGAGTACATGTCTTTATTTCAATAAGTTCACATTGATACTTTGCAAGCATGATAAAGGATAAGAGTAAAGAGGTTAGTGTTTTAATGTATGAGCATGTTAAGTTTGCAAATGTTTTATGCAAGTAATGCTTTCAACATGATTGAGCATGATAAGTATATGTAAGTTTTCCCATGTGCATGTATTTTGGAAGTAAGCATTCTTTGAAATGAGCATGTTTATTATCGATAGCATGGATTTGTGAGTTAGGATTTACTTACTAAGCATTGAGCTTATTAGTTGCATTTCCTTCTATTGCAGATAAGGGCAAAGAAAAAGCATAAGTTATGGAGGTGGCCAGGACTTGCATTGATGCTCAGTGTCGGTGGAACTATGGAAGAGATCCATTGGGTTAAGGCTTAGAGGCAATTTCTGAAGTTTAGAAACTTGTGGTTTAATATTTTGATTGGTAAAATGTGAACATTGTGTTTAATTTCCGGATAGAGTCAAAAGTTGATACAATCTTTAGCACGATTTCATATGGTTTGGTAGTTTCTTAAATTTTCGCAAAGATTCTAATTTCAAGTCATTAGATTTGTTTTGAGTTGCTAGGATGCTTATAAAACTAGTATAGAGTATAGAAATGGAGTTATGTCTTTGTTTGTCTTGAAAGTATATGATTTATAGATCTTTGGAAATGGTTTTCAGGTCTGAAATGTAGGTTTTCAGGCGTGCCAGTCGACTGGTTCAGAACCAGTCGACTGCGATATCGAACAAAACCTTCTGTTCGATGCACCAGTCGACTGGCCTTATAGCAGTCGACTGGTACCATTGAAAAGAAAATGGTATAGAGCAGTTGGTTAGTGCTTCAATATTACAACTAAGAGGTCTAGGGGTCAATTTCTTGCAAAGTAAATAAAATGAAAGTTGTTTTGTTTTTTTTGAAAAAAAAAAGAGAAGGAAGAAAAAAAAAATTCAGAGCAAGTTAAGGGAAGTCAAGTAGTAGTAACTTAAAGCTTAGTACCAAAAAGGTGGGTCATCACAGAGTGGTATCAGAGCCATTTTTCCATCCTTCCGCCACACTGACATCAAGCATCAATCATGTCGCCTGCCAAGTATGTAGTTCATGTATTGTAGTATTATATGCTTTCTTTATTGACTGCTAGTTATAAGTAAGTGCATGATGATCGAAAAGTATGTGAGTATTATTATTATATGCTAATGTATGCATAGAGATAGTGAAGTAAGTTACTAAGAGATAATGAGCATTTATTTCTTATTTATTTTCTGTACACCATAGAGCAAGAGAGATGGCAAGAGGACGCCCCAGAATTGTCCGCAACAAGGAGCAAGCTCCTAGAGAACAGGAGTCAACTGAGTCAGTACCACCCACAGATCTTCAAGGAGTGGTGGCCCAGCTTCAGAGGCAACTTGCTGAGCAGCAGCAAGTTATTGCTGCCTTGATGGCTAATCAGCAGGCCACTCCTGTTGCCACGCCAGTGGCACAAGTAGTGGCACCAGCGGTGACAGAGACTCCGCCAGTACCTCTGACAAGAGAAGTGAGACAGGAAGCATATCTGATCCAGTGGCAGAGACTGAAGCCCGAGAATTTTTCTAGCACAAGTGAACCATGGGATGCTCAGGCATGGTTCAAAACGGTGGAAAGTATAATGGAGTTACTGGACTGGCCCGAGGTGGAGAAGATAAAGTGCACATCCTTCTGCCTTACTGGAGATGCTAGGATGTGGTGGGAAAGAGTGAAAGCTAAGAGGAATGTGAATCAGATGACCTGGGCTGACTTTGAAGTAGAATTTCTGGAAGAGTACTTTCACATGAAAGTGACAAACAAGCACTACGATGAATTCACTGAGTTCCGTCAAAGAGATCTATTTGTAGATGAAGTAGTGAAGAAGTTCAATCGACTAGCTCGCTTGTGCCCGGAGTTAGTTAGCACTGAAAAGGAAAGGGTCAGGTTGATGCTCAAGATGCTGAGGCCTCAGATAGCTTTGATTGTGGCTGGCAGTGGTAATAGACCACAGACTTCAGAAGAACTAGTAAGTAGTGCTTTGATCACTGAGCACTACTTGAATAGTATAAAGGCCACACGTGTGCAACAACAACAGGCATCAGCCCAGAAGTCCCAAGGGAATCCTCAGAACCAACAAAACTGGAAAGGGAATTCAGGCAAGAGGAAGCAGTTGGACCAGAAGACTTCTGAGGGCAACAAAGGGGGCGCATCAAGCAAGCAACTCAAGTATTCTCCTTGCCCGAAGTGTGGGAAGACACATCCTGGAGTATGTCGTCAGGGCATGAGCGGATGCCATATTTACGGAGCGGAGGGACATATGATGAAGGCTTGTCCTAACCGGTCGAGTATTGGCGGATGTTATATCTGTGGAGTAGTAGGGCATCTGGCCAAGGCTTGTCCTAAAGCAAAGCCGCCTCCACCATAGCTCCTTCAGTACGGGAGTGTATCAGCCCAGTTGCACCATATGCAGTCAGCAATGGAGGGACCCTATTTCAGTCAAGCGAGAATGGAAGCCCCACCAGCCACGACCAACGCCAGGATTTTCGCCATCACCAAGGAAGAGGCGGCAAATTCTCCTACTATGGTCACAGGTCGAATACTCATCTCATCCCAATATGCTGTTGTGTTATTCGATACTGGGGCAACCCATTCCTTTGTATCCATGTTTTTCTCTAAGAAGCTAGGGATCCCACCAGAAAGATTGAGTCAGGAGTTCTTAACAACTTTACCGTCGGGGGAAGTAATGGCCTCTACTGAGAGGCTGAGGGCAGTACCAATCTGGATTTCCAACCGAGAGCTCTACAGTGACTTGGTAGTCCTTGAGATGAAGGATTACAATGTCATTTTAGGGATGGACTTCTTGAGCAAGTACAATGCTTCTATAGACTGCCGCAAGAGAAAAATCAAGTTCACACCAGAAGCAGAACCTTCATTTGAGTTTATTGGAGACCCAAGGAGAAAGACAAAGAGGTTCCTATCTACCTTACAAGCTCAGAGAATGTTAGAAAAGGGGTGCTCTGGTTTTTTAGCTCATATAGTGGATGCAAGTCAAGGAGAAGGATTGAAGAGAGAAGAAGTGAGGGTAGTCTGTGACTATCCTGAGGTGTTTCCTGAAGAGTTACCAGGACTCCCTCCCAATCGGGAAATTGAGTTTGAAATTGAGTTGGCCCCAGGAACTAACCTAATTTCGAAGGCACCTTATCGCATGGCACCAGCAAAACTGAAAGAATTACAAGGACAATTGCAAGAGCTGCTTGACAAGGGTTTCATCCGCCCTAGTCATTCACCTTGGGGAGCTCCTGTACTGTTTGTCAAGAAGAAAGATGGATCTATGCGAATGTGCATAGATTATCGAGCTTTGAATAAGGTAACCATCAAGAACAGATATCCTTTGCCAAGGATAGATGATTTATTTGATCAGCTGAAGGGAGCCACAGTGTTCTCCAAGATAGATCTGTGATCAGGTTTCCATCAGCTCAGAGTGAAGGAGAGTGATGTGCCAAGGACTGCTTTCAGTACAAGATATGGGCACTATGAGTTTGTGGTCATGCCCTTTGGAGTGACAAACGCCCCTGCGACGTTTATGGATCTAATGAATAGCGTGTTCAAGGATTTTCTGGACAAGTTCGTCATTGTCTTTATTGATGATATCCTAGTGTATTCAAAGACTCAGGAAGAACATGCCGAACACCTGAAGATGGTATTGCAAACCTTACATCAGAAGGAGTTGTATGCCAAATTCTCAAAGTGTGAGTTTTGGCTGGACCAGGTGGCCTTTCTAGGCCACATCATTTCCAAGGAAGGTATTATGGTAGACCCAGCCAAGATTGAAGCAGTTAGTAACTGGAGTCAACCAAAGAATGCTAGTGAGATCAGAAGTTTTTTGGGTTTGGCAGGGTACTACAGAAGGTTTGTAGAGGACTTTTCAAAGATAGCTTCACCACTTACAGCCCTTACCAGAAAGAATAAGAAGTATGAGTGGACTAAAGACTGTGAGCAGAGTTTCCTTGAATTGAAGAAGAGACTGACCAGCGCTCCTATCCTTACAGTACCCGAAGGTGATAAGAGCTTTGATATATACAGTGATGCATCAAAGTTAGGACTTGGAGCAGTCCTTATGCAAGAAGGCAAAGTCATAGCTTATGCTTCCAGACAACTCAAGGACTATGAAAAGAATTACTCCACTCATGATCTGGAGTTGGCAGCTGTAGTCTTTGCTTTAAAGATATGGAGGCATTACTTGTATGGAGTGCAGTGTAAGATTTATATAGATCACCAGAGTCTGAAATATTTTTTCACTCAGAAAGACCTCAATATGAGACAACGAAGGTGGCTCGAGTTAGTGAAGGACTATGACTGTGAGATTCTTTACCACCCTGGTAAGGCAAATAGAGTAGCAGATGCACTGAGTAGAAAGACTTGTGCCACCTTGATGTCCTTATCATCATTGGCACCACCATTACAGAAGGAGATAGTAGATTATGGAGTGGAGATTATTGATGGACAGCTAGCTCTATTGACACTAGAGTCGACTTTGCTTGAAGAGATACATAAAGAGCAAGCTGAGGATTCTGATCTCCAAAGGATCAAGCAGGAGATGCAAGAAGGGGAGAGTAAAGAGTTTAGAGTATCTGACAGTGGGATACTCTACTATGGTGACCGTTTATGTGTCCCCAATCATGAAGAGTTGAGGAAGAAGATTCTTGAAGAAGCCCATGGAACTCCCTACTCAATGCATCCTGGTTCCACTAAGATGTACCAGGATTTGAAAAGACGATTTTGGTGGTCAGGGATGAAGAGAGACATAGCTAAGTATGTCAGCACCTGCCTGACATGTCAGAGAGTTAAAGCAGAACACCAGAGACCAGGAGGTGTCCTACAGCCCATTCAGATTCCAGAGTGGAAATGGGAAGACATAGCCATGGATTTCATAGTTGGTCTACCAAAGACAACTAATGGCTATGATGCTATTTGGGTGATAGTAGACAGATTGACCAAGTCTGTCCACTTTTTGGCAATCAAAGTGTCTTACTCAATTGAAAAGTTAGCCCAATTATATGTGCAGGAAGTGATCCGACTACACGGAGTCCCGAAGACCATTATCTCTGATAGGGATGGTCGTTTCACTTCACACTTTTGGGAGTGCGTACAGACAGCGTTAGGCACCAAACTGAAATTCAGCACAGCTTTCCATCCCCAGACTGATGGACAGACAGAGAGAGTGAATCAGGTTCTAGAAGATATGCTCAGAGCTTGTGCATTGGACTTCAAGGGCAGTTGGTGCAAGTATTTATGTTTAGCTGAGTTTGCCTACAACAACAGTTACCAGGCCACTATTGGTATGACACCCTATGAAGCTCTTTATGGTAGGAAGTGTAGATCTCCCCTCTGTTGGTATGAAGGTAGTGAGAAGAAGGAAATGGGGTCACAGACTGATCTTATAGATGATACCACAGAAGCTATAAAGAGCATCCGCCAGAGGATAGAAACTGCTCAGAGTAGGCAGAAGAGCTATGCCGATGTACTGTTGGGATCGGGTGCATGTTGACAAGGATACGGGTTCGTAAATTTTAAAATATTTACGTGCAGCGGAAGAATTAGCATAAATAATTTCACAAATTATTTTTAACCACGTATCTAGCATGCGACCTTATGATGTGTGGACATGATCATAAATTAAAATTTTGCGAAAAAGTAAACTAATTTACTTTGTACCTCGTGTAACTTGAAGTAAGGGACGAGATCCAACCGTAGCGTCCTGTTGGGACCGGGTGCATGTTGACAAGGATACGGGTTCGTAAAATTTTAAATTTTTACGTGCAGCGGAAGAATTAGCATAAAATAATTTCTCAAATTATTTTAACCACGTATCTAGCATGCAACCTTATGATGTGTGGACATGATTATAAATTAAAATTTTGCGGAAAAGTAAACTAATTTACTTAGTACCTCGCGTAACTCGAAGTAAGGGGCGAGATCCAACCGTAGTGTCCCTTGGAAGCTCCGCCTCTATTCGCGTCCACGCCGAGTTCTCTTCGGGATGACTTCGCAAAGTCATGAGTTTTGTGCCGACGAGAACTACTAGATTCTCTAAAGGCACAACTAGAAGATCAAGAGAGAAGAAAGGAAACTAACTACCAAGAAACGGAATCTAAATTCCGGGAAGGGAAGGAAGGAGTCGCGATCCGCTTCTTCTTCTTCGGCACCTTCTTGGAGGATGAAGCTCTCGGCCACCCTTGGGATGTGCGCCGGCCCTAGGGGAGGAAGTGGGCGCCGGCCCTAAGGGAAGAAGATGGGAGCCGACCCTAAGGGAAGAGAGGGAGAGAGGGAGAGAACTACTAGATCTCTTGATAACTCAATTGAGGAATTCAAGCCTAGCCTTGGTTCCTTTATATAGTAGCCTCTCCCTTGCCATGTCTCCCCTTTAACGGAATTAACGGAATAAATTTTCATAAAAAATTTATCTTATAAATTTTCTTATTAATTATTCCGTTATGCCAAGTTTTATTATAACTAATTTTATAATAAAACAAATACATCTCTCTTTTTAATTATGGAATAAATTTTCATAAAATTTATTATATAAATTTTCTCATCATGGAAAAATCAATTCATAATTTATTTTATAAAATAAAAATAAACCATTTAAAGTTTATTTTAATCTCTATAAAAAGAATAAATTTATTATATAAATTTTTCTTTATCATGGAAAAATCAATTCATAATTGATTTTATAAAATAAAATAAACCAATCCATGGTTCATTTTAATTTTCATAAAAAGAATAAATTTATTATATAAATTTTTCTTATCATGAAAAAATCAATTCAAATTGATTTTATAAAATAAAAATAAACCATTTAAAATTTATTTTAATTTCCATGAAAACAAATTTATTTATCCATAATTTTTATAAAACAAATCGCGCTTGATTTATTTTATAATTTAAACCAAATTAATTGGTTTTCTCCCCTTGTGGTGGCCGGCCAAACCAAAGAGGGTGGGCACCCTCTTTGGCCGGCCACACCAAGACAAAGCCCTCGCGAATTAAACTCATTTAATTCGCCCAATAAGCCTTCAAAAGACTTAGCCATTTTAAGCTTCCGTTGCGCCTCTGATTAATTCAGATTCGACTTATTTCTCTTGATTGGAAAATCCAATTTTCAACTCATTTTAAATCCCTCGGATTACTCGTAGTGCGTGTGACTAAATAGGCTTTCGATTTATGTTGGCTGTCTATAATCAACCAATTATAGAACGATCATGAGTGGCACCTAGTAGTACATCATGACCCCCAATTAATCGAAAGATCAACGGTTGACCTCAGAAGTAATTCTGAAACCCTTCAGCAGCTCTAATGAATCGTGCCCCATTCCCTTCACCATCTTATACCCATTTGGTTCAGGACATGGTCTGTTTGTGTCAGTCCCCACTAGAACAACAAGAGAAAAGAATGGAAACTAACCAACAAGAAACGGAATCAAAATTCCAGGAAGAGAGGAGTTGCGATCCGCTTCTTCTTCTTCTTGTTTGGCTCCTCCTTGGTGGATGTTGCTCACGCCAACTTCTTGGAGATGAGGGTGTGCCTGCCCTAGGAGGAGTAGGTTGGGCGCCGGCCTTAGGAGGGGATGGGGGGCGCCGGTTATCAGAGCCAGTTAGTGTTCGACATAATCATATAATTATTTTGCAGAAAACTTTGTCATAATCTCAATTTTGGAAAAATTTTCAATTATGGAAAATTTTCAATTATTATAAATTTTAGATTTAGGAATTTCAAAGTTTGGAAATCCTCATGAAATTTCGCAAACGTTTGAAATATCCTAGTTTCTGAAATTTTATGATAATTGTGAAAACTTCCCATCTTTGAAAACTTTCCAATTTTGGAAATTTTCTATTTTAGAAATTTTCTAATTTTGGAAATATGTAAGTTTTCTTTGTACCAGAAACTTACAATTATTCTAAAAACCTATTATGAAATCTCGCAATTTTGGACACTTTCTTTCAAGAAAGTCTAGACAAATTTATGGACAATTAATTGACAATTAAATTCGAATTGGTTTTAAATTATCAACAAAATTCTTTATTTTGGATTGAGCCTCAGGGAGCCGTCCAATTTAAAGTTAGTTGTTGTAATTTAATTTCCCAATTTTGAATGAAATTGTCATGTTCAATTTAGTTACGCTTCAGAAGCGGACCAAATTGAATTTACGACAAATTTCTTTTCTTTGGGTATCTGAGCCTCGGGGAGCCACCCTTAGAAAATAATTTATTGTAATTAATTAAATCCATGAATAAAATATGATTTAAGAGGTGATGCTCTTACATATTGTTGTCTCCAAAATTAATTAGGAAAATGGTTTTCTATAGAGTTTTCTTAAATGAGATTTTCTTGAAAATAATATGTGGTTGAATTAAGGGAGTCTCTCTCTTAATTTAATAAGATTTGATTTAGAGAAATCAAAGTCTTGAACATATTATTTCCGAAATTGATTATGACAATTTAGGAAATTATTTCCCAAAATAATTCCTTGAATAAAGTATGAAATTAGAATTAGGAAATCCGGTTCCTAATTCAATTTATGAGACTTGATAAATTAAGTCACATACATACTTTATTAAGGAAATCGTTAGTCATGACATAATTATATGTCATGAATGTGCTTAGAAAAGAAAAGATGAGACCCAAAACCCCTTACAAAATATTAAGGCCAACACCTTCCATTAATATGGTTAGAATCGGAGTTTTGTTTCTCGTTTGGGTTGATGGACACATCCATGCCCGGCTTGAACCTCAACATGTTCAAACCATGGAATTAGTTTATGAATAATATAGTTGGAGTTAGAGGTCAATCCTTAGTTTTGGTTGTTGGACACATCCAAGCCTGACTAAACGGTTGAATGAGCTCTAACCATATTAAAACTATTTCTTGATTAATGGGTCAGCCTTAAGCTTGGAGCATCGATTTGTTGTGCCACAGCCAAGGTCGATGTAAAGAGAGGTGCAGTTGGGTGCTATGTATAATGTTGCATACTTGTTAATGAGTTAACAACCCAATGATTTATGCAAACATTCAATTAGTTGATAGCATAAAGTGATAGTTACATATATGTGATATGTAATCGGTATAATTACCTACCTTCATAGCTAAGAATAACTTGATGGCCACAGCCATGGTTATTCTTATCTATGGTTGGATATCAACCTATTTGGAGATGTTCCTACGATCTCCCGAATTGATAAAAAGGGTTATTCAATTTGAAAAATAAATAGGATTTTATTAATGTATGTTGATACATTCTTTAATCATTCTTCTCACATAAGCTCAATTTGTATTTCTAGGATAATCACTCGATCATGTCTTCTCTAAATTTGCGTTCCATTTTGGACACCAATAAACTGACTGGGCCAAACTTCATGCACTGGCTTCGAAACCTGAGGATAGTCCTCAAGGCAGAAAAGCTTGCTTATGTCCTTGAAGATCAACTTCCCAACCGTCCTCCTCAAAATGCAACTCTAGACCAGTTTCCTAAGTTGCTCAACCTGCTGAAGACTGTAGAGCCTTCTGTGAAGCAGGATCAAAAGACGGTACTGTTAGTTGGTTCCTCGAAGAAAGGTTCTAAGAGGAAGGCCAAAGAACAGAATAAGGGAAAGAAGAAAAATGCCAAAAAGACTGAAAATACCCTAAAAGGCACTTGCCATCACTATGGCAAGGAGGGTCACTGGCGAAGAAACTGCAAGGTTTATCTTGAGTCCTTGAAAGAGAAGGCATCCGATGCCCTATCCTCTTCAAGTATCTTCGTTATTGAATGTCACTCTATTTCCTCAAACACCTGGGTACTTGATACTGGATGTAGCTCACATATATGTAATGACATACAGGGGCTAAGGAATAGAAGAAGACTCGTCAAGGGAGAAGCGAATTTGCGAGTTGGAAACGGAGCAAAGATTGCTGCTGTTGCCATCGGAACATATTTGCTAAAGCTCCCTACAGGACGTGTCTTAGAATTGGATAATTGTTATTTTGTTCCTTCGTTAATAAAGAACATTGTATCTATTTCATGTTTGAATAAAAAGGGTTATCATTTAACTTTTAGTAACAATTGTTGTTACATAACTTTAAATGACGTTCTTTATGGGAATGGAACTTTGTGCAATGGTATCTACACGTTAGATTTATCCGGTGACGTTTTCAATATCGAAGTTAGCAACAAACGTGCTCGAATAGATAATCGAATAGACTCCTACACGTGGCATTGTCGTCTTGGCCATGTAAGTAAGAAACGCATGACCAAATTACACCGATGTGGAATTTTGGAATCATTTGAACCCGGTTCATTTGATACATGCGAATCATGCTTAAAAGGCAAGATGACCAAATTACCCTTTTTCGGAAAAGGTAATCCAGTGGGAGAATTGCTTGGTCTAATACATACTGATGTATGTGGACCAATACCAACTCTTGCACAAGGAGGCTATAGCTACTTAATCACCTTTATCGATGAACACTCACGATTCAGGTATGTGTTCTTGATGAAACACAAATCTGAAGCTTTTGAGAAATTCAAAGAGTTTAGAAATGAAGTAGAGAAACAGCTTGGCAAAAGTATTAAGATACTTCAATCCGATCGAGGTGGTGAATACTTAAGTCAAGAGTTTCAAGATTATCTTAGGGACAATGGGATATTGTCCCAATGGACTCCGCCGTATATACCACAGCATAATGGTGTATCTGAGAGGCGCAACCGAACCTTGATGGACATGGTTAGGTCGATGATGAATCATGCAACTTTTCCAAAATCCTTTTGGGGCTATGCACTTAAAACAGCTATTTACTTGCTAAACAGAGTCCTGACCAAGGTAGTCTCAACTACTCCATATGAGACGTGGAATAGTAAGAAACCTCACTTAACTCACCTTAAGATATGGGGTTGTCCTGCTTATGTGAAGCGGACTGTATCAGACAAATTGGATGCTAAGTCTGATAAATGTCTATTTATTGGATACCCTAAGGAAACAAAGCGTTACCAATTCTATCATCCCTTGGAACAAAAGGTGTTTATTTTAAGGCATGCTGTATTTCTGGAAAAAGAATTTCTTTTACAAGAAAACGGTGGGAGTGGCATTGAACTTGATGAAGTTCAAGAAACTCCAATAGATATTACAGAGACACCTAGTCTAGACCCACAACCAATGACTCATAACGATGAGCTATCATTTGAACCTAAAACAACACCACCTCTTCGTAGGTCTGATAGGACACGCAATATTCCATAGAGATACGGATTTCTCATAAGTGAATCGAACGACGATGAACCTATCAGTTATGAAGATGTTTTGAAAAATTCAGAAAGGGACAAATGGCTTGAAGCCATAAAGTCGGAAATGGATTCCATGTACGAAAATCAAGTATGGGACTTGGTTAACCCACCTGAAGGGATTAAGCCCATAGGGTGCAAGTGGGTTTTCAAGAAGAAAACTGACATGGAAGGTAATGTTGTTACCTTTAAGGCTAGATTAGTGGCAAAAGGATATCGTCAGAAATAAGGAATTGATTATGACGAAACATATTCGCCAGTAGCTATGCTTAAATCCATTCGGATGCTCCTAGCCATAGCAGCTCATTATGATTATGAGATATGGCAAATGGATGTGAAAACATCTTTCCTTAATGAAAACCTGCTTGAGGATGTATACATGATACAACCTGAAGGTTTTACATCGGTTGATAAAACCAAAGTATGCAAGCTTCGACGATCCATATATGGACTGAAGCAAGCATCCAGGAGCTGGAACATACGTTTTGATGAGACAATCAAAGAGTTTGATTTCTCAAAAAATCCTGACGAACCTTGTGTGTACAAGAAGGTTAGTGGGAGTGCAGTCGTATTCCTAGTATTATATGTCGATGACATATTACTTATAGGAAATGATATATCAGTTTTACAGACAGTTAAAATTTGGTTGTCCAAAACTTTCTCCATGAAAGACCTGGGAGAAGCAACCTATATCCTTGGGATTAGAATCTATAGAGATAGATCAAAACGGTTGCTTGGTCTTTCGCAGTCTACATATATAGACCGAGTGCTAAAAAGGTTTAGCATGTCGGAATCCAAGAAAGGTTACCTTCCCATCAGGTATGGGATCAACCTTTCAAAGTCTATGTGTCCGCGCACAGAAGACGAGAGGATTTGCATGAATAAGATTCCCTATGCATCCGCGATAGGATCTATCATGTATGCTATGTTATGTACTAGGCCCGATGTATCGTATGCTCTGAGTGTCACGAGCAGATACCAGTCTGATCCAGGAATGGATCATTGGGCGGCTGTCAAGACAATCCTTAAGTACTTAAGAAGAACTAAGGATGTGTTCCTAATAAATGGAGAAGGAAATATGGTAATACGTGGGTATACAGATGCCAGTTTCTAGACAGATAAGGATGACTCCAAATCTCAGTCTGGATACGTATTTACTTTGAATAGAGGCGCAATAAGTTGGAAGAGTTCCAAACAAGACGCTGTAGCGGATTCTACCACGGAAGCAGTCTGGATCAAGAAGTTCATCTCAGAACTTGGTGTGGTTCCAACCATTGATGAAGCAATACCGGTTTATTGCGACAACAATGGAGCTATTGCACAAGCAAAGGAACCAAGGTCTCATCAGCGATCCAAACACGTGCTTCGCCGCTATCATCTGATCAGAGAGATTATAAGTAGGAATGATATACAAATTGAGAAAATTCCCACTGAAAGGAATTTAGCGGATCCTTTAACTAAGGCCTTGCCTCAAAACAAGTTTGAGGGTCATGTTAGAGCCTGTGGTATTGGATACCGTAGCGATTGACATTAGGCCAAGTGGGAGTTTGTTAGTGATATGAGAGAAGTGTCATAAGGCAATCGCCTTATGATTGTAAACATTTATTTTAATAAATGATAATTCACTATTTGAGTATACATGTTTGTGTATTTGATTGAGATCTTAAACTCATCTACTGAATGTCCACAATACAATTCACAGCATAAGAGAATTTGTGATGGGATCACAACTAGTGATTATCTCTAAATGTGCAATTGTGAAGTATTGAAAATATCCCTAGTCGATGAATTGATAAAAACGGACACTATCAATTCTGTTGAGACTAGCATGGGTTATTCTCTAATCAGCTGATTCTCACTGGCTGGTGACATTGGGATGTCCGGAGATAAACATGGATGCTAGTTAAGGGAACTAGTTCATTGGAGTGACTAGCCGTAAAACTTCATATGGTAATCTACATATAGATATGTCAATGAAGATCTTACTTCAGCTTAAGTGCGATGTTCCTTTGACTTGCGGTGTTCAAGTCATCTTGGTCATGGACACTTATACTTTAACATCTTAAGCAAGCATCTCCAAGGAGGTGTGGACCCAGGATGATTGGGTATAAGCCGAGGTGCATGAAGATGTTTGAACAGCCTACAAAGGATTCACCACTCCTTGCGAGGAGATGTATACCCAGGCCTATCGTCGGATTGTTACTCAAAGCCTCTGGCTAGAGCATATCATGTTTTGAGTATGAGTCTCTTAAATACATGAGAGTAATTAGAAATCCAAAGGACGAGAAAGACACTACTTGGGCTAGGTGTGACGTAGTCAGTCTAGTGGGGACTGACACAAACAGACCATGTCCTGAACCAAGTGGGTATAAGATGGTGAAGGGAATGGGGCACGATTCATTAGAGCTGCTGAAGGGTTTCAAAATTACTTCTGAGGTCAACCGTTGATCTTTCGATTAATTGGGGGTCATGATGTACTACTAGGTGCCACTCATGATCGTTCTATAATTGGTTGATTATAGACGGCCAACATAAATCGAAAGCCTATTTAGTCACACGCACTACGAGTAATCCGAGGGATTTAAAACGAGTTGAAAATTAGATTTTTCGATCAAGAGAAATAAGTCGAATCTGAGTTAATCAGAGGCGCAACGGAAGCTTAAAATGGCTAAGTCTTTTGAAGGCTTATTGGGCGAATTAAATGAGTTTAATTCGCGATGGGATCGGCTCGGTTTGGCCGGCCAATGAGGGTGCCAACCCTCTTTGGTTTGGCCGACCACAACAAGGGGGAGAAACCAATTAATTTGGTTTAATTAATAAAATAAATCTAGCGCGATTTGTTTTATAAAATTATGGATAAATAAATTTATATAAAGAAATTTATATAAAGAAGTTTATATAAAGAAATTTATATAAAGAGATTTATTTTCATGGAAATTAAAATAAACCTTGGATTGGTTTATTTTATTTTATAAAATCAATAATGGATTGATTTACCATGATAAAGAAATTTATAGAAATTTATTCTTTTTTATGGAAATTAAAATGAACCATGGATTGGTTTATTTTATTTTATAAAATCAATTATGAATTGATTTTTTCCATGGTAAGAAAATTTAATAAGATAAATTTCTTGTAAAATTTATTCCATAATAAAAGGGGAGACATGGTTGTTTTTATTATAAATTAAGTTATAATAAAAACTTGAAATAACGGAATAATTCATAAGAAATTTATAAGATAAATTTCTTGTAAAATTTATTCCTTATTAAAAGGAAAGATGTATTTGTTTTATTATAAAGTTAGTTATAATAAAACTAGGCATAACGGAATAATTCATAAGAAAATTTATAAGATAAATTTCTTATAAAAATTTATTCCGTTAATTCCGTTAAGAGGGAGACTTAGCAATAGAGAGGCTACTATATAAAGGAACCAAAGGTAAGCCTTGAATTAATTAATCAAGAGATTAAGAAGCTCTCTCTCTCTCTCTTATTCTCTCCCTCTCTCTCTCTAGGGCCGGCGCCCACCCTCTCCCTCTAGGGCCGGTGCCCACTCCCTTCTCCCAAGCTAGGGCCAGCGCCCATCTTCCAAGCTAGGGCCGGCGCCCCTTGTCCAAGCTAGGGCCGGCGCAACCTCAACCTCTCTTGAGGTTGCCGTGAGTCAACTTGAAGTAAGGGACGAGATCCAACCGTAGCGTCCCTTGGAAGCTCCGCCTCTATTCACGTCCACGCCGAGTTCTCTTCGGGATGACTTCGCAAAGCCACGCCAGCCCTAGAGGGAGAGGGTGGGCGCCGACCCTAGAGAGAGAGAGGGAGAGAATAAGAGAGAGAGAGAGAGCTTCTTAATGCTCTCAGAGATGTCAGCAATACACAATGTGTTCCATGTCTCAATGCTAAAGAAGCATATCCCAGATGCCAACCAAGTGATTGAGCCACAGATGGTACAAGTGCAAGAAGATCTCAGTTATGAAAGTCGACCTATTCAGATAATAGATCGAGCAGATAAGAAGCTGAGGAACAAAGTGGTACCATTAGTGAAAGTCTTATGGCTGAATTAGAAGTATGAAGAGGCAACTTGGGAATCAGAAGATAGCATGAGACAAAGGTATCCAGAGCTGTTCTAAGTTCGAGGACGAACTTTTTATAAGGTAGGGAGGATTGTAACACCCAATAATTTTCTGGTATTATTAGGGGTTTTTCAGAATTTTATAGAATTTTTTCGGATTAAAAATAAAAAGAAAAAAATAAGGGGTCGGGTGGGATTTGATCCCACGACCACAAGGCAAGCAAAGCATTAAGGACATCCGGGTAACCAGCTGGGCTAGGGTATCAAGCACAAAAAAGGATGAAGCGAAATAATATTATAGTTGATTTAGCCCGTTTCATGAAGAGGTATTTAAACTTCCACTTAAGTTGAGTTAAGACCCGATTAGGGCTTGGAGGAGGCCGCGCGAGCAAGGTGGGGGGGGGCTGCGAAAAATAGGGAAGAAAAAAGAGAGTTTTCTCCTCCTTCTTCTTCCTCTTGAAGTAGAAAACCTAGGGCTTCTTCCCTAGGGCCAAGGGTGAAGTTTTCTTGCAAAGAAAGAGGAAAAGAACCCTACACTAGGAATTTCGAGATACTTAGTGAGTTTCTTCAAGAAAAGGGTAAGTAGATCACTCACCTGCAATAGGAGTAGTTTTCGTATGTAAGATCTTGTTGTAAAACCATGTTTTATGATGCATGCGTTAAGATTATGGTTAGCGGGTGTTTTAAGTTCTTAAAGATGCATGTTTTTCATGATAGAAATTAAATTGGTTTAGATTTGGTATATGTAAGCTAAGCATGATATGATTTAATTTGTGAAGAGTCCCAAAAATGAGGTTGGGATTAAGGGCACGCAAGGTGCTCGATGAAAGTCCCAAGTAAGAAAGGTAAAGGGTTTTAAGTGCAAAATTTATGCAAAAAGTAAGATAGTTGATAAGTATAAGTACTGTAAGAAAGAAAGTATTTTATTTTCAGAAAGTGACATGTACCGGGCAAATGGAAGGCCCACCGAAAGATAGAAAGAAGCTCTAATAGGATGTGGTGGCTAGCTACCCCACAACCTATTAGAGAAGCGCGCAATTGGTACATTGATACCATGGTACAATGTCAAGGCCTAAAGAAAGTTGAATATTATTTTCACTTATATAAGTATTTATAAGTGTTTTAGCTTTGAGTACATGTCTTTATTTCAATAAGTTCACATTGATACTTTGCAAGCATGATAAAGGGTAAGAGTAAAGAGGTTAGTGTTTTAATGTATGAGCATGTTAAGTTTGCAAATGTTTTATGCAAGTAATGCTTTCAACATGATTGAGCATGATAAGTATATGTAAGTTTTCCCATATGCATGTATTTTGGAAGTAAGCGTTCTTTGAAATGAGCATGTTTATTATCGATAGTATGGATTTGTGAGTTAGGATTTACTTACTAAGCATTGTGCTTATTAGTTGCATTTCCTTCTATTGCAGATAAGGGCAAAGAAAAAGCATAAGTTATGGAGGTGGCCAGGACTTGCATTGATGCTCAGTGTCAGTGGAACCGTGGAAGAGATCCATTGGGTTAAGGCTTAGAGGCAATTTCTGAAGTTTAGAAACTTGTGGTTTAATATTTTGATTGGTAAAATGTGAACATTGTGTTTAATTTCCGCATAGAGTCAAAAGTTGATACAATCTTTAGCACGATTTCATATGGTTTGGTAGTTTCTTAAATTTCCACAAAGATTCCAATTTCAAGTCATTAGATTTGTTTTGAGTTGCTAGGATGCTTATAAAACTAGTATAGAGTATAGAAATGGAGTTATGTCTTTGTTTGTCTTGAAAGTATATGATTTGTAGATCTTTGGAAATGGTTTTCAGGTCTGAAATGTAGGTTTTCAGGCGTGCCAGTCGACTGGTTCAGAACCAGTCGACTGCGATATCGAACAGAACCTTCTGTTCGATGCACTAGTCGACTGGTACCATTAAAAAGAAAATGGTATAGAGCAGCTGGTTAGTGCTTCAATATTACAACTAAGAGGTCTAAGGGTCAAATCCTTGCAAAGCAAATAAAATGAAAGTTGTTTTATTTTTTTTGAAAAAAAAAGAGAAGGAAGAAAAAAAAATTCAGAGCAAGTTAAGGGAAGTCAAGTAGTAGTAACTTAAAGCTTAGTACCAAAAAGGTGGGTCGTCACAGGATTAGCAGAAGAAGTATGGGGTCGGTGCAGGTATGACATCATTTTGGCACGATTCGCTAGTATCCCGCTGACGCCATGATCTCCTTGCCATGACTTGACCCCCGTACTACGACCACATACGTCTATGTCAGGCCGAACAGCACCCGACGACGCTAGCCTTTAAGTTGACAGTGCCTTTTTTCTTATTCGGGTATGCGACACACTACCCTACCACCTCTGGGTATGCCTTACCCTGTTCTCGCTTCGCCAAGGTGGCAGACTGGGCAGATGCTGTCAGCTCCCCCGGCTATATAAGCCTCTCCACTCCACATATCCCAGGTATACACAATAGTATTTTCGGTCACTGTTCTATTGCCTTTGCTGCTCTTCCACCATCGAGGACTGACTTGACCGTCGGAGTGCCTTGTTGGGGACTTTTCTCGGCGGGTTCTAACGGTCTTTGTCTTGCAGGTCAGGAGTTACCACCGGAGCCAACGTCAGCAGTTGGTGATCTTCAGGAGACCATCTCACTCTTGGGGCCTCCACCTCGCTTCGCGACATGATCAAATTTGGCGCTAGAAGGAGGGCACTTAGCCTGATCGGAAGCGAAAGATGGAAGATCCCAATCGAGTTATGATGACTGTCACCCCTGAGGAGTACGAGTACCTGATAGCGGCTCAAGCCCAGAAGACCCCTCAGTGGCCTTCACAGGCCGGGGGCCCGACGCCAAGAGTCCCCGAAGCGTCGGCATACGGACCTTCGGGAGGTCGGGGGAGACTATCCCGACCTGAGGGTGGTTCTGCTCCCTTCCTCGCAGCATTCTACCGGGGTCGTGACGATGAAGCTGAATCGAGGTCGACCAAGGCATCAACGTCCAACCCAATTCATGGGTCGCAACCGAATAAGGGAAAAGCTCCTGCCGACCCTTCTCCGGCTACCTAGGTACGCATCCCCTTCTCTTCCTGGATCTTGGAAGATCCAGTCCCCCGCCATCTTTGTTTCTTCATAATCCCCGAATATGCGGGGACCACCAACCTAGAAGAACACCTGATGAAGTTCGAGAGTGTTGCTCTGCTTCATCAATACCCGGAAGGCGTCAAGTGTCGAGCCTTCCTGACAACCCTCTTGGGGCCGGCCCAGAGATGGTTTGACCGACTCCCCAATGGGTCGGCCACGAGCTTTGAGGAGCTCAGGAGGGTTTTCTTCCAACATTTCGCAAGTAGCAGGAGGCATCACAAGACGAGCCTCAATCTGTTTGCGTTGAAGCAAGGCCCGAAGGAAACTCTCCGGGTATACATCAAAATGTTCAACGGAGTGGTGCTAGATGTACCGAACTCCACTCCCAAAGTCCTGGTCAGCGCCTTCTCCCAGGGACTGCAGGAGGGAGACTTCTTCCGCTCACTGATCAAGAAGCCCTCGAAGGACTTTGACAGCCTTTTGGGCAAGGCTGTCAAATATATCAACGTTGAGGAAGCACAGGCCGCTCGGAAGAAGGAGTTGATCAGCACCGCGCCTCCCAACCTTGCACAGAACACCAGATCCCCGGGTGGGCCCATCCGCAGCCCACGCGGACCGGTCGATCGAGTCGAGATAGAGCGCCGCCACATGCAGCAGGTGGCTCCAGGGTGTCTCCCGACCCGATGGAGGTCATACTGTGCTTTCCACCAGAGCCACGACCATGCCACCGAGGAGTGCCAGTAAGCCGGCAGGGGTTGGGCTCCTTCTCTTTGAGGGCGAGGGCGACAAGCATCTCCCGGGCGTGGCTCGGCGTGGGGCGGACAAGTTGTGGACCCAGTGGCCGAGGAGCTTCGAAGAAACCCCCCGGTTGCCCGCAACCTGTTCCCCCAAGAAGACCGAGCCGAGGCTGAGGAGATGGACGAAGAACAAGCCAATCGGTAGAACGCCATCCGAGGCGGGGTGCACGTCATCTCGGGCGGACCGACGAGGGGAGACTCCAATTGGGCACGAAAGTCCCAGGTATGCCGATTGGAGATTCATCAGGTCGGCACGAGTGCCACCCAAGCTCAGGGACCGCAAATCAGCTTCGACCCCCAGGATCTACAGGGATTGGAAGTCCCACACGATGATGCTATGGTTATCACCACCATCATTGCCAACTACCTGGTCCACTGCACCATTGTGGACACGGGCAGCTTGGTCAACATCTTGTACAAGAAGGTGTTCGATCAACTGCAGATCGAGATGTCCCAGTTGGAGTTGGTGGCAACTCCATTATTTGGGTTCACCGGGAATCTAGTGCAACCCATCGGCCATATCCGTTTGGCCATATCCTTGGGTAAGGAGCCATTGAAGAGGACTAGATGGTCCACCTTCCTGATCGTTGACGCTCCCTCCGCCTACAATGCCATTTTGGGCCGATCGACCCTCAACGAGTTTAGAGCTGTCACCTCCACCTTCTACCTCAAGATCAAGTTCCTAGTCGGGGACAAGGTGGGAGAGGTCAGAGGTGACCAGAGGGTAGGTCGGAGATGTTACGTGGACGACGTCCGTGGAAAGTCAGAAGGACATGCGTCCCTTCTCGAGCTGCATCATGGTCCAAGCTTCTCCAAGGGTCGAGTTGTACAATGACAAGGAGGAGGTCCAGCTTCTTCCCAATCGGGAAGAAGCCCGAGTCAAGGTTGCGGACGGGCTACCCGACGAGTTGATGAAGCCCCTACTGGAATGTCTAGCTCAGAACCAGGACGTATTTGCCTGGTCGGTCAGAGAACTGAAGAGCGTCCGACCGGAGGTGGCGGAGCATCACCTCTATGTATATCCCCATGCTTGGCCCATCAAGCAAAGAATGTGGGACTTCATCACCGAGCAAAATAAAGTTATTCGAGTCGAGATCGAGAAGCTACTAGAAGCTGGCCACATTCGGGAAGTACAGTTCCCGGCTTAGCTAGCCAACGTAGTGTTGGGGGCCAAGACCGACAATAAGTGAAGAGTCTACATCGACTTCCGAGACCTTAACCGGGCTTGTCCGAATGACTGCTACCCCTTACCCTGGATAGATCAGATGGTGGACTCAATGGCCGGCAGTGAACTTATCTCGATGCTGGACGCATATCAGGGGCATCATTAAGTGTCCCTAGCTGCTGAAGAGCAAGAAAATGCCAGCTTCATCACGGCGGACGGTACATACTGCTACACCATCATGTCATTCGGGCTAAAGAATGCAGGAGCTACCTACCAGCGGATGATGAATAAGGTCTTCCGAGTGCAGATTGGGCAAAACATTGAAGTATACATGGACGATATTCTGATCAAGTCCACCCGAGAGGAAAACCTGGTAGCAGACGTGGAGGAGACTTGCCAAACCCTGCGCAGGTACGGGCTCAAACTGAACCCTGCTAAATGTCTCTTTGGTGCTCAGAGTGGGAAGTTTCTCGGTTACATAGTGACCGAGTGGGGTATCGAAGCCAATCCAAGCAAAGTCAAGGCCCTGCTGGACATGCCCCCACCCCGAAACCTCAAAGAGGCACAGTGGCTCACCGGGCAAATCACAGCTCTATCCTGGTTTATTTCTCGGTCAGCCGAGCGGGGGTTGCCATTTTTCAAGACCCTCCGCAAAGCTACCAAGTTTCAATGGGACACCGACTGTGATAAGGCGTTCGAAGAATTGAAGGCTTATCTCGTCGAATTGCTAGTGCTAGCCAAGCCCCACTCGGTTCAGCTCCCATGCCCCACTCGGTTTAGTGTCTCCGATCGGACACATGGCGGCCCACGCTCCTGAGAATTGGCCTGATCCAGTGTCCAGACTCCCGTCTCTGTTAGTAGTAGCCCTAGAGACAATTATGTGATGATTGACTAAGGACTTATTCTATCATATTCTATCATTAATGAAGGCATATTTCGTTATTATACTAATTTTATTATTTGTGCCAAATAACTAAGTATAATAATGTCCTTGTGTAGTAGGTTCTTATCTACATTATATCGATTGGTTGAATCGATAGTGAGATAATGTAGAGAACACTACACTAAATTATTCCTAGTCAAGTATTAATGTTCAGGGACAATATTAATGCATGGAGACTAGCATGTAGGTCAATGGATGACTTGAGCTCACAAGTCATGGATATGTGATATCAAGTTGACACATGGGTATACATTAGAGAATGTATACTGAATTGACCCTCCATGAGAAAGTTTTATAGATTGTCATATGAGTGTCATAAACTTTCTCGTGTGACTATTAGTATGAATAGTCCTTAGACCTGAAGTCACTACGGTTCCCTACATAAGGAGTTATGTACTTTGGTATCATCAAACGTCACCCGTAACAGGGTGGACTATAAAGGCGATCACTGGGTATATAATAAATTATACGGAGGGATGTGAGTGACGTAGATGGGATCTATCCCTCCCATATGATGGGAGTGATATCTGTGGGCCCCTTGATCGAGTAGGACTACTAAAACGCATGACCATGCTCAAATGAGTTAATATGGGATATTGAGCTCATTTGTTTGAGTGAGTCTACTCGGGGATCAAGAAACACAAATATTGATTGAGGATGACACAGTCTATGTCTCATTGGTCAATCTAGATATCAAGGATAGAAGGACAAGGTCATACATTATCATAGTCACGGAGGTTTAGTCGGATCTTGACTTTTCTTGTTACTTGGGTAGCAATGATGCATTGCTAGATGCCGCTCATTGCTTATGTGTCTAAAGTGTTTAGGCGCATTGCCAACGTCACGAGAACCTATTGGGTCACACACTAAGGACATGATGCTTTGGGAAATCTGATCGGGAGCTCGAGATCTGATCGGGAGATCTAATCGGGAGCTCGAGTTGGGAACTCGAGAGACTAGTTCGGGAGCTCGGGACAGGAGCTCAGGAGACTCGGGTCGGGAGGTCGGGTCAGGAGCTCAGGGACTTGCTCGGGAGCTCGGCGCTCGGCAAACTGGGTCGGGAGCTCGGCACTTGGCAGACTGGGTCGGGAGCTCGGCAGACTGGGTCGGGAGCTCGGCGACTTGCTCGGCAGACTTGGTCGGGAGACCTAGTCGGAAGCCCAAGAGGCCCAGTCGGAATTGCAGGGAGAATTCATTAAAGTGTTTAATGAAGGAAAGAGAAAAGTCTCTCTTCATTGGATGAAGAGAAGGTGAAGAGTCACATGAAAAGATGCGCTCTTTGTTGAGGCAATCTGTGGTCCGGAGTGACCAAGTGTTTTGATGCTTGGGCAAAGGGTTTAAGTTAGGTTTACCCTTTTGTTCTTATATGTGTATGTTGAGTGTGCAGGTTGTACAGGTTACACATATGGACTTGACTGGATGACCTCAGTACGGTGAAGGGTGGCATGGAGATAAGCTGGAGGCTTGTGTGCACCCGAGGGACCTTGGAGAGCAGGGACGATGAGCTGATGGGCGCGAACTTCGAGGCATGCATGAAGGATGGCATGGAGGCAAGCTGGAGGCTTGCGTGCATCCGAGGGACGGGAGCCGAAGATGAATAGGGTGCGAAGGCAACAGTCGAGGCTGCTGTGGAGGAGTCAGTCGAGTCGTGAGGGTACGAGTGCTGTGTGATTGTACTCGAGAAAGTCCTAGGGTTCGAGTGCGGAGTGGAATGTACTCAGGAAGGGAAACCCTAGGTGAGTGAGTAGGGCAGTCGACTGCCCTTGGGGTAGTCGACTGATAAAACTCACAGAAGGGTTCTGGCCCGGGACCAGTCGACTGCCCTGGGGGCAGTCGACTGGTAGGTGGCTGGTGAGTTGGCTGAGAATTCGAACGTTGGGGTGCAACAGTCGAATTTCAGTGGCACCAATCGACTGCCCTGGGGGCAGTCGACTGGTAGCGAGGGTTTCAGTCCGAGTCCTATTTAAAGAGGACTTCGGGGTGGCTGAGATTCTTGACGAAACTCGCTTGGGTAAAGTGAGTTAGTAGTCTCTTGTGCTCAGATAGCGTCCAGAGTGTTGTGGCGAGGTTTCTCCACCTACAAGGAGCGACAGAGTTAGCCGGAGGTTATTCGGGGATTGATCAATTGACGAATTCTTGGATTAGTCACCCGTCCGGGGTAGATACCAACTAAATCAGGTTGTTAGCATTTGTTTATTGTTGTTAGTTTTTATTTTGTTTGTATTTCCGCTGCGCAACTAACAACGCAGGTGAAAAGAATCGACGAAACGTTATTCACCCCCCCTCTAGCAGACGTTTTCGATCCATCACTCTTTATTGGCTTTAATGAAGGGAAGTCAAAGAGACAAAAGACTCTTCATATTCATGGGATGAGTATAAAAGAGTGTCTAGTCATTTTGAATGCCAAGTGAGAGATATCCCTTCTTCCCTTCCTCTCTTCTTCCTCTTCTGCCTCTTGGCCGAAACCCTTTTGGGTTCTTGGTTGTCTTGTGAACTACCTCAAGTTGCTAGCACAACTAAGGTAGTTCTTCCCGAAGTTGAGAGATCGTGTCCGTGTGGATACGAATAGAGGCACGGACACTTGAACGTGCAAGAGATCCGACGCATCTTGGACGAGCGGGATAAGCGAACGACACGCTCTAATGGTAAACACTTTAGATAGATCTATTAGATAGATGAACTTTGTACTAGTTTTTATTTCGCATGGATCGCTCGAGGGATCTTGTGTCCGCTGCGTTTTTGTGTTTTGGTGCTGGGAGATCCCAACAGTCTCCGCATGAGTTATAACCGGGTTCAACTCCCGTGCACCCCTCGACTAGGCTCTCAGTCGGACGCGTGGTGCCCCACACTCCCTAAGTACCGCCCGACCGAGAGTCCAGACTCTCGCCTTGCCAGCAAGTTATAAGTGGGCTCAGCTCCCGTGCCTTACTCGGTTCAGTGTCTCTGATCGGACGCGTGGCGACCCACGCTCCTGAGAATTAGCCTGATCCAGTGCCCAGACTCTCATCTCCGCACGAGTTATAGCAGGGCTCAGCTCCCATGCACCCCTCGGCTCAGCTCTCAGTCGGATGTGCGGCGGCCCACGCTCCTTGAGCACCGCCCGACTGAGACTCCAGACTCTCACCTTGCCAGCGAGTTATAAGCGGGCTCAGCTCCCGTGCCCCACTCGGTTTAGTGTCTCCGATCGGACGCGTGGCGACCCACTCTCCTGAGAATCGACTTGATGCAATGTCCAGACTCTCGCCTCCGCACGAGTTATAACCGGGCTCAGCTCCCGTGCACCCCTTGGCTCGGCTCTCAGTTGGACGCGTGGCGGCCCACGCTCCCTGAGTACTGCCCGACCGAGAGTCTAGACTCTCGCCTTGCCAGCGAGTTATAAGAGGGCTCAACTCCCGTGCGCCACTCGGTTCAGTGTCTTCAATCGGACGTGTGGCTGCCCACGCTCCCTGATTACCGCCCGACTAAGAGTCCAGACTCTCGCCTTGCCAGCGAGTTATAAGCGGGCTCAGCTCCCGTGCCCCATTCGGTTCAGTGTCTCCGATCGGGCGCGTGGCGGCCCACGCTCCCTGAGTACCGCCCGACAGAGAGTCCAGACTCTCGCTTTGCTAGCGAGTTATAAGCGGGCTTAGCTCTCGTGCCCCACTCGGTTCAGTGCCTCCGATTGGACGCGTGGCGGCCTACGCTCCTGAGAATCGGCCTGATTCAGTGTCCAGACTCTCGTCTCCACACGAGTTATAAGCGGGTTCAGCTCCCGTGTACCCCTCGGCTCAGCTTTCAGTTAGATGCGTGGCGGCCCACGATCCCTGAGTACCGCCCGACCGAGAGTCCATGTAACGCCCGCCTTTTTTTTTTGGCGTTACGCTTAACATACATGAGCTTATCGAACATCTTAATGCAGCGGAACTTTTTCTACACATGCTTTTAATCATGCTACTAATACATGAAACATCTATACATGCCTAACTTGCCATTCATGAACATAATAACATTCGGACTTAGCATACGTCATCATAAGTAGCAAACAACATATCCGTGAACATCATGAGTCTTAGGTTGTTCGGTAGGTAGAACCATCGTAAACATAACATAGATTCTAAGAAGGTATTTCAAAACTCAAGCCATGCAATATGTATAAATAAAAGAAATCTTTTGCCATGTCACCGCCACACACACACATACTTTTGCCCCTCCTGCTGCTTCCCTTAATAGCCTCTTGCTTGATCTGCGGTACGAGAAACATAAGACTATAAGCACATAGGGTTAGTAAGACCCTTTTTCCTACTCACTAAAACCATGCGTCACTTAACATAATCGCAAAAAGCACCTTAGCATAACATAATTCAGACATAAACATAAACTTAGTCTTGGCATAAATCATAAGCATAAGCATAAACTTAAACATGAGTATAAACATAAACTTAAACATGAGTATAAACATAAACTTAAACATGAGCATAAACATAAACTTAAACATGAGCATAAGCATAAACTTAAACATGAACATAAACATAAACTTAAACATGAGCATAAACATAAACTTAAACATGAGCATAATGCATAACATGAATGAATGCATGAGTCAAGTGCATATATCATAAGGATACTTAATTTTTTTGAAATCATACTTTCATTTTAAATACTAAAACATAAACATAACATCATTGGGGTCCCTGGCTTGTACCACATACATACATCATAAGCGCGCATCCCTAAGTAAATACGAGGTAGCTAGCCTCGACCTACTAGGGTAAAGACAGCTTCGGTAGTCCTAGAACCGGGGCGTTCTTAAGGTGCCCATCCCTGTTGGACTGCTTCGGTAGTCCCAGAACCGTGGACAACTTCAGTAGTCCAGAACCGAGGCATTCTTAAGGTGCCCATCCCTTGAACCCTTACTTCGGTCCAGTACAAGCCCATTCATAAAGTAAAATACATATGCATACTTCATCATTCATACTTGACATATCATAGGAATAGCTACGGTAGTTTTAGAACCGTGGACAGCTTAGTCGGTAGTCCAGAACTGGGGCGTTCTTAAGGTGCCCAACCCTTAGCATGACATAGACATACTTAACATTTCATCATTCATACTTAACATCATGATGCCTTAAAGGCATGAACATTCATCATCATTCTTCATTTTCATTCATAAGATATGTCATGCTTACATCATTTTATCTTAGGCCATGGTTATCATTTTCGTTCATCATCTTCATTCTTAAACATAGCATACATAGATATCATTCATATAGCATGGCATACATACATAACATTCATGAGACATGACTTACATACACATTGTTCGTAAAACATAACATACATACATGTCATTCCTAAAACATATCATACATACATAACATTCATAAAACATGCATGGTTAGGGTACATAACATACATACATGTCATTCCTAAAGCATGATATACATACATAACATTCATAAAACATGCATGGTTAGGGTACATAGCATACATACATGTCATTCCTAAAGCATGATATACATACATAACATTCATAAAACATGCATGGTTAGGGTACATAGCATACATACATGTCATTCCTAAAGCATGACATACATACATAACATTCATAAAACATGCATGGTTAGGGTACATAGCATACATACATGTCATTCTTGAGAACTTAACCCAAACCAAGCCCTAGATTAGGGACTTGGCCGAAAACCCTAGAGGGCCATAGGTCCTTAGAAAAATTTGCATAACCATGGTTAACCTCCAATACCTTACTTATCATGTCATAGGAACCCACTTGGACCCTTAATTGGTTTTAACCCCAAAGTCCAAGGCCTTATTCATGCTTGGCCGAAACCCTAGGGGAGAAATAACCCCTAGAAAATTCATATAAGTCTCCATTATCATCCATAGTCTATCATAGCAAAACATACCAATCATGCTTGAGGGATTAAAATTAATCCCTAGCCCTATACTTGATGTGACCGAAACCCTAGATGGGTTTTAGGGCATCAAAAATTTCTCTAGATCATAATCTATGCCTTACATAACATCATGAAACATTTAAGAGCACAAAAGAAAATTTACATCATCCCTAAGCCCAAGCAATAGCCTTGGCCGAAACCCTAGGCTCCACTTCATGTTTTTTTTTCCAACTTAAAGCTTAAACAAACATCTAAATCTTGTTAAGCATCAAGAACAATCATACCACAGGTGAGAGGGGTCTTACCTTCCCTTATCTTGGATTAAATCCTTGGACAAGGAAGTAGGAAGGACCTTCTTGCCTCCAAACTTCTCCTTAGCCCTTGTAGTCTTGGAAGAGAACCTAGATCTTCAAAAGGGAGTCTCCTTGTGGAGTTTATTCCCAAGGGAATGGGGTTTGGGGTTTTCGGCTAGGAGGGGAGGAAGAAGAAGAGAAGAAGGAAATGGATTAATGGAATGAGAGAAGAGAAAGGTAACTTCTCCTCTTATACTTTTAATCCACATTAAGGGGGGTAAGTGAAGAGTCATGGTGTCTCTTCCCTTGATGGCTCCTCCTTCTTCCCTAGCCATAACAAAAATCCACTTCATTCCCTCATAGCACTCCCTTGCTAGGTGAATTAGTTAGAGCATGCATGGTTGTACAAGAGGTCCAAGGTTCAATCCTTGGTGCATGCACTGATTTTCTATCTTATTTTTATTTTATTTCTCTATTATTCTGAAAATTCTCTAAAAATTCCCCCATAATCATGTTAATATTGTTGGGACTGGGTGCATGTTGACAAGGATACGGGTTTGTAAAATTTTAAATTTTTACGTGCAGCGGAAGAATTAGCATAAAATAATTTCTCATATTATTCTAACCACGTATCTAGCATGCAACCTTATGGTGTGTTGACATTATCATAAAATAAAACTTTGCGGAAAAGTAAACTAATTTACTTTGTACCTCGCGTAACTCGAAGAAAAGGGACGAGATCCAACCGTAGTGTCCCTTGGAAGCTTCGCCTCTATTCGCGTCCACGCCGAGTTCTCTTCGGGATGACTTCGCAAAGTCACGAGTTTTGTGCCGACGAGAACTACTAGATTCTCTAAAGGCACAACTAGAAGATCAAGAGAAAAAATAGGAAACTAACCACCAAGATTCGGAATCTCAATTCCGGGAAGGGAAGGAAGGAGACGCGATCCGCTTCTTCTTCTTCGGGGTCTTCTTGGTGGATGAAGCTCACGCCCACCTTGGGAGTTGCGCCGGCCCTAGGGGAGGAGAGAGAGAGGCGTGTAGAGAGAGAGAGAGAGGAGCAACTAATCTCTTGATTAATTGATTAGAATTAAGGGCTTGCCTTTGGTTCCTTTATATAGTTGCTTCTCCCTTGCCAAGTCTCCTCTTTAACGGAATTTTTTCATAAGAAATTTATCTTATAAATTCTCTTATTAATTATTCCGTTTAAGCCAAGTTTTATTATAACTAACTTTATAATAAAACAAATACTTCTTCTCCTTTTATTATGGAATAAATTTTATAAGAAAGTTATAAACTTTCTTATTATGGAATAATCAATTCATAATTGATTTTATAAAATTAAAATAAACTATTCCATGGATCATTTTAATTTCCATAAAAAGAATAAATTTCTATAAATTTATTTATACAAATTTATTTATCCATAAAACAAATCCTTCTCTCTTTTTAATTATGGAATAAAATTTGTATAAAATTTTCTTATCATGGAAAAATCAATTCATAATTGATTTTATAAATTAAAATTAAACCAATTCATGGTTCATTTTAATTTCCATAAAAGAATAAATTTCTACAAATTTCTTTATAAATCTATTTATATAAATTTCTTCATATATCAATTTATTTATCCATAATTTTATAAAACAAATCACGCTAGATTTATTTTATTAATTAAACCAAAATAAATTGGTTTATCCTCCTTTAATGGCCGGCCAAACCAAAGAGGATTAGCACCCTCTTTGGCCGGCCAAACCGAGCCGAACCAATCGCGAATTAAACTCATTTAATTCGCCCGATAAGCCTTCAAAAGACTTAACCATTTTTAGCTTCCGTTGCGCCTCTGATTAACTCAGATTCGTCTTATTTCTCTTGATTGAAAAATCTAATTTTCAACTCGTTTTAAATCCCTCGGATTACTCGTAGTGCGTGTGACTAAATAGGCTTTCGATTTATGTTGGTCGTTGATAAGCACCATTTTATTGATTATTTTAATTGCTAAAATCCATGTTTGACCCATGTTTTTATTGCTTAATTATGATTTTATCCTAGGTTTTGGAACTTATCTCATTTTGGACTTAATTGCAAAATTACACAATTTTTGGATTAATTGGCCACTAATTTTCTGATATATTTTTGTAGGCATGAAAGGATCCTGGACCTAGGGCATATTGGGTCAAACTTGAGTCGGATGTGAACCGGATCGAATTATCAAGCCTACGATTAATCCGGACCGTCCGATTCAAGAGCGGCTAGATCTGAGCCATCCGGGACGATCTGAAGCAATCCGAGCTAGAGTTAGGGTTGATCAAGCTCTATGATCAAGATCTGAAGGTTTCATCCAAATCAGAGCTCAATCAACCGTTGGATCAAGCAAGGAGGGCTCTAGAGCGTCCATTCACAGATAGAGTTGATCTGGACCATCCGTTGCATATCTGGAGGATCCGAGCTACCACAAGGTAGATCCTGACCCCAGATCATCATCATAAAAGTTTGGCTCAAATCAGACCAAGATCTACCGTTGGATCTCCTCCGATCAATCTGGGCCGTCCATTGTTTCCTATTTAATCAGAAATTTGCCGCAGCCCAGCCTTGTCGCGTCTCCGCCGCAGTAGTCATCTTCTTCAGCTGTTCTTCCATTTTTAGCTCGT
>JAGFNQ010008738.1:164636-176246 GCA_024364735.1 Boesenbergia rotunda | reverse complement strand
GTCAAGGCCTGTGTCAAGGCCTGAGAAAGTTGATTATTATTTTGAAGTATATGAGTTTATGTAAGTGTTTCAATTTCCTTAAGTGCATGTTTGGTTATGTATGTTGACATGGTTACGATATAAACATGTTAAAGAGAAAGAGCAAGGAAGTTAGTATTTTTAAAGTATGGAAATGTATCATTAGTAAGTTTCAAAAGAAATCATGAGCATGTTAAGTTTGCAAGTGTTTTGATGCTAGTAAATGTTTTCAATCATGATTGAGCATGATAAGTGTAGGAGAGTTCTCATGTGCAAATATTTCCAAGTGCATGTATTTTGAAGCAAGCATTCTTTGAAAAGAGCATGTTTATCCCTTATCGTTGGATTTGTGAGTTAGGATTTACTTACTAAGCAATTTGCTTATTAGTTGCATTTCCTTCTATTGCAGACAAAGGTAAAGAAAAAGCATAAGTTAAGGAGGCGAAGGGACTTGCATTGATGTTCAGTGGCGGCGGAACCGTGGAAGAGATCATTGGGCTAAGTCTTGTAGAACATGTGTTTTGGTGTTTCGAAGTGGTAGAATGAATGACTTTGTTTAAACCTTGCATAGATACAAAGTTGGGTACAAACTCTAGTCTAAAGTTCACACATATTTTGATAGCTTATTTACTTCCGCAAAAGTCCTAATTTCAAGTTTATGAGGTTGTTTTGGATTGCTAAAATGTTTAGAAAACTAGTATAGAGTATAGAAATGGAGTTATGTCTTTGTATGGCTTGAAGGTATATGTTTTGTGGATTGATGGAGATGATTTTCATGTCTGAAATTCAGGTTTTCAGGCATGCCAGTCGACTGATTCAGAAACAGTCGACTGCCCTATCGAACAGTAGCTTCTGTTCGACGCACCAGGCGACTGCCACGAGGCCAGTCGACTGGTGCCGCGCCCAGAAACTTTCTGTGGCCGATACCAGTCGACGGCTATATAGCAGTCGACTGGTACCATTGAAACGAAGTGGTATAGAGCAGCTGGTTAGGGCTTTAGTGTTACAACTAAGAGGTCTAGGGGTTAAATCCTTGCAAAGCAAATAAAATGAAAGTTGTTTTATTTTTTTTTTGGAAAAAAAAGGGAAGGAAGAAAAAAAAAATTCATAGCAAGTTAAAGGAAGTCCAGTAGTTATAACCTAAGGCTAAGAATAAGGTAAAGTTAAGGCTAAGTGAATGAGGCGCCGCCTTAAGGAAGAGAGAGAGAAGTTAAGGGAGAATGTTAGAGAAGTTGGGTCGTCACATAACACTTAAGGTTAGGGTTTTAGTTAACATAAAATTCATACCACATGCTTGAACCTATATATACATCATAATAATCCATAAACAAGTATTCTTGGAACCCTAACTCCACCTAAACCCGAATTGGGGTGCTTGGCCGAAAATTGGAAGGAGAGGGATCCTATTATCCAAGTAACATATAACATACCATAAGTGAAGAAAAGCTAATATATTACATACAATGCCATAGGAAGCCATGAGAACCCATGATTAGGGCTAACCCTAAGTTTTAGGCCCACAACTTGACCTTGGCCGAAACCCTAGAGGCTAATAAGTCCATGAAAAAATTCCTATAATTCACAATAAAGATCCAATCCAATACTTACACTACCATGAGAAGCCATTAGAACCCTTGATTAGGGCTAATCCTAAGTTTTAGCCCCACAACTTGACCTTGGCCAAAACCCTAAAGGGGTAATAAGTCCATGAAAAATTCATAAAATTCACCATTTCTATGCATTATATCATAGAGTACCATAACAAACATGCTTGGAGGGTTGGATTTAATCCCAACCATGGAACATGGTTGGTGGCCGAAAACCCTAGGGGGCCTTAGGGTGCTACCAAAAATTCTCCAAATCATAATTTATACTTTACTTATCATGAGGAACCTTAGGAACCATAAGTGGGAATTTAACATCATCTTTGACCCAAAACATGCTTTGGCCGAAAGTTAAAGAATCCCAAATCCATAGTTTTCTCAATACAAATCCCAAATAATCATCTTAAAGCATGATAAACACATAAACTATTATACCACAGGTGAGGGAGTCTTACCTTTCTTTATCCTAGTTATAAACCTTGAAGATAGAACCAAAAGAAAACATTCTTGACCCTAGAACTCTCCTTAGCCCTTGTAGCCTTGTAGGAAGCCTTGGATCTTCAAGATGGAGTCTTCTTGTGAAGCTTTTCCAAGGGAAGAGCCCCTTGTGGGTTTCGGCTAGAAGGAGAAAGAAGAGGGAGAGGAGAAGCCTTGGTGCAAGAAGAAAGGAGAACACAAATAACATAAGTGTCAAGTTACCTCTTCACTTCTCTTCCTCTCTCTTTTATACTAAGTGAAGGGGGTAAGTGAAGAGGCATGATGTCTCCTCTTATGGTGACTCTTAACTTCCCTTTAGCCTTTAACAACAATCCTTCTCCTTTCCTACTAGCACTCCCTTGCTAGGTGAATTTGTTAGTGCATGCATGATGAGGCTTTGCCTCTACCTTAGGTCCAAGGTTCAATCCTTGGTGCATGCACTTTATTTTTATTCCTTTTTCTTTTATTTTTGGCAAGGCCCATATAGAGTCATAGTAATATTCGTAATTGAAACCCATTTTCTATTTACGTTAAATGCTACCTAAGATCCACTAGTAACCATGGCACTAGAAGGAACCATATAAGGCCCATTATACTTAGCTTTTTAATTTATATAAGAGATCTTGCTACTGTTTATGCTAGCATTCATATGTTATCCGAGAATTCGTATAGGCATGATCAATATTTTATGGAAAAATATTGAAAGGATTTTACCGGTCGTTACAATCCCCCATACCTCTTGAAAGTTCGTCCTCGAACTTATAATAGCTCTGGGTACTTGCATCTCATCTCGTCCTCGCATTCCCAGGTAGCTTCCTCGAACCTTTGACTTTGCCATAGGATCTTGACTAAGGGTACCTCCTTGTTCCTTAGCATTTTGATTTCCCGATCCAAGATCCGAATAGGTCGGCTTTCAAAACTTAGGTCCTCCTGAACATGTACTGTCTGCGGCTCGATCACTTGATCTGTGTTTGGCATATACTTCTTGAGCATCAACACATGGAACACATTATGGATAGCCGACATCTCTTGAGGCAGCTCTAGCTCATATGCCACCTTGCCGACTCTTTTCAGGATCGGGTACGGTCCCACATAACGCGGACTTAGTTTTCCTTTTCTTCCCGAACCTAGTTACCCCTTTTATAAGAGCCACTTTGAGGAATACCAAATCTCCAACATCAAATTCCAGTGGCCTACGCCGGACATCCGCATAATTCTTCTGCCGGCTCTGAGCAGCTTCTATCCGTCGTCGAATGTTCTGTATAGCTCGGGTGGTGCCATCGATGAAATCCGTCTTGAGCCCCATTTCCTTCTTTTCACCACCTTCGTACCAACAGATCGGAGACATACATCTCCTCCCCTACAAAGCTTCATAAGGTTCCATTCCGATAGTAGCTTGGTAGCTATTATTTTAAGCAAACTCCGCTAAACATAGATATCGGCACCAACTCCCTTTGAAATCCAGAGCTCAAGCTCGCAACATGTCCTCCAGTACTTGATTCACTCGTTCAGTTTGCCCGTCTGTCTGAGGGTGAAAAGCGGTACTGAATCGTAGCTTAGTGCCGAGAGACTTCTAGACACACTCCCAAAAATGTGAGGCAAAGCGACCGTCCCGATCTGAGATGATGGTCGTGGGAACTCCATGAAGTTTGATTATCTCCTTGGCATATAATTGAGCTAGTTGCTCAATCGAATAAGTCATCTTGATTGCTAGGAAATGAGCAGACTTCGTCAACCTGTCGACAATTACCCATATCGCATCATACCCATTCGTAGTCCTGGGGAGCCCTGAAATGAAATCCATAGAGATATCTTCCCATTTCCATTCCGGAATTGGAAGTGTCTGCAGAACTCCTCCAAGTCGCTGGTGTTCTTCTTTCCAAGTGCTGACATGCTGAGCCACGTCTCTCTTCATACCGGACCACCAGAATTTCTTCTTCAGGTCTTAATACATTTTGGGGGACCTCGGATGCATCAAATAAGGGGTTCTGTGAGCTTCTGCCAACATTTCCCTCCGTAGCTCCGGATCATTAGGGATATATAGACGATCCCTAAGGTATAATACTCCACTGTCGGCGATACGAAATCTATCACCCTTTCCTTCCAAAATCTCCTGCTTGATTCTCTGAAGACTCGGATCACCATTTCCTAACTCTGGAAATATTCTTATTACTTCTCGCACAATATACATGTACCATATTCTCTACATTACAAAATTTTTCTATTACATGGTCATCTTTACTTTCACTTATTCTATCTTTCCATAGTCTTCTTTCACATATCCAAATACCTTTTCTCATTTACCAGTCATGCTTCCTCCACTCTAATCACAAAAATCACATTCTTATGATCTCCGTATCTTACTTCTCTATAACCTTACTTTTAAGCAACGAGTATCTAATATATTCTTTACCAAATTTCATAAAGCTAATACTATTCTTTACAAAACTATCTCTCATTATTTATTTTCTAACAAGAATTTATAAAATATTCCTATATCAATCTTTTTCCAAAATCTATACTTTATTAGATCGTTTCACCTAGTAAGTTTTACTTGACCTAGAGTTCTTACTACATTCTTGCCTTTGATAACATTAACATCTAGTTCCTTCATACAGAGTTATAGCTAAGGTCCTATTCGCTGATCTCTATCACTCTTTCTTTTGCATATCTAGTTCTTACCCTCTCTCTTTCTTATATCAAGAATATTACTCTATTGCTACTACTATATATATCTGTTTAAAAAGTCAAATAACATAACACCTTAATCTGTTCCTAATAGATATACATCACTAAGTCTTCGTTTCATAACTACTATAATCTATTAGAATACCTACACTAAATACTCTACTCCCTTAATACTATAGCTAATAAGTCTCCATTAATAAAGCACTATCCTCTCTTTACTCTAGGCTCATCGCTAAATATTAATATACATCTTTCAACAACAGTACAAACTTGCTTTGGTTCACAACTCTTCTTAATTCCAGACAATCATGACTCTTATACAGATAATCTCCTCATTACTTACACAATCCTCCTCTTACATCTACTTGCTCTTCTTTTCCAATTTACTCCGTTCACCACCACTCAATCATTTACTATATTTATTCCACATGACTATAGCTACTTAAGTTAAATCTCCACAGATCACTCTCGCTCACTATCACTCACATATAAAAGACAAGTAAGGCTAATATAAGTTATTGTTATTCCTACCTGCATATCAAACTCTAAAGTATTCGATATCATAAAGTAAAATAAGGTATCATTCATATTTACCTATCATAAGGTATCATTCATACTTGCATATTCTAGAATCATAAAAGAAAGTAAGGTATGCATAGAGGTACTTACTTGGAAGCTGCAGGAAGAAGGCTTGACGTGTGTGTAGTGAGATGACAAACTTGCTCTGATACCAACCTGTAACGCCCGTCTTTCCCAGCCCAACGGTGTGGCCGGAAGGCAGCGTTACGCTAACATACATATACGCATATGAAAATCTTACTGCAGCGCAATAATTTAAAACTTCATACATATGCATTTAGCCTATGCAACTAATACCTGGATCATGCATACATGTCCTAACTATCATTCCTAAACATGGTGACATGGTAACATAGCATATTAACATCATACGTAGCATCATGATATAAAAATCACATAAGTCATCCATAAGCAACATAAGTAGCAAGTGTATTTTTAGACAAAATCATCATAAGTATAGCATGGGACTTAAGAAGACAATGCAAAACATAAGACATGTGACAAAGTATAAACATGAGAATCTTTGTCTTTTTCTTGTGCCATGTCACTACCACACACACACTCTTGCCCCTCCTGCTGCTTCACTTAATATCCTCTTGCTTGATCTGCGGTATAAGAAAGTAAAACTATAAGCACATAGGCTTAGTAAGACTCTTTCCTACTCACTAAAACCATACATCGCATAACATAAAACATATAACATTCTTATCATATAAAAGTTCTTGATACAAAACATAGGCATATAAAACACTTAACATATCATGATTCTTGTCATATCATAAACATATGAAATACTTAACATGGCATGGTTCTTGTCATAAACATAAACATATGAAATACTTAACATGACATGGTTCTTGTCATAAACATAAACATATGAAATACCTAACATGGATTAGATGCATAACATGAATGGATGCATGAGTCAAATGCATATAACATAAGGATGCTTATTTGAAAACCATAATTATAAATACTTAAACATAATCATAACATCATGGGGGTCCCCGGCTTGTACCACATACATACATCATATGCGCGCATCCCTAAGTAAATACGAGGTAGCTAGTCTCGACCTACTAGGGTAGGAACAACTACGGTATTTCCAGAACCGAGGCGTTCTTAAGGTGCCCATTCCTGTTGGACAGCTACGGTAGTCCCAGAACCATGGATAGCTACGGTAGTCCAGAACTGAGGCGTTCTTAAGGTGCCCATCCCTTGGACCCTTACTTCGATCAGGTACAAGCTCATTCATAAATTAAAATAACTTTACATGCTTCATCATTCATAGAACATACATAGAATACTTTAAGACATGAACATAATCTTGTTACATGAAGCATGACATAAAGCATACTTGGCATTTCATCATTCATACTTAATGCATAACATCATTATGCCTTCATCATTCATACTTAATACATAACATCATTATGCCTTTAAGGCATAAACATTATCTTCATTCATCATCTTCAATCATAAGACATGACAATCATACATAATTATGCCTTAAGGCATAACATCATCTTAGTTCATAAAGCTTGCATGATCATGTTACATAAGGTAAGCGTGCATTTCATGCATAGTACATGTCACCTAGCATACATAATCATAGTATCTATCATAAGCATGCATGGGTAGGATTCATATGAACATGATACATACTACCTAAGTTCATGACATTCAACCTAGAACATGCATAGGTCTACTTAACCATATATCTATCATAGGCGTTTAACTTAAAATATGCATCATTCTACACAAACATGAGACCTTCTTCATAACACGTGTGTTCATGGTATAGAACTTAAAGATATTCATGAATGAACCTACTAAACATGACATCTAATATAAACATACGAAAATCATGAAGCATAGCACTTAAGGTTAGGGTTTTAGGTAACATAAAATTCATACCACATGCTTGAATCTATATATACATCATAATAATCCATAAAGAAGTATTCTTGGAACCCTAACTCCACCTAAACCCTAATTGGGGTGCTTGGCCTAAAATTGGAAGGAGAGGGATCCTATTATCCAAGTAACATATAACATACCATAAGTGAAGAAAAGCTAATACATTACATACAATGCCATAGGAAGCCATGAGAACCCATGATTAGGGCTAACCCTAAGTTTTAGCCCCACAACTTGACCATGGCCGAAACCCTAGAGGGTAATAAGTCCATGGAAAAATTCCTATAATTCACAATAAAGATCCAATACAATACTTACACTACCATGAGAAGCAATTAGAACCCTTGATTAGGGCTAACCCTATGTTTTAGCCCCACAACTTGACCTTGGCCAAAACCCTAAAGGGGTAATAAGTCCATGAAAAATTCATAAAATTCACCATTTCTATGCATTATATCATAGAGTACCATAACAAACATGCTTGGAGGGTTGGATTTAATCCCAACCATGGAACATGGTTGGTGGCCGAAAACCCTAGGGGGCCTTAGGGTGCTACCAAAAATTCTCCAAATCATAATTTATACTTTACTTATCATGAGGAACCTTAGGAACCATAAGTGGGAATTTAACATCATCTTAGACCCAAAACATGCTTTGGCCGAAAGTTAAAGAATCTCAAATCCATAGTTTTCTCAATACAAATCCCAAATAATCATCTTAAAGCATGATAAACACATAAACTATTATACCACAGGTGAGGGAGTCTTACCTTTTTTGTAACGCCCGTCCTTATATCTACCCTTAAGGCGGGGTTACGGTCCATACATTCATATCATTAATCAAATAAAGCATGTATATTCCAGAACTAAATAGTTACATTACATGTAGTGTAGTAAGCATGCTTATTAAGAATTAATTCACCAAGCAAGATTTTTCATTTCTTTTATATCTACATGCATTTACAACCTAATCGGAAAATCATTTAACACACACTATAGCATGGAATCCTAAGTAAGAATATAGCATGAGTTGTCTAGTCTTAGATACATGTCAAAGAAACATTCAAAGAAACAGACATAGGAAATCTACAGCATTTCACCTAATACGCATACAATAAGATTTAAATACTATTTATCTAGCACGACATAGGTTTCATGTCACTAACTTAGTCATCACATGTTCAGAGTATAACAATACAATTTCATAGGGAAGCAGTTTAGATTCTAGATAAAACAAGGTAGATAAAATCTTTTATTCTTTCCCGAGCCATCACCACACACATCCTCCAACCTTCCCTCTGCCTCTTCCTTTAGTTCGAGTATTTCTTACCGCTATCTGCAGCATAAGAAAAATAACAGGAACTAGTAAGCAAAACATGCTTAGTAAGAATCCGGGCCTACTCGCCAAAACCATATCGATACATCATATCATGTACACAGTAATCAAGATAGAACAAGATTATAAGCCTCATAAGCATCTCATCAAAGCATCATGCATCATAAGCATCTCATCAAGCATCATAAACATTACATTAAATATCTCTAAGTACTTACAGAACAAGATTATCTCATAAAGAGAACAACATGTTTTTCAAAAAGTTCCATAATGGTAAGTACTTCAAAATATCATATCATCATCTAGGGCCCAGTTGTCGTACCACATCATTCATGCGCGTTCCCTAATAAATTGGAGGTAGCGAGCCACCAATCTAATTAGAGCAGGACCCTTCCGTCCTACCAATGCCATGACCCTTCCGTACATGCTCATTGGATTTGTTTAACGACCCCCTTCCGAGTCGGGTAGACAACTTTCCAAAGTAAAGTAATTTATCATGCAATTACTCATATAAGTATATGCCTAAAGGTACTCTTTAATCACTTCTCAAAGGGACACACCACGCGATTCGGGTGCTCTTGATCCCCTAGGGACACACCACGCATTCGGGTGCTCTTGATCCCAGTTTTAATAGAGTATCCCTTTAAAGCATATTATCAACCACATCATGCTCATATCATCAAGGTGCCCCATGGGCTACAAGGCATGTTTTTTACATCCAACAAAATAAGTCACATAAATTATACACATATCACATATGTATTAGCATGCTTCATGGTCCATTAGGTACTTTCCCAACCTAGAACTAGGGTTGGCCGAAATATACGAATAAAGAATTTGGTTTTCCCACCAAGCATTCATTTCAAGCATTCTTACAAACACCTCTAGTATATTTCATGTTAACAATTTAACCATGGTTTAACCCTCAAGTGAGATTAGCATCCACTAACCCAATTTCCTAGGTCTTGGCCGAAACCTACACAAGGGGTAAACCCTAGGAATTTGTACATAACATCATTAAGAAAACACCTACACATATACCTTAAAGTTTAAGGGATATAATCATGTAACAAAAGGAACCAAGGCCTCCTCTCAAGGGGGTGGCCGAAAGTTGTAGGGCCTAAACCCTATTTTTTTTGTCCTTCCAAAAAATTTGGAAACAACACCTATATGTATAAAATCCCTAGGGGTACTAGCATGCATCAAGGTGTGATTAAAATCCTTCTCTTGGACCTTTTTCCTAGGGTGGCCGAAAGTCCTCTAAAGAGAACTCCCCTTTTTCCAAAACAAGAACACAAGGAAATCATGCATAAACCATTATACTGCAGGCGAGAGGATTCTTACATCCTAGCGCTGGAATTTCGCCTTCTCTTAGTTGTAGGGTACCCCACACTTGAAGGGTATGCGAAGATCCTTTTTCTTCAAATCTTTCCTCTAAGACTCCTTGGTCTTGGTAGAATGAGATGGTACTTGGCTTCCCTTCCTTGCACTTGCCCTAGGGTTAGAACCCTTAGGTATTGGTTTCGGAAAATGGCAAAGGGGAGAGAGAGGGTTTTCGGCAAGAAGAAGAAAGGAGGAAGAAAGAGTGAGTAACTTCCTCTAACTTCCTTCTCTTTATCCTATTTATACACCTCTTGTGAAGAAGCATGTCTCTTCACTCTTACACACTTAACAAGCATGTTCCTTTCTCCTTCTATATGAAATATTGCTTGGTTCATTGGTTATGACATGGTGAGTGCAACTAGGAGGTCCAAGTTCAATCCTTGCTTCCTCCACTTTGCACTTTCTTTTTAACACCATTCATTTCCAAGCCCAATAAACCAAGGCCCATCATGAAATTTCATAATATGAATAATATTGTATGAATTCAGAATATTTCATAATATCCCAAAAATATTATTTCATAATATTTTTAATATTCCATATTCATGAATATAATATTTTCATGCTAATATTTCATGATAATAATATCTCATGAATATAATATTTCATGCATATAATATTTCATAGCATGTGATTGCATGAAATTCATATCATTTCCTTATAATCATTTTCATACATTGTCATGATTTTACATTGACAAATTTGGGGTGTTACAATCCTCCCCCTCTTATAGAAAGTTCGTCCCGAACTTTAAACAATTCCCCAGGTATTTCATATTGTAAAAAGTTGGGGTGTTACAATCCTACATCTCTTATAAAAAGTTCGTCCCGAACTTTAAAATAGTTCCGGATACTTTGATCGCATCGTATCTTCCTGTTCCCAGGTGGCTTCTTCGAACTGCTCGTTCCGCCACAGAACTTTCACTAAGGATATTTCCTTGTTCCTTAGTCTTTTAACTTCCCGATCGAGGATCTGGATCGGTCGGCGTTCGGAACTAAGACTCTCTTGTTCTTGCACTGGTGGGGGTTCTATAATTTGAATTGCATCAGGGATACACTTCTTGAGCATCGACACGTGGAAGACGTTGTGGATAGCCGCCATTTCTGACGGTAACTCCAGTTCGTAGGCCACTTTGCCTACTCGTCTCAAAATCTGGTAGGGTCCCACGTATCGTGGACTCAGTTTCCCCTTCTTTCCGAATCTCATCACCCCTTTCATAGGGGCTACCTTCAGAAATACCGAATCCCCAACCTCGAACTCAAGCGGTCTGCGTCGCTTATCAGCGTAGCTCTTCTGCCGACTCTGTGCAGTCTCTATTCTCTGGCGGATATTCTTAATAGCCTGAGTGGTCTCATTGACAATATCAATCTGGAGTCCCATCTCCTTCCTTTCACCACTCTCATGCCAGCATAAAGGAGATCTGCATTTTCTTCCGTACAGTGCTTCGTACGGTGCCATCCCGATAGTAGCCTGATAACTATTGTTATAAGCAAACTCTGCCAGGCTCAGGTATCGACACCAGCTTCCCTTGAAGTCCAAGACGCAAGCCCGTAACATATCTTCTAGTATCTGGTTTACTCGTTCAGTCTGCCCGTCAGTCTGGGGG
>JAGFNQ010008738.1:63671-163884 GCA_024364735.1 Boesenbergia rotunda | reverse complement strand
TATAATTCTTTTCATGTTCCTTCAGTTGCCTAGAGGCATAGGCAATTACCTTCCCATTTTGCATAAGTACAGCTCCGAGTCCAAGTTTGGATGCGTCGCTGTACATATCGAAACCCGTATCATTTTCCGGAAGAGTCAATATAGGAGCGCTAGTCAGTCTCCTTTTCAGTTCAGAGAAACTCTTCTCACATTCCTCGGTCCAGGTATATTTCTTATCTTTCTTTGTAAGAGCTGTCATAGGGGCTGCAATCCGAGAGAAATTCTCTACGAATTTTCTGTAGTAACCTGCTAACCCCAGAAAACTTCTGACCTCACTGGCATTCTTGGGTCTGGACCAGTTACTTACGGCCTCAATTTTAATTGGGTCGACCATCACTCCGTCCTTGGAGATAATATGTCCCAAGAATGACACTTGATTCAGCCAGAACTCACATTTAGAAAATTTAGCATACAGTTGTTCTTTCTGAAGAATCTGTAATACTATACCAGGTGCTCTGCATGCTCTTCGGAAGTCCTCGAATAAATAAGGATGTCGTCGATGAAGACGATCACAAATCTGTCGAGAAATGCCGAGAAAATCTGATTCATAAGGTCCATGAATATTGCCGGAGCATTAGTAACTCCAAACGGCATCACTACGAACTCATAATGTCCGTATCTCGTCCGAAAAGCAGTTTTGGGTATATCCTCATTTTTCACCCGGACTTGGTGATAACCAGACCTCAGATCAATCTTAGAGAAAACCGTAGCTCCCTTTAACTGATTGAACAGGTCATCTATCCTGGGTAGAGGGTACCTGTTCTTTATGGTCACATTGTTTAATGCCCGATAGTCGATACACATACGCATCGACCCATCCTTCTTCTTGACGAACAGTACGGGAGCTCCCCAGGGGGAATGACTAGGGCGGATAAGTCCCTTGTCGAGAAGCTCTTGTAGCTGTCCTTGCAATTCCTTCAATTCAGTCGGCGCCATTCGGTATGGTGCCTTCGAGATGGGGTTAGTACCAGGAATCAAATCAATGGCAAATTCAACCTCTCTTTCCGGTGCTAACCCTGGTAAGTCATCAGGAAATACCTCTGGATAGTTGCATACAATTTGACGTCTTCTAGCTTCGGGTCCTCTGTAGGACGTGTATCAACCACATGAGCTAGAAATCCAGAACATCCATTCTCTAACATTTTCCTTGCTTTCAGAGCCGATAAGAATTTGCCAGTCTTCTTCTTCGGCTCTCCGATAAATTCAAAGAGAATCCCCGTCTTAGGTCGGAAGATGACCCTTCGTTTCGGCACTCAATAGAAGCGCCGTATTTATCCAAGAAATCCATGCCCAATATTATGTCATAATCTGACATGGCAAGCACTATCAGATCGCAGTAGAGTTCTCTATCTGCAACTCTGATTGGTGCGGCACGTAGCATTTGGGTAGAGGGCATCACCTCTCCCGAGGGCAATGTAGTTAGAAACTTGCAATCTAGTTCTTGCAGTGGCATCTCATATCTCGTGGCATATAGCATAGAAATAAAGGAATGCGTTGCTCCAGTGTCAAATAATGCAGTAGCAGGATGACTGTAAATAATTATCTGACCTGTGACAACGGTAGAGGCAGTCGCCACGTCTTCCTTTGTAAGCGAGAAAACCCGGGCGTCTGTTGTAGCAGGCGGGGCTTCTAATAGCCCCTGATAAATAGGAGTACCATCAATCGCAGCCTGCATATGGTGAAGCTGGGGAGGAGCACCTTTGTGCTGAATATACTGCTGCTGAGGTGCCTTAGCGGCAGTAGGACATTCTCTGGCAAAGTGTCCTTCCTTCCCGCAAGTATAACATCTCTTGGCACCCCAATAGCATGCCCCAAGGTGCATCTTCCCACAGGTGGCACAAGGAGGGTGCTTAGGCTTCTTGCCTTTCTGATCACCATTAGACTTGTTCCATGGCCTTCTTTTCCCATTGTGGTTCTTCTTCCAGTGGGGGTTGGTGTTCTGAGTCTTTTGATTTCCTGACTGACTCTGATTCTGTGTACTGACTGGGGTCTGCTTTTGCTGGCTGATATTCTTCAGATAGTGCTCAGCATTCAAGGCACCACTGACTAGCTCTTCTGCAGTCTGTGGCCTATGAACGCCACCAGCTACACTCAGAGCAATGTCGGGCCTAAGCATTCTTAGCATTAATCTGACCCTTTCCTTTTCAGTACTAACCAACTCAGGACACAATCGTGCCAGTCGGTTAAATTTCTGGACGGCCTCGTTGACAGAGAGATTCCCCTGTCGGAATTCGGTGAACTCATCGAAATGTCTATTGGTCACCCTCATATGAAAGAACTCCTCCAGAAATTCAGACTCAAAATCCTTCCATTTCATCTGGTCCACTGGTCTTCTGGCCTTCACCCGTTCCCACCACATCCGAGCATCGCCGGAGAGGCAAAACGAGACACACTTGACCTTCTCGTGTTCCGGCCAGTCAAGAAGTTCTACAGTGCTTTCCACTGTTTTGAGCCAGGACTGGGCGTCCCACGGCTCGCAGATGCCGGAGAACTTATCCGGCTTCAGTCGTTGCCACTGTATCAAATAGGCCTCTTGCCGGACTGCTCTGGCAGTAGTGTCCGAGGGCGCCTGTGCAGTCGGAGGCTCAGTGGTTACGGCGTTCTGACTTCCCGCAGGAGTAGCAGTGTTAATCTGCTGGGTCATCAGAGTGGTTATCATCTGCTGCTGCTCAGTGACCTGACGCTGCAGCTCAGTGATCACCTGCATCAGATCAGGTGGGGGTGCTGTCTCGTTACCCCTAGTTCTACGCCCTCTAGTCATATCTATTAACAGTGAATAGATAGATATAAGCCTTAACACCACTTTGTTAGGCAAGCATCAATCATCTCATATAGTAGTACTGTACATGAAATAAATAAAGCGAGTTTAGGATTTCTTACTTGGAAGCGGCAGAAGGAAGCTTGATGTGTGTGTGATGGAGGGGAAACCTGCTCTGATACCAACTTGTAACGCCCGACCTTATATCTACCCTAAAGGCGGGGTTACGGGTCCACACAGTCATATCATGCAATCATATTAAACATGTATATCCAAACAAAACAGTTACAATACATGAACTAGTAATAAGCATGCTTATTGAACACTAAATTACCAAGCAAGGTTTTCCAATCAAATAATTCATTTATATCTACATGCATTTACAACCTAATATGGAAAGCATTTAACACACTATAGCATGAAATCTCAAGTAAGCACATAGCAAAGGTTATCTAGCCTTAGTTACATGTAAAGGAAGCATTCATAAGAAACAGAAAATAGTAATTACCTAGTATTTTCCTTAGCATGCATTCTACAATATTTAAACATTAATGATAGTATTATTTAGTATAACATATGTTCCATACTACTACTCAATCACAGTAGAGTTGTCATGATCATCACTCATTCAGAGTATAGCAATACAATTTCAATAGTAATTATAGGAAGCAGTTTAGATTCTAGACAAAACAAGGAAGATAGAATCTTTGTTCTTTCCCGAGCCATCACCACACACATCCTCCAATCTTCCCTCTGCCTCTTCCTTTAGTTCGAGTATTTCTTACCGCTATCTGCAGCATAAGAAAAATAACAGGAACTAGTAAGCAAAACATGCTTAGTAAGAATCCGGGCCTACTCGCAAAATCCATATCAATACATCATATCATGTACACAATAATCAGATAGAGTTATCAGCATCATAAGCATCTCATCAAAGCATCATAAACATCATAGCAATTTATCTCTAAGTACTTTACGGAACAAGATCACATGATGAGAAAGTATGCTTTTCAAAAAGGTTCCATAATGGTAAGTACTTCAAAATAACATATCATCATCCAGGGCCCAGTTGTCGTACCACATCATCATGCGCGTTCCCTAATAAATTGGGGTAGCGAGCCACCAATCTAATTAGAGCAGGACCCTTCCGTCCTACCAATGCCATGACCTTAACATGCTCATTGGATTTGTTTAACGACCCCCTTCCGAGTCGGGTAGACAACTTTCCAAAGTAAAGTAATTTATCATGCAATTACTCATATAAGTATATGCCTAAAGGTACTCTTTAATCACTTCTCAAAGGGACACACCACGCATTCGGGTGCTCTTGATCCCCTAGGGACACACCACGCATTCGGGTGCTCTTGATCCCAGTTTCAATAGAGTAACCCTTTTTAAGCATATTATCAACCACATCATAATCACATTCATTATACTCACACCACATCTGTAGTAGCATGCTTCATGGTCTCATTAGGTACTTTCCAACCCTAGGACTAGGGTTGGCCGAAAGTCACAAGTAAAGAGGAGTTGGTTTTCCAAGTAAGCATTCATTCAAACATTTCTACAAACACCTCAAGTACCTTTCATGTTACCAATTGAACAAGGTTTATATCTCAAAGTGGGATTATCATCCACTAACCCTAAATTACAAGGGATGGCCGAATGGTAGAGTGGGGGGTTTCTAGGGTTTTTTGGACAAGTCATCATTCACAAAACCACACACATATATATACAACATTTTATCTACCATTCTAATCATTGGAACACAATAAGGTAGCAAGCCACACCAAAACCCTAATTTTTTCCCTTGGCCGAAAATGGTAGGGCACCAAAACCCTAATTCTTGTTATCACACATGATGGCAAAGTAACCTAAATTCATACCCTAAGTTCTTAGGGATATCCTCATGCATCAAGAAGCAACCAAGGCCCATAAATGGGTGGTGGCCGAAAGTTTGTAGGGTACCAAACCCTAACTTTTGTCCTTCCAAAAATTTGGAAACATCACATATATGTATAAAATCCCTAGAGGTACTAGCATGCATCAAGGTGTGATCAAACACCTTCTCTTGGACCCCCTTACTAGAGGTGGCCGAAAGTTTGTATAAGGGAGAACTCCCATTTCTCAAAACAAGAACACAAGGAAATCATACATAAACTATTATACTGCAGGCGAGAAGATTCTTACATCCTAGCGCTGGAATTTCGCCTTCTCTTAAATTATAGGGTACCCTACACTTGGAGGGTATGCAAAGATCCTTTTCTTCCAAATCTTCTCTCTAGTATTCCTTGGTCTTGGTAGAAAGAAATGGTACTTGGCTTCCCTTCCTTGCAATTGCCCTAGGGTTAGAACCCTTAGGTGTTGGTTTCGAAAATGGCAAAGGGGAGAAAGTGGGTTTCGGCAAGAAGAAGAAAGGAGGAAGAAAAATGAGTAACTTCCTCTAACATCCTTCTCTTTATCCTATTTATACACCTCTTGTGAAGAAACATGTCTCTTCACTCTTACACACTTAACAAGCATGTTCCTTTCTCCTTCTACATGAAATATTGCTTGGTTCCTTGGTTATGACATGGTGAGTGCAACTAGGAGGTCCAAGGTTCAATCCTTGCTTCCTCCACTTTGCACTTTCTTTTTAACACCATTCATTTCCAAGCCCAATAAACCAAGCCCATCATGAAATTCATAATATGAATAATATTGTATGAATTCAGAATATTTCATAATATCCCAAAAATATTATTTCATAATATTTTTAATATTCCATATTCATAAATATAATATTTCATGCTAATATTTCATGATAATAATATTTCATGAATATAATATTTCATGCATATAATATTTCATGCATTCATAACATTTTATAGCATGTGATTGCATGAAATTCATATCATTTCATTATAACCATTTTCATACATTGTCATGATTTTACATTGACAAATTCGGGGTGTTACAAGTACCTAGTTTTATGCTATGCTTTCAAAAATTTATACTAAGTATTTTCAAAAAGAACCAAATGTTTTCATTGTTGGCACAAGAATTTTTGGTGATTTTTGATGTATGACAAAGGGGGAGCGGTGGGCTTAAGTTAAAAAAATTTTGTTGTCTTCCAGAAGGATCAATGAAAATCAAAATGGTTTTTCAAAAACGGGAGAGTGAGCTTATGTTAGAAAATATTTTTCTCCCAAAGATCAAAATGTATTTTCAAAACTTAGATCAATTTTTTATTTTCTTTTGATCCCAAGGATAGTAATTTAGCCCTTTCAGCCAATCTAACTTAAGATATTGTCAAATATCAAAAACGAAAAGATTGTTAGTGCAAATTGCATCAGTGATGTCCTCCTCTAAATGTTTCAATGTTTGAGAATATACTTAAGTCAGTGATACATTGGATAAAGGTAGGGTTAGTCAAGAAAGGTATACCAAAGTTAACAAAAGTCCTAGTTAACTTTGGCACTAAGTCCTGACCAAGGATTGGGCACTGTAACGCCCACTTTTTTTTTTCCTAAAGCGGCGTTACGCTAACATACTTAAGGCATGTAACATCATACTGCAGCGGAATAACTTAAACATTACATATACATGCCCCTACTACCATCCCTAATATAATGACATGGAACTTCACATATGAACATCATGCTTAATCATCATATCATAACATGCTTAACATCATACCATAAGGTTCATATCATATCATACTGGACATCTTATCATATAGTTCCATAAGTCACTATTCGAGCATATAGGTAGTCAAAATAAAGTTCCTAGCATAAACGGTTATCACATTTGATTTCATGGGCCAAGTCACCAACACACACATACTTCAGGCCCTCCTGCTGCTTCCTCGTTATCCCCTTGCATGATCTGCGGTATAAGGAAAGAAGACTATAAGCACACAGGCTTAGTAAGACTCTTTCCTACTCACTAAAATCATTCGTCATTCATTCATAATCATATGGAACATAAGCATTATAAACATTTCTATCATAGCATAAAGCATAAACATAGGCATAAATCTAATTGAACATTCTTATCATGGCATAAAGTATAAGCATAGGCATAAGCATAAGTAAATATTCTAAGCATGGCATCATATGTGGCATGAACATAAGCATAAGATGTAAATCAACCATAGGCATACTTTCTAGCATATCAAGCATAGACATCGTAAACATTCTAAGCATGGCATGATACACGGCATAACATAACTTAATAAACTTTCCTAGCATGGCATGAGACATGGCATAAATATAAACATAAGATATAAACCAACCTATCTGGCATAAACATAGGCATACATTCTAGGATATCATAAGAGCATTTTCCTACCCTAATCATAACATGGATCATTCATTCTCATACATATCTTTTAACATGGAGCATAAGCATAACACATCATTATCATAACATAATGCATAACATGTATGAATGCAGGGGTGGAATGCATATACATAGGGATGCTTAACTTTTAAACATACTTTGAAAATGCTTAAACATCATCATCATAACATTTGGGGTCCCCGGCTTGTACCACATACATACATCATAGCGCGCATCCCTAGTAAATCCGAGGTAGCTAGCCCCGACCTACTAGGGTAAGGACAGCATAGTCGGTAGTCCCCGAACCGAGGCGTTCTCAAGGAGCCCATCCCTGTTGCACAGCTCCGGTAGTGCCAGAACCGTGGACAGCTCCGGTAGTCCAGAACCGGGGCGTTCTTAAGGTGCCCATCCCTTGGACCCATACTTGGGTCCGGTACAAGCCCATTCATAAAGTAAAATACTTTGCATGCTTCATCATTCATAAGACATTCATAGCATACTTATCATGGCATCATTCTTATCATGAACATGATCATAACATACTTGTCATAACATCATTCTTATCATGCATAACCATGGCATATTCTTCATAAACATGGCATATCATTCGTAAACATGGCATATCATTCATAACATGGCATATCTTTCATAAGCATAGCATATCATGTATAACCATGGCATATCATTCATAAACTTGGCATATCATTCATAAACATGGCATATCATTCGTAAGCATGGCATATCATTCATAAACATAAATCACATCTTACCATAGGGCCATTGGGACCCTTACTTGGAATAAATCTTAACTCTTATCCTATTAACCCTTATTGGACGAAACTTATGGAGTCCCAAGGCTATGTGATAATTCACACAATCACCATCCTTCATCCTTATATCATGGCAACACACATAAACATATGCTTGAAGTTAAAGACTCAACCCTAACCCTTGGGTCCTTGGGGTTGGCCGAACCATATGGGCCTCTAGGGTGCTCCAAAAATTCCCAAAATTTATAATTAACTTATAAACATCATCAGGGAGCATTAAATAACATTATCATGATTTTTAACATATTTATAGACATTTAAATCATGGTGGCCGAAACCCATAAACATAGGGACCTTGGTTTTGTCCCTTTAATGTTGGCCGAAACCCTAGAGTGTCCTAGGTACTCCAAAAATTCTCAAAAATTACCCTTAACTTCTAAACATCATAAGGGAACGTCAAATAATATTATCATGATTTTTAACATTTTTCTAGACATTTAAACATAGTGGCCGAAACCCTTGAACTAAAGGTTCTGGGTTTTTGCTTCTTCATGTTGGCCGAGACCCTAGGGTGTCCTAGGTACTCCAAAAATCCCCAAAATTACAATTAACTTCTAAACATCATAAGGGAACATAAAATAATATTATCATGATTTTTAACATATTTCTAGATATTTAAAACATAGTGGCCGAAACCCTTGAACTAAAGGTTCTGGGTTTTTGCTTCTTCATGTTGGCCGAGACCCTAGGGTGTCCTAGGATACTCCAAAAATCCCCAAAAATTAAAATTAACTTATAAACATCATAAGGGAACATCAAATAATATTATAATGATTTTTAACATATTTCTAGACATTTAAAACATAGTGGCCAAAACCCATGAACTAAAGGTTCTGGGTTTTTGCTTCTTCATGTTGGCCGAGACCCTAGGGTGTCCTAGGGTACTCCAAAAATCCCCAAAAATTACAATTAACTTATAAAAATCCTAAGGGAACATAAAATGATATTATCATGATTTTTAGCATAATTATGAACCTTTAAAACAGTTGTCCGAAACCTTTGAACATAGGAACCTTGATTTTTGTTTCCCTTCAACATTAAATCCGAAACTCACCCATATATCAAGCCAAAAATCATGGAAAACATTGATAACTATTATACCACAGGTGAGGGAGTCTTACCTTAGTTTTCTTGATTTTTCGAACCTTGAAAGAGGAGAAGGAAGAGGACTTGGTATCTCTTGACCACAACTAATCCTTGTCACCTTGTAGGACCTTGAGATCTTGAGAGATGAGACCTCTTGTGAAGTTTTCTCCAAGGCACTCCTCCCTTTGGTGCTCGGCAAGAATGGGGAATGAAGAGGAGAGGTAATGCACTTGATTGAGAGAATATGTAACTCCCAAAACTCCTCTCATTATAACCAATCAAGGAGGCAAATGAAGAGCCTCTCCATGACTCTTCACCTCCTTTTACCTCTTAACTATCCTCCACTTCAATTACTCATAAGAATTCCATGCTAGGTGAGTTGGTTAAGGCTTACATGGTTGTACAAGAGGTCCAAGGTTCAATCCTTGGCTCATGCACCTTTATTTTTTATTTTATTTTCATTTCATTTATTTTATTATTTTTATTTCTTAAATTCCGAAAATCCCTCCTAAAATCACCCATAATTATGCCAATATTCCTAAATAAAATTCTTTTATATTTATATTAATTTTACCTAATTTATATTAATTTTACCTAATTAATACCCATTTTTGGAGCCCTTTTTAAAGCTCATTAGTACCTAGTTTTTCTCAATTTAAATGAGAAAACATGGATTTCTAGGCCCAATTTTACATAATTATTTCTGGGCCCCTCGAAAAATTATCTAGACATGCTCAATATTTTAAGAAAATATTAAGAGAATTTTCCTGGTCGTTACAGGCACTAAGACCTGGTGAGTAAAACTGGGCACTAAGACCTGGTTAGTGAAGCTGGGCACGAAGACCTGGTTCGAGGAATTGGGCACTAAGTCCTGGCCAAGGTTTGGGGACTGAAGACCTGGTTCGAGGAATTGGGCACGAAGTCTTGGCCAAGGGTTGGGTATCTAAGTCCTGGACCTAGGGTTTGGGCACGAAGTCTTGGTCCTAGGGATTGAGCAACTTAGCTGAGCGATGACTAAGGACATAAGTAGAGACGAGTCGAGGTTCGGATGTCTCGAGATCCGAGAGTATTGAAGGCTAAGTAAATGTCCACCCGAATGGATTCGGTGGCAACCGTCTCCTGAGAGGAGTAGGTTGAAAGCACGTTCCCGGGGGTGGGAACTTGCGTCGGTTTGACCAAGGTTTTCGGGGAAATTCGAAGTCAGAACTATCTAGTTAAGGCTAAGATTGTGTGTGTATTTGCTTTGTATTTGTGTATCTTTCAGGTACCTAGAATGGAAGGTAAAGCAGGCAAACAATGCCCAAAGCGGCTGGCAGGCTGGTTGCTAGTCACTCCCATCATCCAGGGCGCCTACATGAAAGGAGGCAAAACAGGCTTTTATTCAGTCGCCCCATATGATACAGGTGCCCTGGTTGAAAGTTGTATCTACTGCTGCGAGTTCGAAGCAGAGATAAGCTTTGAATGGGTACAATGAGTTACCTGGGAGGTCCAGGGCACCCTGGTCAAGACGTTTATCTACTACGACGAGTTCGGCGCAGAGATAAGCTTTGTCCAAGCCCTTTGAGGTGCCCCAGTGATCACAGGCGCCCTAATGAAGGCTATAAATGGGGATTCAACCCCAAGGCTCATGACACAACTTCCAAGATCATTCTGAGACTTCTAACTGACGAAAAACCGCTAACGGCGAAGATCTGAATCCAAGGAAGCTCCGGGAGGAAGTGCGCGACACATCGGAGTTCTAGATCGGCTAAGACTTCAACCTTTGTCCGTTCGGTTTGAATTTAATTCTGCACGTACTTTATCTATTCTTTTGATTGTAATTTGTGCACTGTAAGATGAGTTTCTCCACCTCCGTAAAGGAGACCATTAGTGGACGGGCAATCCCATGCTTAGACCTTGGATGTACTGACCCTGGGGGGTTAGGAACCAAGTAAAAAATCCTGTGTGCACTGTGTTTGCTCGTTCTTTCTTTCTGTTTTCCGCTGTGCTACTAACGCTCTGTCCAGAACAAATGAAAGTTTATGAGTTTCCGTGAAAGATTTTTACGGTCGATATTCACCCCCCCCTCTATCGACGGCTATGGTCCTACACATACCACTTTGTTTGTAACACCCCAAAATTCCCATTTTTAGTTCTTAAAGTCCTTAGAATTATTTAAAAATGGTTTAGAAATATTCTAGATATTTTTAGGAATTTTTAGAATATTTTTATGAAATTTTCCGAGTTCGTTTAGTATTTTAAAAAAAAACGTTTAAGGGCAGCAGGGGGTTCGAACCCGCGACCACCACAAGACCAGGCGCGCGCGCGACCAGCTGGGCTGGTTGGTTTTGTTGAAATAAACTGGGCGAAACAATAGATAAGGTATAGTTAGGTCAATCCGCCCCATAAATATAAATAGATAAGTTAAGAGAGGAAATTGGATTTTTTGGTTTTCTCTCTTCCTCACCCTAGCCGCGCGACCCTTCCCCTCTCCTCTCTTGGGCGAAACAACACCAAGGCCAAGAGGGCCGGCCAAGGCTCTCCTCCGAGAGATATTCCTATATTCGGGATCCCCGCGACGAGAGGAACGCGTAGGCGCGAAGAATTCTCCGAGATCTCAAGTTTCTCCCGAACCTCCGACGCCGTTCTTGGTTGTAAGTCCAAGATATCAAGGTAAGTACTGCTCACCTGCAGTAAGAGGCGGTTTTTCCGCGAGAATTTCCTTTAAAAGTTTTAAAAGAGATAGTTTCTTTAGTTTATGATTTTGGCATGTGATATTAGTTCATTATATGTTTGTATAAGTTGATTAAGCACCCTATATGAGATTAAGGCTAAGAAAAGTTATGAGAAAAGAAAAGAGAAGATAAAGATAAGAAAAGAAAAGGCCAAGGCCTTAAGAAATCCCCAAAAGTCAAGACTTAGGGATTTTAGCACGCAAGGTGCTCGAGAAAATGCCAAGGCATTTACAGATAAGAAAGAAAAGAAAGAAAAGCTATTTTATTTTCTAAGGCCAGTACCCGGCGTCCAAGAGCGTCGTTAAAGAAATCCAGGTGTCCAATTCCAAGGTCTTGGCCCTGGTAGACCAAGGTCTGCTCTATTAGGATTGGTGGCTCGCTACCCCAACCTTTTAGGGAACGCGCATATGAGATGGTACTTACGTCTTCAGTGGATCCAAGTGATTATTATTTTCAAGTATATGCTTTAGCAAAGTTTCGAAAGTTAAAGAAAGTTTTCAAAAGTTAAAGAATAGCTAAAGTTTCAAGTTGAGCCAAGAAAAGTAAATTGAGATTTATTATTGCTTGAGTATGCATGTTTTGAGTTATACATGTTCTTAGTTTTCTTTCAAGCATATTAGTATCTCATATGATTTTCAGTTTGATCTAGAAGCATGTTTGCACATTTCGAGATTTTGTGAGCTAGATAGTACTTACTAAGCTTTTTGCTTACTAGTTGCATTTCCTCTTATTGCAGATAAAGGTAAAGGCAAGCAATTCTGAAGGAAGGCGACGAGGCGATGCTGAGAAAAGTGTGTGTGGTGGCTGATTATGGGGAGATCTTTGGCACAAGACAATTTAGTTATTTAATTCACAATGTTATAGTTCATTTGAATTTCAAGTTTTTGTTTTATGGAGTTTAGCGAACATTTAATTTTTGGATAGTTTTACATACTCAAATTCTTAGAGTAAAGATTCCATGTCATTTCTTTTAGCCTATATATTCTTATGACTGCACTGGATGAGTAGAATTGTGAGTAGTTAGAGATATTGATACTTAGTTAGAGAAATAGATGCATGTGCCAAGATAGTATCAATTTCTTCTTTGAATTAAGTTTCATTGCTTAAATATGTTTAGAAAAGTTGCATTCACATTTCATGATACTTTAGCAAGGTCATAGAACATGTATTTGGTTATATGAATGTATAGAAGTCAAGATTGGTACAAACTTTAGTGTTAAAGTTCATATAACTTGTATAGTTTATTCTCTTCCGCAAAAGTCCAAATTTCAAGTTTATGGATTCGTTTTGATTGGCTAAACTCATTTGAAAACTGTCATAGAGTGTAGAAATGGTGTCATGATTCCATATGGCTCGAAATTATAAGTTTGGAGGAGCTGTGAAGCAACTGCCGAAAACCTGAAAATTCAGATTTCAGGCTATCAGTCGACTGATACAGTATCAGTCGACTGATACCCGACTATGGTGTTGGGCGAGGCAAGCTTCAAAGTGTACCATATGTGAGCTTTTGAGATAGAAAGTGTGATATGTTATTATACATGACTGCTTAAGTTAGAATATAATTGTTAGATGAATTTAAAAGTTAAAAAAAAAGATTTCCGTATTTTTAGTCATGTATCAAAAGTAGAGAAGTAGAGAGAAGTAACGATCCGTCTGAAGGTAGAGAAGGCGGGGTCGCTACATTGTTTCTGTCACATACACTATCTTATCCGTCCTTTGAACAATTCCATATAGTTGGATTTATCTTTTCAAAGTGAATGATCCTTGTCATAGGTCTAGGGATCCAGCTCATGCATACTTAGGACCCAGTCTATAGACTCTCCAAGAACATGACACTTTCAGGTTGTCTAACAACCCTCCCACTATAATAAGGTACCCCTTGTGTATCTTATGTGACTCGAGGTGAAGTGTCCTGTGGTATTACCTCTTGTACAGTTGGTACTAAGATCAGAATGTCCCCATATATAATTTACTTAGAGTAACTCTACATCTGGACTTGTGGTTTATTGTCCTTTTCCTAAGAATCAGACATTCATCCCAACGAATGTCCGCTGATCCTTAGGACTATTAAACCACCTTATTGTTCCCTTAGGATAACCTACGAACATATGCACTAGATTCAAACTTGTCAGTGACTCTTTTCAGCACAAGTGTTGAACTACTCATAATCTGAACATGCCTTAGACTTAGCCATCACTTAGTCCACATCTCTATGGTTTTAAGAGACTTACTGACCTAGACAGAATCAAGCATATACACCGTCATATCCAGGACATATCCATTTGAACAAATTTGGCTAATCTCAGAGAGGCTTATCATCTTCTTAACTATTAGCTTAAGAGATGTTCTTCCTTCCATGTATTGCACCATTCTGTTGGGGCACACTAGGTGCAATGAATTGGGATCAAATCTCAATTCTCTGATAAGTAAGTCCTTCAACTATCCCTAGAGGTACTTTCCATTATGATCTAATCATAATGTCACCATACTTTTACTTTGATATTTCTTCTGCATCAAACTTGTACTCTTTGATCTCATCAATGTATTCAGTCTTGCAGTACATCAAGTAAATGTACTGTTTTCCTTTAAATATTTGTTTATCAAACAAAGTATTCAAGGGTACCTCTATTCTAGATAGATTAAGGACTTATACTCATCAGGACGAACCAATTCCAACATATTTTTGACTCTATGCCCGTGGGCTTAGAACAAGTCTATTTGGTTTTGTTACTTCCTTAGTAAGAGTCAAAAGATCTTAAGGAAGCCAAGTCATCCATAACTAATGAACCTTAAGGCTTATCTTTTGAATCCCACTAGAGTTTAACAAACCAACCTTAGAGCCAATATATGCTTGGTTCTACTTGGAAAGAACCTTTCTCTCACATTAGTTAAGATGATAAGCTATTAATTGCATCATGGGAGGCTTTTGGTTTTATATATTAATTGCCTATCTATGTACTTTATTAGATATTCCTTCTATTCCACTTTTAACAAATAAAAGCAATAGAAAATATCTTATTCCAAAAACTGAACAATGTTCTTTCCAAAAACTAAGTACATAAAGGTAATTTCTATAATGCCAAAACTATATCATCCTATGCTAAAGACATAAATGAAATAGATAAAACTCCCACTGCAAAAAGTCTTCTCCATAGCCCATCCATGTAACCAGTGATATCCTCCTTAGCTAGCCGTCATGTTTCCTGGAACCCCTGCACAAAAATGTAGACATGATTTCCGTATCTACTCACCAGGTACAGGTAGATATCACCGCTAAACATGTTACAACGACGAGGAAGAAAATATACCTGTGGTACTACTCTGGTGATGGGGACAACCCATCTTCCAATGTCCTGACTGCATGCACACAAAGCACTTGCCCTTCGGCTTCTTTATGTGCCCCTGAGGTCCCTGTATTTCTTTCTTTGCTCCAGCATGTTTCTTCTTCTTCTTGCCTTTCGGTTGAGAAGTAGAAACTTCATGAGCAATGAAAGTCTGTGATCTCTGAAGAGAAAACCCCTCTGCCACCTCGAGTTCTGTCAGAAGCTCTGCCCACGAATATGTACGCTCGTCTATATTGTATCTTAGGTGGAACTCCTCAAAACTCTTTCGTAGAGATAGGAGGATAAAATTGATCAGGGTTTCCCCATCAAATTTTGCTCCAAGGATCTCCATCTCCTTCAGCCAAGCCATCATTTTGAGAACATATTCCCTTACGGGCATGCCCTCAACTAAGACAGTTGTCATCAAGTTCTTTAAGACCTTATGCCTAGTGGCTCGATTACTTTCCCTGAAGAGCTCATCGAGTTCGGATATTTTACTGGTAATGGAAGAAGCCTGATTTTGATGACTCTCAGTCGTCTCGTCTGCTTCTAGCCATTTCCTAAAATACTCAAACTCCTATTCAGTGTTAATCTCGCTAGACTTTTCGGCACAAAACTTGACAAGATCACTTTTAGGTTCCTCGGCAGTAGAGACAAAATCCATGTTTAATTCCCAATCCTTATTGTTAGGGGCATTAAGTTGGTTTTCCCTATCAATTAGTTCAAGTGGGTCTATATCCATTTAAAGTACTTGAGAAGCATAACAATTGCACACTTTAAATTTTGAAAATAAATTCATACCTCAAAAACAATTTATTACAAAATCTACCAACACCTCAAAACACCGAGAATTTCGTATGCCACGATGGTGTGGACATATACGAATTCTTCATTTGTGAGAGGAGATTTTACCCATTAATTTTACTATCTTGTCATCCTATCTTTCTAACAAGTAAAATTAATAGTTGGTCCTCTTTGACCCTACAAATAATAGCAGTGACTCCGATGGGGAGGATACTATTATCTGCATCTAAGTGTTTCCATTACACGACACTAAGGAAAATTATTTCTGATTATGCGCCTTTTGATGGGGAAGTAGACACGCACTTCAATAATTTCCTATAGTCTTTTCTGATCTAGTGATCTGCAGAACAAGCTCATCCGATGGGGAGGAAGGCACTAAGAGCCGACGCGCAGACTTGTTAGCATCACTTATCAGATTGTAATGGAAGCCATGGGACCCTTGGGGTCCCTCTCCCACTTAGTTATTTGCGTTTGAGGTTTTTCACATGCACACACACAACAAGCACATAAATCAAAAAATAATAGAGCTATGAAAAAATCCAAGATTTTTCCAACTATTATGGCCTTGGTCTCCAATGCGCCTCCAGTCGTGTCGTCACCTCGTCCACTCCATCATATCCATGCGCAAGCAACCATGAAGAATTCCCCGAGCCGAGATGACTAGCTTACTTATTTACATCCATTGATCCTATACTCCACGAAGGAGTGTACATGTCATCTAGATCAAAAGTAAATAGAAAGCTTGGCTAAACAAGTGTCATATTTAATTATAAAAATTAAATAACTTATCTAGCCTCGTCAACCCCGAGAATTCAATTAATTTATATCAAAACACAACCAATCACATACAAAGATCATAATTGCCATAATAGTTGGAATCTAGTGCCTGCAACACAAAGTTAGCCTATGCGCATCCAAAAATTATCCAGCAAAACAATGTACATGATAATGCGCAGAAAAATAACCGAACCCTAAACACACAAAACCGGAAACCTCGCTCTGATACTAATTGTAAGGTATGGCTTGGCGGTATCCAAGACAACCATGGGGTCGTATCTGAGACTCCTCTCTATGTCTAGGGATTAAAAATTTAATCCGAATAGAGACCCGCCCCTCAAACGACTGTCTCATCGTCATGTTAATTAATCCAAGTTACAACTTGGCCAAAACTGAGGTTAAGGCCTAGTAATTTTCCGGATTAATTAACCGCAGAAAAGACGACGATTTGGATCGTCAGTTTTTGTGTTTATCTTCGAGGTCTAGTTAGTTAATTATTGTCTATGATAATGAATCAAAATAATTAACGAACATGCATGAAATGACAAGACAAAGCAACATGGCACAAATAAACATAACAAAGGTAAAAAGAAGCTTGGGAGAGTTATACCTCGTCGTTTACCTCGTAGTCTTCTACCTTATGACCCTCCTTGGACGTCATGTGGGCCACGATCTACCAAGTCGCGGAGCCACCGAAGGCCTTGAATTAACCACCTTTCTTCAAGCTTCTTCCACTCACTAACACAAACCCTAGCAAGCTAGGGTTAGCTTGCGCCCTATCCACCTCTCCTCCTTGTGCCGCCGGCCACCTCAAGCTCTAAGGTCCGGCCGGCCGTAAGGTAGCTTGCCTCTTCGCCCTCGTCGGTGCCAAAACAAGGATGCTCCTTGTTTTTCCCGGCCACCAACCTCTCCTCCTCCCTTCTTCCTGCTTGCGCACGCTGAGAGGATGCTGGTGAAGATGATAGGAGAAGAAACCAAAGAGGAAGAAGGAGAAGAATTCAACTTCTACTCCTTCCTCACGCCGCCGCCGCCGCACATCTCAAAGCCGCCAGAAACAGCCTCCTCTGGAGTCCTTCTTCCCCTGGTCGGTCTCTCCTAGGTCTAGCTAACCTTCCATGCCAAAGAGAAGGAGTTGATGGAGGAGAAAACACAAGGAGAACTCCTCCTTCCTCCTCCTCTACCACCAGCGCAAGGTGAGCCCTAGGAGAGAGAATAGGTGTAGGGTTTTGAGGGTTTTTGATTAATTCGAATTAATTCTCAATTAATTCATTAAGCCTTGTATCATGACTTCTATGAGGTATTTATAGAGCTAAGGTAGGAACCATGAGGAGGAGTTGATTATTGGCCCGCTAATGGATCCAAACCCCATCCATTAATGGTGATACATTCCGATAAAGGATCCTATTGTACTTCCTCGCCAATCCCCATACTTTCATATGGACTCCACATATTACGAGACATCCATCTCCCCGTATTTATGATATCGTATGTCCAATAATTAATTTAATTTACTGATAATTAAATTAATTATTCTCTTTATCCTTAATTAGTACCACTCAACTTTTTTATCATGTCGGATGATAGTCCACTTGCAAGATTTGACATGATAACCTTTTTGAGCTCACCAAGGGGGCATCATCAACTTGACTCACCAGGACACGGATTCCATCAATAATCAACGACACATCATATTATTAATATTATCTCCCAACTTACACGAAATCCAGTATGGTCCAAGGACCTTTTCATTAGATATGCAATCATTTTTGACTATATTTGATTGGAATGACTACACCAGCGGAGATTGCATAAATACTTACTGGACTATTCTAGTAAATGAAGTAAAATCCTGTAACTCACCTTACCACCCCTCCATATTCTGTGGGATGGGGTTAGATGTAAGTCAATTACCACCTCGTTTTGTTGTTTTTTATAAGATTTAGTCTACTAACACTTCCATTTCAATAATCATAGGAACTGTTTGAGGTGATGCACACTGCAGCATTTGAACAATCTATTGCTACTGATACAAATAAGACAATTAGATATATTATCTGCCCATTAAATAATGTAGATGATCATTGACATCTATTGGTTATTGACCTCGAGGAAGGTTGTTGGGTATGGCTTGGCGGGTTTCCTTAATGAAAACTTGGTCATCCTTGGAAGACCTATCTATGCCTACGGATTAAAAATAATCCAAATGAAGACCCGTGTCCCAACGACCATCTCGTGCCACATCGAATGATTCAAATTATAACTCGACCATTTTCAAAAATCGGCCTTGTAATTTGCTTGATCGTTTGACCGTGGAAAAGCCGACGAGTGGATTACCGACTTTTGTGTTTTTGGTCGGGGTCTAGTTAATTAATTATTGACTATGATTCGGAATCAAAATAATTAAATAACTCACATAAAATGATGAGGCAAATGAATAAGGCACAAATAAGAATGAAAGTAGCCAAGGAAGAATTAAACCTTCCATTACCTTACGATCTTCTATCGTATGTCCCTCCCCTCTTGGACGTCGTGTGGGAGACTATCTACCAAGACCCCTGGTCACCAAGTCGATCCCTTCTCCTTGCGCCAACCAATCCCTAACCAAAGGGATGTCGTCAGCCACTCCAAGGAAAATTATCCAAAGACAAATAAATCCTCACACCTCTTCTTCCATCTCCTTGCGCCAGCCAACAAAACCCTAGGTCATGTTGCCACCAGCCACACAAAGGAAGAGGTGAGCTCCCCTCCTTCTTGTCCCCCTTTTTCATCTCCTAGGTTGCAATTCTTGTTTAGAGAAAACACAGCAACGTGTTCAGAGAAACAACATGCGATGCAACCCTCCAAAACGTTGTTGTCCTCCACAGCAACCTCGCCGCGCTGTCTTCTCCATAACCTCACCGGCTGCTTTCCACAACGCTGTTGTCATCCACAGCAACTTTTGATGCTGCCTAGAGAAACAATCCTCTGTGTTGTCTTGGAGAAAAGCAAGCCACTCCCTCGGTTCATACGTGTGTGGAGAGGAGAAAATAGCAACCAGTGGCTGGTGTCCATGCATGGGTGGAGAAGAAGAACACAGGCACACCTGCAGTCCACGCGTGGCTGAAGAAGAGGAAAACACCATGATGTGGCTTCTATCCATGCGTGGTTGGAGAAGAGAGAACGACAACCTGTGGATGTTGTCCACGCGTGGTTGGAGGAGAAGAAAACAGCAGTCACTACTGTTCAGCGCTGCATACCGAGAGGGATAGAGGGAGAGGAGAGAAGAGGATAGCTAGGGTTTTCCATATGCTCTCTAGGATTAATCCATCCAAAAGAAAAATCAACTTGGTTTCATGCCACCATGGGGTTATATATAGGGCTACGATAGGGACCATGAGGAGGAGTTGGATCTTGGCCTGCTAATGGATCCAAACCCAGTCCATTAATGAGGATTCATTCCACTAAAGGGCCCTCATTGAATTACCTCACCGACCCCCATATTTACATATGGGCTCCACTTATTATGAGTCATCCATCACCCCGTGTTTAAGATATCGAATGCCCGTTAATTAATTTAAATTACTAACAATTCAAAACAATTAACTTCTGGATCCTTTGTTAGTACCACTCAACTGTATCATCATGCCGGATCAAATCCACCTACAGGGTTTAGCATGATGAACCTTTTGAGCTCATCAAGGGGGCATCATCAACCCGACTCACCAGGACACGGATTCCGTCAATAATCAACAGCACGTCATATTATTAATATTATCTCCCAACTTACCCGGTCTATCGATCTAACAGAATAGATCTCGCCCATTGGTAAATCAAAGAAATAACACACAATAATATATGCCCGTTATTATATCAGGATTAAGGGACCGTACTCCATAATAAAATCAGAGGTCCTATACAATTATTGAGTAAGTACAAATTGGATAACCTCTGGTTTTGGTCCTGCTCAATGTACTCAATGCACACTAGTGTAATTCTATGATCAAAACCAACCACACCTAATTACACTACAACCATCCCGATGGTTTATCTAATTCCATCTCGGTTGTGAGCCTCTACTTATACTAGGCAAGGGACTGATAACATGATCTTTCGTGTAACACCATTCACAATGTTATCTACAATGCGTAGTAAAGGACTTTATGCATGTACTAATATAAACAAGCATCTAGTGTAGTTATGATTCTCTTTTCAAAATGAAGATGTTCATATAAAGAAATCATGTCATTCAGTATACACATCATACAAAGGTAATATCCTGCATTATCATTCTCTCGGCGCCTCAGAAGGCTACACTGCCAAATTTGAGCAAACTGTAAGTTTTATATTTGATATATAAATCATTCCAAATAGATTAAATTGAATATATTTGTTACTAATGTAATTTGGGTGTAGGTGGCATTTTTCAAAAATATGAACTGGTCATATTACACGAGATGGAATAAAGGATTGCCTTCAATATCGGGGAAAGACTATAATAAAATTGTAGTGCAAGGACCCACCCAAAGTAGATCGTAAGATCATGTTAATTTTGGTTAAAAAAACATAATCTTTCATGGTTGGATTTATATGCTAACAACAATTTAAATATTTCTCATTCAGGTTGGATTGTTTTTTTTCCTATGTGCTAAAAGTCTGGTTTTTCAATGATCTATACTTTTAAGCCAAAAGAAAATGATACCTTATCGATTTCAGGTGGGATATATAATTATGACAGATAAGTTCTGGAAGCTAAATCTGTAAATATTGGTTTTGTTGATACAATGCATATGTAAGTGTCATGACAAACATTGTATACTTGTAGTTATAATGCATGTAATCCTTTTGAAATCAATGGAACATTGCTTTTGATCTTTGTTGTTGTGTAATCTGTAATCTATAATCTGTAATTATTGTCGATACCATCAGTAATATTGAACCTTGTTTTTACTGTAATAATTAGAATTCAGGCCCACGGTAGGCTGAAACAATCTGATTTCAGGCCCACGCTGGGCCTGAAACAATCCTATTCAGGCCCATGCAGGGCCAGAAATAATCTAATTTCAGGCCCATGTTGGGGCTGAAATCTTCTTATATCAGGCCTAACATGGGCCTGACATCAGATTATTCAGGACAAATGAGGGGTCAAATTTTTTTCCATTTGATTACATTCTAAACCAAAATTGGATTCCATTTAACAAACTGGAGAGTACCTAAATACCTACCGGATACCAAAATTTGATTCCATGTTAAACCAGGAACTCATATTTTCATAATTTAGCACACAAGGGGTTTTGTAGGGCCATCAATGGGCACAATGGTTGAATCATAGCTCAATTTGTTTCATTAGCTACACAATCCATAAACACTAATATTTATTTATATATATTTATATTATACATATTTATTCATATTATTGAAAAGAATATTCCTATTTTGGATTGCAATGATCACTAGATTATCAGAGGGCCTGAAATTGGAGCTATTCAGCCCCACCTTGGTTTTGAAATTATTTGTATTCTGACCCAACGTGGGCTGAAATAATCTCATTTCAGGCCCACGCTGGCCCTGAAACAATTTAATTTTAGCCCCATGTTTAGCCTGAAATCCACTTATCAAAACATTATTACATTTGTTTAAAGTTTAAACAAGAAGGTTCCACTTGGAGTGTACCAAAATTGACATTGCATACCAGAATTGGATTCCATGCACACCATGAAATCATATTTTTAGAATTTGGCACAGAAAGAATTTTCCTGTTACATCAGTGCGAAACCCACTGATGGACCTACGATATTTGGATTTCTTAAAACTCAATATAACTAGTTAGAGTTTAGCTAGGAGATGGTGTTATTGGTGTCCAAACATAGTCCAAATGATTATGAATTATGTGTTCATACAGTATCAGTTGGCACATAACAATGCATCAACACAGCAGAAATCAGAGGCCCTCAAATCAGAGATATTCAGAAAATAGATGACTTCAGGACTTGAAGACCTGAAATATAATTATTGCAGGCATAATGTGGGATATCAGAGGACTTCAGGACTGATCTTTTCTGCTTATATTGAATTAGACAAGGTGAAATATATCATAATATTGAAATACTTCTTCAAGTGACAACATTAACAACAACAAGTTTTTTGACAATACTATGGTTGTACAATATACAAAATATATACATTCATTTCTCCTCCTTACAAAATATTCACTTCAATCAGAATATTCCTGCAATAGATATACCAATTAACTCAAGACCTTGGGGCTGGCGGCATTCTACATGTCCTTCTATTACGACCAAGTTGTTTGCAGCGGTTGCATTTTAGTTTCACCTTGCCATTGTGTCTGGACTCAATCCGTGCCTTCTTTCGTCTACCAGGCTGCACAAGGCTACAGGGACATAGAACTATAATGTCGTTTATGCCCCTAGACCAAAACTGCTTGCTTCTACAAGGGTAAATACGATCCATGTAAACCTACTTCTAATTTTCTGAATAAAAATAATGCTCATAATATGGGAGTGTATCCATGTTCTTGTGAATGATTACGACAATAGCATATGAGCAAGGGAGTCCTGAAATATGAAACTTCCCACAATGACAAAAATTTTTTTCCAAATCAACAATGTATGAAGTGCCCCATGTTTCAACTTCGATTTCTGATTGAGAGTAAGGGTGAACCTTATAAGCTCTAGCTTTCTCTCTCCTTGAATCCATTTCTTTTGTAGTATGAGGTGTCTAACCAACATGCCATTTGGAGACTTCCTCTCTATGGTTAAAGAACCATTGAGCTACTTTTCTTCTTGTATTATCAATTAACCTGTTTATGGGAAGCTCATGTGTATACTTGAATAAAGCATTTAAGCTCTCCACACAATTCGTGATAAGCATTCTGTGCCTTCTCCCAGTAAAGTGTGCATTTGTCCTCCTTTTAGGGTCAATGTTCTGAAGCCACTTATGGGCATCTGGATGTTTTTCAAGTATTGTCTGCATTAACATATCATATTGGAGTGTTGTGTTGGCTCGTGCTACTGCCCAAAACAAACCTAAAGCAGCACTACTTCCAGTATCAGTTAATATATTACAAGACATGTGGTGGCAACAAAAATCATGATGCGCGTTTGTATAGACTTTTCTAACTGCTGATATGATGCCCCGATGTCTATCTGATACTATAGTCATTGAGTGTTCATCTACAACAAAGAATATCTTTGTATGCTCCAAAAACCACTCCTATGTAGACCTACATTCAACGATAGCTATTCTAAAGGCAACTGGGAGAACATCGTCATTACCATCAATCACTGTAGCAATCAACAATACACCTAGATACATTCCTCTTAGGTGTGTGGCATCAATTCTGATAAGTCTACACAAATAAGACCTGAACACCCTTCAGCAAGCACCAAAACCCCAAAAATACCGTTGGAACTCATTGTCACCATTCCTGCGTAGTGCCATATAAGTTTCGGGGTCTCTAGCTCTTAACTCACGTAGATATTGTGGAAGATCTCTATATGCCTCATCATAATCTCCGATAATCTTTTTCAATGATTTCTCTCTAGCTATGTATGTTTTTCTGTATGATATAGTGACCTCCAATCTTGCTTTAATATCTGATATAATCATACTTGGTTTGTATTATTCATTATGAAGAAATTGCTCTTCAACAAAAGAAGCAACAAATGATGAAGAGTATGCATGATGATCAACACTTTCGTTTATAGTTCCACATTGGTGTTCCTTTACATATTTTGTAATAGTGAACTCTACTTCCCCCTTGCTACTACTCTCCATGTACATGGTTGGTAGAAGCACACTGCTTTAACTCTATTTTTTCGAGTGTCAACTGGGTTATATCTCATATGCTTAACCATGGCATTTTGACAAGTGCATTCTTGAATTGTTCTCTAGATAGAAATATCTGCCCCAAAAAAAAATACTCATCTCTTGCCTCTACCTCTCCAATTGGGCCATCAAGCAATCGAGAATTCAAAATATAAGGATCTTTAGCTAATGGAAACTCCTCCTCAAAGTCATTGTACTAATCTGTGTTGGGACCGGGTGCATGTTGACATGGATACGAGTTCGTAATTTTAAAAATAATAATGTGCAGCGGAAGAATTAGCATAAATAATTTCTCAAATTATTTTTAACCACGTATCTAGCATGCAACCTTATGATGTGTGGACATGATCATAAATTAAAATTTTGCAGAAAGTAAACAAATTTACTCAATACCTCGCGTAACTCGAAGTAAGGGACGAGATCCAACCGTAGCGTCCCTTGGAAGCTCCGCCTCTATTCGCGTCCACGCCGAGTTCTCTTCGGGATGACTTCGCAAAGCCACGAGTTTCGTGCCGACAAAAACTACTAGATTCTCCAAAGGCACGATAAGAATTTCAAGAGAGAGAGATGGAAACTAACCACCAAGTAACGGAATCAAGATTCCGTTGGAAGGAAGGAGTTGCGACCCGCTTCTTCTTCTTCTTCGGCACCTTCTTGGTGGAGATGGCTCACGACAACTTGAAGGGGGCGCCAGCCCAAGGGGAGGAGAGAGGGCGCCGGCCCTAGAGAGAGAGAGGGCGCCAGCCCTAGAGAGAGAGAGGGAGTGAATAAGAGAGAGATAGAGCTTGCTACTAAATCTCTTAATTAGAATTCAAGCCTTGCCTTGGTTCCTTTATATAGTAGCCTCTCCATTGCCAAGTCTCCCCTTTAACGGAATAAATTTTCATAAGAAAATTATCTTATAAATTTTCTTATGAATTATTCCGTTATGCCATGTTTTATTATAACTAACTTTATAATAAAACAAATACATCTCCCCTTTTATTATGGAATAAATTTTTCACAAAAATTTATTATATAAATTTTTCTTATCATGGAAAAATCAATTCATAATTGATTTTATAAAATAAAATAAATCAATCCATGGTTCATTTTAATTTCCATAAAAAGAATAAATTAATTATATAAATTTTTCTTATCATGGAAAAAATCAATTCATAATTGATTTTATAAAATAAAATAAACCAATCCATGGTTCATTTTAATTTCCATAAAAAGAATAAATTTATTATATAAATTTTTCTTATCATGGAAAAATCAATTCATAATTGATTTTATAAAATAAAATAAACCAATCCAAGGTTTATTTTAATTTCCATGAAAATAAATCTCTTTATATAAATTTATTTATCCATAATTTTATAAAACAAATCGCGCTTGATTTATTTTATAATTTAAACAAAATAAATTGGTTTCTCTCTTTGTGGTGGTCGGCCAAACCAAAGAGAGTGGGGACCCTCTTTGGCCGGCCAAATCCAAGCCGTCACCTTACGAATTAAACCCATTTAATTCGTCCAATAAGCCATCAAAAGACTTAGCCATTTTATGCTTCCGTTGCGTCTCTGAAAATTCAGATTCGACTTATCTCTCTTGATCGAAAAATACAATTTTCAACTCATTTTAAATCCCTTGGATTACTCGTAGTGCGTGTGACTAAATAGGCTTTCGATTTATGTTGGCCGCCTATAATCAACCAATTATAGAACGATCATGAGTGGCACCTAGTAGTACATTATGACCCCCAATTAATCGAAAGATCAACGGTTGACCTCAGAAATAATTCTGAAACCCTTCAGTAGCTATAATGAATCCTGCCTCATTCCCTTCACCATCTTATACCCACTTGGTTCAGGACACGGTCTATGTGCGTCAGTCCCAACTAGGCTGACTACGTCACACCTAGCCCAAGTAATGTCTTTCTCGTCCAATGGATTCTAATTACTCTCATGTATTTCAGAGACTCATACTCTGAACATGACATGCTCTGGCCAGCAGCTTCGAGTAACAATCCGACGATAGGCCTTGGGTATACATCTCCTCGTAAGGAGTGGTGAATCCTTTGTAGGTTGTTCAAACATCTTCGGGCACTTCGGCTTATACCCAATCATCCTGGGTCCACACCTCCTTGGAGATGCTTGCTTAAGATGTCAAAGTATAAGTCTTCACGATCAAGATGACTTGAACACCGCAAGTCAAAGGATCATCGCACTTAAGCTGCAGTAAGAACTTCATTGACATATCTATATTTAGATTACCATATGAAGTTTTACAGCTAGTCACTCCAATGAACTAGTTGCCTTAATTAGCATTCATGTTTATCTCCGGACATCCCAATGTCACCAGCCAGTGAGAATCAGCTGATTAGAGAATAACCCATGCTAGTCTCAACAGAATTAATAGTGTCCTCACTACTAGAAAAAATGCATTTAACAACAGTGAATCACTGTTGTCGTAGGCCAAATACCACTGTTGTTAAAGGCCATGTTGTAAAAGGGGGGGTCTACGACAACAGTGAATCACTGTTGTCGAATGTGATCTACGACAACAGTTTGACAACAGTTTTCCACTGTTGTCGTAGATCACATTCGACAACATTTTCACAACAGTGTTTCACTGTTGTCTTTTATTATATTCGACAACAGTTTTTATAACCGTTGTCGTATATCAATAACAACAGTTTATCACCGTTGTCGTATGTCATATTCACCGTTGTCTTTTATTATATTCGACAACAGTTTTATCACTGTGTTGTCGTATGTCACCGTTTATCTACAACAACAGTTTAGCTTTAAAAAAATCTGTTGTGCGTTTGCACTGTTCCACAACAGTTTTATACCAATTTGACAACAAAGATATTTCCATTATATTTTCAATTAAAAGACAATAATTTAACCTCGAAACAAAAACTATATATATCAAACATCATCAACATATTTACAATAAAGATCCACCACAAGCTTTCTACAGACGAAACCACAAAAGTATCTTCTGTCCAAAAACCTTTCTACAGACGAAACCACTAAAGTATCTTCTGACCCAAATTACAAGAGTTCAAATTATATATAATTCTGACCCAACTAAACTTACAATGAAGTTCAAATCACAAAAATTATAGCTTGGAAGATTAGATTAATGGTCTTCGAATATGATCACGAACAAGTCCCTGCAGCTGAAAAAAAGAGAACAAACACTCTAATTAGTTATTCTATTAAATGTATATGTCCAATAAAAAATGATCCATGAAGATATGTATCAACAAACAACAAAAATAAATGCAGCTTGTTGAAAAGTTTAATTCTTAGTGAAAAGTTTATTTTATAATATCCACACCATAGACATTCTTGATAAGTATACATGTCAAAACTTTCAGGTGATAATGATGAGATAAGAGAGTGGCATTGTCTATATCTCTCTGGTTTGTATCTCAAATATGAACAACAATGTTGCAGTGATCAGGATATATCAAATAAAGGCTTTAGATTGAAATCATATGTATTACTCTATCTTTCTGGTGTTAATGCATTCAGATAATAGGGTGTCATACCTGAATGGCAACATTTTACGGACTCTAGGAGCATGGGGCATATCCATAAACAAAGAATTTGTGAAAAATGCTATTCTTCTACGAGCTTCAAGGTTTGTAGGAACATCTATTGCATATTCCTTCACTGTCAATAGGAGGTAAAGTCGTTTAATCTGCAGTAAGACAGATCATCAGTAGCTTGCTATCAACAAAAAACAAAAGAGGAGTTGGATTGAGAATCACCTGTTCTTCCCAGCGTGGGTTAAGTAGAAGAGGAAACAATATTGCAGGTTTTGAACCAGTACCAGCAAAGAGCTGTCTTCGGGGTACTGAATCTTTATTACCATGCCCAAGTTCAACTAACTCACTGAACAAAATATTAAAAATCATAAGAAAATCTCAGATCTCAGGAATTTGTTTATCCAAAAATAACTAATTTAATTATTCAGGTGGAGTTTGTGTTTCACTGACTGTATCTCATTAACCATCATATCATGGGAGACTACTTCAAGCATGTCTTGCAACAATAATACAACTGTATCACGTTTAGATGCATCACCTTCTTTCTGCAAGAAAGCAGTTTTCCTGCTTTTCAGCTAATTAACAACTAGGGAGGATGGAGACATCAACTGACAAATCAAAGTATGACTTACCAATATATCAAGAAGCTCCACAAACTTCTTACATAGTGTTGGCAAGGCACTCATCCTAAAATTGCTTAGAAAGGTATCTTTTTCAATGTTAGCTTCAATCTCTTTAATAATGATACCAATAATCCTGCCACCAAACGTGCAAAGAAAAATTCATAAGATGATGATATCATAGGAAGATAAAGCAAGAATATATGCAAAATAACCTTGCGTGAACTAGCTTTCTATCTAAGAACCTTTCTTTATGCATAGGATACCCAAAAGGAAATTTGAAATAAAGTGGAAATTCAGACAAAGCTTGCAGAATTCAGAAACTTCACAATGAATTTCTTCCTCATAAAAGAAGAAGGAAAAGTGATGGGATTTCTTTTATAGATGACATCTCCAAATTCAAAACTCTGAATGTTCTCAAAACCTAATTCCAGCATTTGATCATTTTATAAGCATAGCTATTTTATTCTTCCCTCTGCTGAAATATGCAATAACCAAGCCATTTCTCGTCCACAACAGGCTTTCTTTTTTTGCAATTCCTGATATTATTTCAATAAAATAGTGTCTACATTGACCATTAAACCACACACTACAAGCACACAAGCCCATCAAATTGGTTCACTTGCAACTTGGATGGTGCTCATATATAAACACCAGTCAAACATAAGCAGCAGTTTAACCTTTGCCAAATAGTAAAGGCAGGCAAAAACACTTAAGCAATGAGAAAGGGCAAGACGGTTAACATGAAAGACTCGTAGCTGAAAGTTGCTGAACCTGAATATGTGGTGTCCTTCTCCTTGAATTTCTCTGTCAGACCCTGAACAAAACCAGTTGTCAATTCATTTGAAAGGAAAAAAGAGCAATAAGGCAGAAGATTTGTAAAAGCATCTGGACAATGTGTCACCTTGACTGTGAGACAGCACTTGCATTACAGCAAAAACAAACATCAATATTGAACATTTTCGCAATACGGACAACCAGTTTATGGGTTGTTTATTATGCATTCAACGAAATAAATGAATTTAACTATTACTCGATGAAGTTGTCATATTCGATGGCTCTACTCTTGCCTCCAGATTTGTCAAATTTGGAAACGAGCAAATCCATGATTGATGGGGAAACAGAAAAACCAAGACTCAGAAGGGCCTCTCAGAGCTCTGTAGTGTCAATCTTGCCACTGCGGTCACGATCAAACCTCTCAAAGATAGCCTGGAAAAGAATACATCAATAAAAGTTGTATTTTAAAAGCCCATTAACAAACAAAATCGGATAATGATTCTCTCTTGTACCCTCCAGCTCTGAAGGCTGTAGAAGATAGAAGTGAACTCTTTAGGCCCTGTGTTCAATCAGATATGATACACATTTAGCATGAGTAAAAGAGAAAATTGATGCACAAAATAAAATAAAATAAAATCAGTGAATTGCAGAACAAGACATGCATGAAAAGCTTTTCTTAACTATAACGTACTATACATGAGAATGTTTCTGCTTAATATGCTTATGAAGGGGGCTCGTTATGAAGCCTAAGATTATAAACTAGATATTGTGGTCAAAAGTTATAGTGGATCATTTTTAAAATATTTTTAGCGCAGATAAATAATAAACAATTTCAAGAACATAAAGCTTGGCTGAACATGTAAGGAAGAAAGAGATTGAGCAGGAAAGAGAGAAATTTAAGGCAATAAGATAACATAATAAAAGAGAGAAGAGGAGGCATTTTATAGAGAGTAATCCTGACAAAAAATAAACTGTGAGTTTTATTCCAAATCTCTCCATTCTGAATTGAATCACATCAGAGATCATAATTATAGGCCAAAGGCATCTTGAGTTACAAGAAACAACATTTCAGCATATTCAGCGGGCACAGTTCCAACAAGTCAATACAACTTCCAACAGACAAACTAATTGTGCAACCTCTAGTATTGGTAGACCAGTACGAATTACTTTCCACCCTTCCTACAACTACCCTCATCTTTTGTATACTTTTCTCATCTGCCGACACCTTAGTCTTCCCATCATCTCCCCTATTCCCACATTAACTAAGTTTGGTTAGCAAGTTAGATCATCAGTCTCGTTCGAGTTGAGCTGAATCCAAGCCAGGCCATAGCTCAGGTTTGAGGATTATCGGATCCCATGATTTGAATTGACATAACATTGAAGGATAGTGAAAATCGTGAGGAATGATAGAAGGAAGGTATCAGCCTTTACATCCAAAGAAGGTCCCATTAGGCTTGATGTGTTCATGATCATTTTCTTGTAAGGGGACATAACAATTTTAATTATATCAAATAGAAGAGATTATGATCACTAACTAGAAAATATAGTGATAGATCAATTTGTCTGAAGAATGAGTACAGCAGTCAACAACCAAAGGCTGCTTTCAGCTTTTAGGTTGATGTTTAAAAACAAAATGGCTTTTAGGCACGAAACAATTAGATAGAGAAAAAGACGCCGATGTTAATCGAATTAGAGTAAAGTATCATTATGCGCTAACCGCTGGATGACCTAGGGTTCAGAACATGTGCACTTGTAGGCGGGGGAAAATTGCGATAGAGGAAATAACTTAGAAGAAAATGTTCATCAGGAAGGACTAGAAAGAAGGAGACAAAGAAACTGACCGATCTTGCGGATGTTGGTGGAGGTGAAGAGGTACATTAGGAGATGAACAGTCCTCATGCTGAAGCTCTGGTTGTAGGACGAGAGCGCCTGCTGCAGCTCCTTATCATCGATGGACCCACTCCCGTCGCGATCCGCGGCTTGAAAGCACGCCACCACGTTGGGGTCGGTCCCCGGCGGAAACACTGAGGGCACGAGCGACGCGAACGGGCCGCCGCCATACGATCCTGGATAAGGAGACTGAGAGGCCGAAGCGGATGCCGAAGCGGATTGGAACGCGATCGAGGTAGAAGAAAAGGTAAGTGAGGAGGCGTCGCCTCCTTGCTTGCGCGATGAAGAAGAAGAGAGCGAGAGGATTCGGGACTCACCTCGCGAGGGTGAAAGGAAGCGCTGCTCTCGGGGCTTCCTTGATTAAGGATCGAAAAATAAGAGAATGAGAATTCAATAGTTCGTTGTTTTTTTGCAGTTGGATATCCACCGTTGATTTTGTTTATTGCTTGAACAGCACAACAATACAACAACAACAGTTTAATATAACTGCTGTCTATTGTCATAATAGACAACAGTTTATCACATCAGTTGTTGTAAATCCCGCCTATAGACAACAGTTATTTTATAACTGTTGTCGTTGAGTATACATACGACAACATTTTGTTATTACTGTTGTCTTTTTACGTATACAGACCAACAACAACAACGGTTAATACTAAAACTGTTGTTAAATTGACATACGACAACACTTTATTAAAAAATCGTTGTCGATTATGTATTGTTGAATGCAAAAATTCTAGTAGTGCCTGTATTGATCAATTCATCGACTAGGGACAATTTCAATACTTCACAATTGCACATGTAGAGATAATCACTAGTTGTGAATTCATCACAAATTCTCTCATGCTGTGAATTGTATTGCCGATATTCAGTAAATGAGTTTAAGATCTCAATCAAATACACAAACATGTATACTCAAATAGTGAATATTCATTTATTAAAATAAATGTTTACAATCATAAGGCGATTGCCTTAGGACACTTCTCTCATATTACTAACAATCTGGGGGGAATTCATATTGCTCAATCTGAATATCATCAACATCGAATTCTAGTACACTTGTAACGCCCGCTTTTTTTTTCTTTCCATAATGCGGCGTTACGTTAACATGAGTAGGGCAGGTGGACATCATAATGCAGCAGAAAACTTTAAACTTACACCTACATGCACCTACTACCATTCCTTACATCATGACATGGGAACTTGGCATATTAACTTCATACTTAGCATCATATCATGTCATACTTAGCATCATGTCATAGAGTCACCTAAGTCACCATTCAAGCACATAAATTGTAAAGGTAAAATTCTATCATAAGACGAGCAACCATATTGTTTCTTGGCCGAGTCACTACCACACACATGCTTTATTGCCCTCCTGCTGCTTCCTTACTGTCCCCTTACGTGATCTGCGGTATAAGGAAATAAGACTATAAGCACACAGGCTTAGTAAGACTCTTTCCTACTTACTAAAACCATTCATCCCTTAATAATGAGCACATGAAACATTTACATACTTGGTGCTCTACTTAGAACATCAGCATTTATGATCACTTAGCATATATTTGACATGGCATGAACATAAACATAATAAACATTCGTAGCATAGCATAAACCTAAACATGATAAACATTCATAGCATGGCATAATACTTGGCAAAAACATGACATAATAAACATTCGTAGCATGGCATAATACTTGGCATAAACATAGACATGATAAACATTCGTAGCATGGCATAAACATCAACATGATAAACGTTCGTAGCATGACATGATACATGGCATAAACATAAACATAAAGAGACATTCTTAACATGCATGATACATGGCATAACATAAACATAAAGCATATAACATGGTTCTTAACATAACATGAGCATAGCATGGTCCTTAACATAACATAAGCATAGCATGGTTCTTAACATAACATAAGCATAGCATGGTTCTTAACATAGCATAAGCATAGCATGGTTCTTATCATAACATAAGCATAGCATGGTTCTTATCATAACATAAGGATAGCATGGTTCTTATCATAACATAAGCATAAGTGCATATCATGAATGGATGTTTGAGTCAAATGCATATACATAAGGATGCTTAACTTTTAAAATTATACTTTTAAATACTTAAACATAATCATAACATCATTGGGGGTCCCCGGCTTGTACCACATTCATACATCATAAGCGCGCATCCCTAACTAAATACGAGGTAGCGAGCCCCGACCTACTAGGGTAAGGACAGCATAGTCGGTAGTCCCAGAACCGGGGCGTTCTTAAGGTGCCCATCCCTGTTGCACAGCTTCGGTAGTGCCAGAACCGTGGACAGCATAGTCGGTAGTCCAAAACCGGGGCGTTCTTAAGGTGTCCATCCCTTGGACCCATACTTCGGTCCGGTACAAGCCCATTCATAAAGTAAAATACTTCATATGCTTCATCATTCATACATCATGGCATGCATCTTTATTCATAAAACATGGCATGCATCTTCATTCATAAACATAACATATGTAACGACCCGGCCCGTCTACCGGCCCATTTACCGGTCCTCATGACCGTCGTACCATCGTACCGTCGACCATCGACCGTGCCATTATTCATAACATGACATCCATCTTTATTCATTAAACATAGCATGTACTTTCATTCATAAACATAACATGCATATTCATTTATAAACATAACATGCATCTTCATTCATAGAACATGGCCTACTTACATAAATATCATTCTTATTTCTAGTGCTTGCATGATCATGGCATATAAGGTAAGCATTGCATTATATTCATTGAACATGACATGTTGGCATAGGCAATCATCCTAATCCATAGAGTTTGCATGATCATGATATATAAGGTAAACATGGCATTTCATACATAAGCATGGTATTCATCCCAAGCATACATAAGTAGGACTTCCATAAACATACTACCTACCATTCAAGTGCATGGCATAGAACACATGACATTCATAAATAAACCCTATTAAGTATGGCATCCAACCATAAACATAAAACATAAAACATGGTGCTTAAGGTTAGGGGTATAGGTAACTTAATTTCTACCACATGCTTGAACCTTTATATATACTTCATAAATAATTATAAACCATCATTCTTCAAACCCTAACTCCTCCCAAATCCTATTTACCTTGCTTGGCCGAAACCTATAAGGGAGGGTTCCATCATTCAATTAACATGTAAGATAACATAAGGTAAAGAACAACCATACATTACCTATAAGGCCATGGGAAGCCATTAGGGCTCATGATTAGGGTTATCCCTAACCTTTAGCCCTCCTTCTTAGGGCTGGCCGACACCCAAAAAGACCCTGGGTGCATGGAAAAATCCCATAAAATCCCCAATCAAACATTAAACACCAACCATACCCTACCATAGGGGCCATTGGACCCCTTACTTGAGGTAAGCCCTAACTTCTTGCCCTAGAACCCTCTTGGCCGAAACTTACAAGGGTCACGAGACCTTATGAAAATTCATACAATTCACTTTAAACCTACTTTTGAATCATGGGGATACCCAAAGCCCATACTTGAAAGGTTAAGCCCTTTCCTAACCAAAGAATCATGGTGAGGGTCCCAAACCCTAAGGGGTCATTAGGGTACCCCAAACATTCCCCAAAAATTATATTTATCCCATATTCATCATGATAACACATTAGAAAACATGATTTAGATTTTTAACATCATTATGGACCAAAAACCCATGGTGGCCGAATATGATAGGGTCCAAAACATAGTTTTCTCAACATCAAACTCCAAAACCAACTTTATATCATGCTAAAAATCACAAGGAACTATTATACCACAGGTGAGGGAGTCTTACATTGGTTGATCTTGATTATAGACCTTAGATTTAAAGGAAGGATGAAGATTTTGTTGCTCCTTGACCACCTCTAGCCTTTGTATCCTTGTAAAAGCCTTGGATCTTGGAGATGAAGCCTTAGGTGAACTTTTTCCAAGGGAAAATTGTTAGTGATATGAGAGAAGTGTCCTAAGGCAATCGCCTTATGATTGTAAAATATTTATTTTAATAAATGATAATTCACTATTTGAGTATGCATGCTTGTGTATTTGATTGGGATCTTAAACTCATCTACTGAATGTCTGTAAAACAACTCACAGCATAAGAGAATTTGTGATGGGATCACAACTAGTGATTATCTCTAAATATGCAAATGTGAAGTATTGAAAATATCCCTAGTCGATGAATTGATAAATACGGACACTATCAATTTTGTTGAGACTAGCATGGGTTATTCTCTAATCAGCTGATTCTCACTGGCTGGTGACATTGGGATGTCCGGAGATAAACATGGATGCTAGTTATGGGAACTAGTTCATTGGACTGACAAGCTGTAAGACTTCATATGGTAATCTATATAGATATGTCAATGAAGTTCTTACTGCGGCTTAAGTGCGATGTTCCTTTGACTTGCGGTGTTCAAGTCATCTTGGTCATGGAGACTTATACTTTAACATCTTAAGCAAGCATCTCCAAGGAGGTGTGGACCCAGGATAATTGGGTATAAGCCGAAGTGCCCGAAAATGTTTGAACAGCCTACAAAGGATTCACCACTCCTTGCGAGGAGATGTATACCCAGGCCTATCGTCGGATTGTTACTCAAAACCTCTGGCCAGAGTATATCATGTTTAGAGTGCGAGTCTCTTAAATACATGAGAGTAATTAGAAATCCAAAGGACGAGAAAGACACTATTTGGGCTAGGTGTGACCTAGTTAGCCTAGTGGGGACTGACACAAATAGACCGTGTCCTGAACCAAGTGGGTATAAGATGGTGGAGGGAATGGGGCACGATTCATTAGAGTTGCTCAAGGGTTTCAGAATTACATATGAGGTCAACCATTGATCTTTCGATTAATTGGGGGTCATGATGTACTACTAGGTGCCACTCATGATCGTTCTATAATTTGTTGATTATAGACGGCCAACATAAATTGAAAGCCTATTTAGTCACACGCACTACGAGTAATCCGAGGGATTTAAAACGAGTTGAAAATTAGATTTTTCGATCAAGAGAAATAAATCGAATCTGAATTTATCAGAGGCGCAATGGAAGCTAAAATGGCTAAGTCTTTTGAAGGCTTATTGGGCGAATTAAATGAGTTTAATTCGCGATCGGTTCGGGTTGGTTTGGCCGGCCAAAGAGGGTGCCAAACCTCTTTGTTGTGGCTGGCCACATTAAAGGGAGAAACCAATATAATTGGTTTAATTAATAAAATAAATCTAGTGCGATTTGTTTTATAAATTATGGATAAATAAATTTGTATAAAGAAATTTATATAAATAAATTTATAGAAATTTATTCTTTTTATGGAAATTAAAATGATCCATGGAATGGTATATTTTAATTTTATATAATCAATTATGAATTGATTTTTCCATAATAAGAAAGTTTATAAATTTCTTATAAAAATTTATTCCATAATAAAAGGAGAGATTAATTAGTTTTATTATAAAGTTAGTTATAATAAAACTTGGTAATTCATAAGAGAATTTATAGGATAAATTTCTTATGATAACTAATTAGTTTTATTATAAAGTTAGTTATAATAAAACTTGGTTTAAACGGAAGAATTCATAAGAGAATTTATAGGATAAATTTCTTATGATAACTAATTAGTTTTATTATAAAGTTAGTTATAATAAAACTTGGTTTAAACGGAATAATTCATAAGAGAATTTATAGGATAAATTTCTTATGATAACTAATTCCGTTAATTCCGTTAAGAGGAGACTTGGCGAGGGAAAGGCCACTATAAAAGAAACCAAAGGCAAGCCTTGATTTCTTAATCGATATAGAGCTCCCTCTCTCTCACTCTTTTATATTCTCCTTCCCTTCTCCCCACCTAGGGTCGGCGCCCACATTGAAGCTTCTAGGGCCGGCGCCCCTTGAAGCACCTTCCTCCATCTAGGGCCGGCGCAAACCCCTCCTCCCCTCTTGGTTGCCGTGAGCTATCAAGAAGAAGGAGAAGCCAACCAAGAAGAAGAAGAAGCGGCTCTCATCTCCTTCCCTCTCGGAATTCGATTCCGTTTCTTGGTGGTTAGTTTCCTATTTATTCTATTGTTCTTCTTTGTTGTGCCTTTAGAGAATCTAGTAGTTCTCGTCAGCACAAAACTCATGACTTTGCGAAGTCATCCCGAAGAGAACTCGGCGTGGACGCGAATAGAGGCGGAGCTTCCAAGGGATGCTACGGTTGGATCTCGTCCCTTTCTTTGAGATACGAAAGGTATAAAGTAAATTAGTTTACTTTTCCACAATGTTTTATTTTATGATTATGTCAACACACCATAAGGTTGCATGCTAGATACGAAGGTAAAATAATTTAGGAAATTATTTTATGCAAATTCTTCCGCTGCACGTAAAAATTTAAAATTTTACGAACCCGTATCCTTCTCGACATGCACCCGGTCCCAACAGTCGTATCTGAGCCGGTTAGTGTTCGACTTAATCATATAATTGTTTTGTGGAAAACTTTGTCATGATCTCAATTTCGGAAAAATTTTCAATTATGGAAACTTTCAAATTATAATAAATTTTAGATTTAGGAATTTCAAAGTTTGGAAATCCTCATGAAATTTCGCAAACGTTTGAAATTTTCTAATTTCTAAAATTTTATAATAATTGTGAAAACTTCCCATCTTTGTAAACTTTTCAATATTGGAAATTTTTCTATTTTAGAAATTTTCCAATTTTGGAAATATGTAAGTTTCCTTTGTACCAGAAACTTACAATTATTCTGAAAACCTATTTTTGAAATCTCGCAATTTTGGGCACTTTCTTTTAAGAAAGTCTAGACAAATTCATGGACAGTTAATTGACAATTAAATTTGAATTGGTTTTTAAATTGACAACAAAATTCTTTATTTTGGATTGAGCCTCGGAGAGCCGTCCAATTTAAAGTTAGTTGTTGTAATTTAATTTCCCAATTTTTAATTGAAATTGTCATGTTTGATTTGGATTGAGCCTCGGGGAGCCGTCCAATTGGATTTACAACACATTACTTTTCTTTGGGTATCTGAGCCTCGGGGAGGTACCCTTAGAAAACAATTTNATGTTCAGAGTATAACAATACAATTTCATAGGGAAGCAGTTTAGATTCTAGATAAAACAAGGTAGATAGAATCTTTTATTTTTTCCCGAGCCATCACCACACACATCCTCTAGCCTCCCCTCTGCCTTTTCCTTTAGTTTGAGTATTTCTTACCGCTATCTGCAGCATAAGACAATACATAAACTAATAAGCAAAACATGCTTAGTAAGAATCCGGGCCTACTCGCAAAACCATATCGATACATCATATCATGTACACAGTAATCAAGATAGAACAAGATTATAAGCCTCATAAGCATCTCATCAAAGCATCATGCATCATAAGCATCTCATCAAGCATCATGCATCATAAACATCTCATCAAGCATCATAAACATTACATCAAATATCTCTAAGTACTTACAGAACAAGATTATCTCATAAAGAGAACAACATGTTTTTCAAAAAGTTCCATAATGGTAAGTACTTAAAAATATCATATCATCATCTAGGGCCCAGTTGTCGTACCACCCCCTCATGCGCGTTCCCTAATAAATTGGGGTAGCGAGCCACCAATCTAATTAGAGCAGGACCCTTCCGTCCTACCAATGCCATGACCTTAACATGCTCATTGGATTTGTTTAACGACCCCCTTCCGAGTCGGGTAGACAACTTTCCAAAGTAAAGTAATTTATCATGCAATTACTCATATATGTATATGCCTAAAGGTACTCTTTAATCACTTCTCAAAGGGACACACCACGCATTCGGGTGCTCTTGATCCCCTAGGGACACACCACGCATTCGGGTGCTCTTGATCCCAGTTTCAATAGAGTATCCCTTTAAAGCATATTATCAACCACATCATGCTCATATCATCAAGGTGCCCCATGGGCTACAAGGCATGTTTTACATCCAACAAAATAAGTCACATAAATTATACACATATCACATATGTATTAGCATGCTTCATGGTCTCATTAGGTACTTCCCAACCCTAGAACTAGGGTTGGCCGAAATATACGAATAAAGAATTTGGTTTTCCCCCACACAAGCATTCTTACAAACACCTCTAGTATATTTCATGTTAACAATTTAACCATGGTTTAACCCTCAAGTGAGATTAGCATCCACTAACCCAATTTCCTAGGTCTTGGCCGAAACCTACACAAGGGGTAAACCCTAGAATTTGTACATAACATCATTAAGAAAACACCTACACATATACCTTAAAGTTTAAGGGATATAATCATGTAACAAAAGGAACCAAGGCCTCCTCTCAAGGGGGTGGCCGAAAGTTGTAGGGGCCTAAACCCTATTTTTTTGTCCTTCCAAAAATTTGGAAACAACACTATATGTATAAAATCCCTAGGGTACTAGCATGCATCAAGGTGTGATTAAAATCCTTCTCTTGGACCTTTTTCCTAGGGTGGCCGAAAGTCCTCTAAAGAGAACTCCCCTTTTTCCAAAACAAGAACACAAGGAAATCATGCATAAACCATTATACTGCAGGCGAGAGGATTCTTACATCCTAGCGCTGGAATTTCGCCTTCTCTTATTGTAGGGTACCCACACTTGAAGGGTATGCGAAGATCCTTTTTCTTCAAATCTTTCCTCTAAGACTCCTTGGTCTTGGTAGAATGAGATGGTACTTGGCTTCCCTTCCTTGCACTTGCCCTAGGGTTAGAACCCTTAGGTATTGGTTTCGAAAATGGCAAAGGGGAGAGAGGGGTTTTCGGCAAGAAGAAGAAAGGAGGAAGAAAGAGTGAGTAACTTCCTCTAACTTCCTTCTCTTTATCCTATTTATACACCTCTTGTGAAGAAGCATGTCTCTTCACTCTTACACACTTAACAAGCATGTTCCTTTCTCCTTCTACATGAAATATTGCTTGGTTCATTGGTTATGACATGGTGAGTGCAACTAGGAGGTCCAAGGTTCAATCCTTGCTTCCTCCACTTTGCACTTTCTTTTTAGCACCATTCATTTCCAAGCCCAATAAACCAAGCCCATCATGAAATTTCATAATATGAATAATATTGTATGAATTCAGAATATTTCATAATATCCCAAAAATATTATTTCATAATATTTTTAATATTCCATATTCATGAATATAATATTTCATGCTAATATTTCATGATAATAATATCTCATGAATATAATATTTCATGCATATAATATTTCATAGCATGTGATTGCATGAAATTCATATCATTTCTTATAATCATTTTCATACATTGTCATGATTTTACATTGACAAATTTGGGGTGTTACAATCCTCCCCTCTTATAGAAAGTTCGTCCCGAACTTTAAAATAGTTTTTTTTTTTTTCTCCCGAACTTTAAAATAGTTCCGGATACTTTGATCGCATCGTATCTTCCTGTTCCCAGGTGGCTTCTTCGAACTGCTCGTTCCGCCACAGAACCTTTACTAAGGATATTTCCTTGTTCCTTAGTCTTTTAATTCCCGATCGAGGATCTGGATCGGTCGGCGTTCGGAACTAAGACTCTCTTGTTCTTGCACTGGTGGGGGTTCTATCATTTGAATCGCATCAGGGATACACTTCTTGAGCATCGACACATGGAAGACGTTGTGGATAGCCGCCATTTCTGGCGGTAACTCCAGTTCGTAGGCCACTTGCCTACTCGTCTCAAAATCTGATAGGGTCCCACGTATCGCGGACTCAGTTTCCCCTTCTTTCCGAATCTCATCACCCCTTTCATAGGGGCTACCTTCATAAATACCGAATCCCCAACCTCGAACTCGAGCGGTCTGCGTCGCTTATCAGCGTAGCTCTTTTGCCGACTCTGAGCAGTCTCTATCCTCTGGCGGATATTCTTTATGGCCTGAGTGGTCTCATTAATAATATCAGTCTGGAGTCCCATCTCCTTCTTTTCACCACTCTCATGCCAGCATAAAGGAGATCTGCATTTTCTTCCGTATAGTGCTTCATACGGTGCCATCCCGATAGTAGCCTGATAACTGTTGTTATAAGCAAACTCTGCCAGGCTCAGGTATCGACACCAGCTTCCCTTGAAGTCCAAGACGCAAGCCCGTAACATATCTTCTAGTATCTGGTTTACTCGTTCAGTCTGCCCGTCAGTCTGGGGGTGAAAGGCTGTACTGAACTTCAGCTTCGTGCCAAGGGCCTTCTGCACGTGTCCCCAAAAATCAGAAGTAAATCGACCATCTCGGTCAGAGACGATGGTCTTGGGAACCCCGTGTAGTCGGACAATCTCCTTGACGTACAGTTGAGCCAACTGCTCCACTGAATAAGTCATCCTGATAGCCAGAAAATGCGCGGACTTGGTCAGCCGGTCCACAATCACCCATATACTATCATATCCATTCGTAGTCCGAGGCAGCCCTGATATGAAATCCATAGATATGTCCTCCCATTTCCACTCGGGAATAGGTAGAGGCTGCAGAACTCCCCCAGGTCTCTGGTGTTCTGCTTTGACCCTCTGGCAGGTCAAACACATGCTAATATAATGGGCTACATCTTTCTTCATGCCGGACCACCAAAATTTACCTTTCAGATCTTGATACATCTTGGTAGACCCAGGATGCATCGCGTAAGGTGTGCTGTGAGCTTCCTCGAGTATCCTTGTCCGTAAGTCGGAGTCGTCGGGAACGCATAATCGATCCCGGAGATATAAAACTCCACTATCGGAAATCCGGAATCCCTCGCCCTTGCCTTCAAGAATCTCTTGCTTGATTCTCTGAAGACTCGGATCAAGATTCTGCTTCTCCAGAATACCATCAAATAATGTCGGCGCAATCTGTAGAGTAGAAAGCTGTCCCGATATAATCTCGATTCCGAAATCCATAATCTCTTTCCCTAAGGGTTGTGACAAAGCTGATAAAGACAACAATGTAGCACATGATTTTCTACTGAGAGCATCCGCTACCTTGTTGGCTTTTCCCGGATGGTACAGGATCTCACAGTCGTAGTCCTTGACCAACTCGAGCCATCGGCGTTGTCGCATATTCAGGTCTTTCTGGGTGAAGAAATACCGCAGACTCTGGTGATCAGTAAAGACCTTGCACTGAGTGCCATATAAATAATGCCTCCATGTTTCAGCGCAAAGACCACCGCTGCTATTCCAAATCATGGGTAGGATAATTCTTTTCATGTTCCTTCAGTTGCCTAGAGGCATAGGCAATTACCTTCCCATTTTGCATAAGTACAGCTCCGAGTCCAAGTTTGGATGCGTCGCTGTACATATCGAAACCCGTATCATTTTCCGGAAGAGTCAATATAGGAGCGCTAGTCAGTCTCCTTTTCAGTTCAGAGAAACTCTTCTCGCATTCGTCGGTCCAGATATATTTCTTATCTTTCTTTGTCAGAGCTGTCATAGGGCCGCAATTCGAGAGAAATTCTCTACGAATTTTCTGTAATATCCGGCTAGCCCCAGAAAACTCCTGACCTCGCTAGCATTCTTGGGTCTGGACCAGTTACTTACGGCCTCAATTTTAATTGGGTCGACCATCACTCCGTCCTTGGAGATGATATGCCCCAAGAATGATACTTGATTCAGCCAGAACTCACATTTAGAAAATTTAGCATACAGTTGTTCTTTCTGAAGAATCTGTAATACTATACCCAGGTGCTCTGCATGCTCTTCGGAAGTCCTCGAATAAATAAGGATGTCGTCGATGAAGACGATCACAAATCTGTCGAGAAATGCCGAGAAAATCCGATTCATAAGGTCCATGAATATTGCCGGAGCATTAGTAACTCCGAACGGCATCACTACGAACTCATAATGTCCGTATCTTGTCCGGAAAGCAGTTTTGGGTATATCCTCATTTTTCACCCGGACTTGGTGATAACCAGACCTCAGATCGATCTTAGAGAAAACCGTAGCTCCCTTTAACTGATCGAACAGGTCATCTATCCTGGGTAGAGGGTACCTGTTCTTTACGGTCACATTATTTAATGCCCGATAGTCGATACACATACGCATCGACCCGTCCTTCTTCTTGACGAACAGTACGGGAGCTCCCCAGGGGGAATGACTAGGGCGAATAAGTCCCTTGTCGAGAAGCTCTTGTAGCTGTCCTTGCAATTCCTTCAATTCAGTCGGCGCCATTCGGTATGGTGCCTTCGAGATGGGGTTAGTACCAGGAATCAAATCAATGGCAAATTCAACCTCTCTTTCAGGTGCTAACCCTGGTAAGTCATCAGGAAATACCTCTGGATAGTTGCATACAACTTTGACGTCTTCTAGCTTCGGGTCCTCTGTAGGACGTGTATCAACCACATGAGCTAGAAATCCAGAACATCCATTCTCTAACATTTTCCTTGCTTTCAGAGCCGATAAGAATTTGCCAGTCTTCTTCTTCGGCTCTCCGATAAATTCAAAGAGAATCCCCGTCTCGGGTCGGAAGATGACCCTTCGTTTTCGGCACTCAATAGAAGCGCCGTATTTATCCAAGAAATCCATGCCCAATATTACGTCATAATCTGACATGGCAAGCACTATCAGATCGCAGTAGAGTTCTCTATCTGCAACTCTGATTGGTGCGGCACGTAGCATTTGGGTAGAGGGCATCACCTCTCCCGAGGGCAATGTAGTTAGAAACTTGCAATCTAGTTCTTGCAGTGGCATCTCATATCTCGTGGCATATAGCATAGAAATAAAGGAATGCGTTGCTCCAGTGTCAAATAATGCAGTAGCAGGATGACTGTAAATAATTATCTGACCTGTGACAACGGTAGAGGCAGTCGCCACGTCTTCCTTTGTAAGCGAGAAAACCCGGGCGTCTGTTGTAGCAGGCGGGGCTTCTAATAGCCCCTGATAAATAGGAGTACCATCAATCGCAGCCTGCATATGGTGAAGCTGGGGAGGAGCACCTTTGTGCTGAATATACTGCTGCTGAGGTGCCTTAGCGGCAGTAGGACACTCTCTGGCAAAGTGTCCTTCCTTCCCGCAAGTATAACATCTCTTGGCACCCCAATAGCATGCCCCAAGGTGCATCTTCCCACAGGTGGCACAAGGAGGGTGCTTAGGCTTCTTGCCTTTCTGATCACCATTAGACTTGTTCCATGGCCTTCTTTTCCCATTGTGGTTCTTCTTCCAGTGGGGGTTGGTGTTCTGAGTCTTTTGATTTCCTGACTGACTCTGATTCTGTGTACTGACTGGGGTCTGCTTTTGCTGGCTGATATTCTTCAGATAGTGCTCAGCATTCAAGGCACCACTGACTAGCTCTTCTGCAGTCTGTGGCCTATGAACGCCACCAGCTACACTCAGAGCAATGTCGGGCCTAAGCATTCTTAGCATTAATCTGACCCTTTCCTTTTCAGTACTAACCAACTCAGGACACAATCGTGCCAGTCGGTTAAATTTCTGGACGGCCTCGTTGACAGAGAGATTCCCCTGTCGGAATTCGGTGAACTCATCGAAATGTCTATTGGTCACCCTCATATGAAAGAACTCCTCCAGAAATTCAGACTCAAAATCCTTCCATTTCATCTGGTCCACTGGTCTTCTGGCCTTCACCCGTTCCCACCACATCCGAGCATCGCCGGAGAGGCAAAACGAGACACACTTGACCTTCTCGTGTTCCGGCCAGTCAAGAAGTTCTACAGTGCTTTCCACTGTTTTGAGCCAGGACTGGGCGTCCCACGGCTCGCAGATGCCGGAGAACTTATCCGGCTTCAGTCGTTGCCACTGTATCAAATAGGCCTCTTGTCGGACTGCTCTGGCCATAGTGTCCGAGGGTGCCTGTGCAGTCGGAGGCTCAGTGGTTACGGCGTTCTGACTTCCCGCAGGAGTGGCAGTGTTAATCTGCTGGGTCATCAGAGTGGTTATCATCTGCTGCTGCTCAGTGACCTGACGCTGCAGCTCAGTGATCACCTGCATCAGATCAGGTGGGGGTGCTGTCTCGTTACCCCTAGTTCTACGCCCTCTAGTCATATCTATTAACAGTAAATAGATAGATATAAGCCTTAACACCACTTTGTTAGGCAAGCATCAATCATCTCATATAGTAGTACTGTACATGAAATAAAGTAAAGCGAGTTAGGATTTCTTACTTGGAAGCGGCAGAAGGAAGCTTGATGTGTGTGTGATGGAGGGGAAATCTGCTCTGATACCAACTTGTAACGCCCGACCTTATATCTACCCTTAAGGCGGGGTTACGGTCCATACATTCATATCATTAATCAAATAAAGCATGTATATCCAAACAAATAGTTACATTACATGTAGTGTAGTAAGCATGCTTATTAAACTAATTACCAAGCAAGATTTTTCATTTCTTTTATATCTACATGCATTTACAACCTAATCGGAAAATCATTTAACACACTATAGCATGGAATCCTAAGTAAGAATATAGCATGAGTTGTCTAGTCTTAGATACATGTCAAAGAAACATTCAAAGAAATAGACATAGGAAATCTACAGCATTTCACCTAATACGCATACAATAAGATTTAAATATTATTTATCTAGCATGACATAGGTTTCATGTCACTAACTTAGTCATCACATGTTCAGAGTATAACAATACAATTTCATAGGGAAGCAATTTAGATTCTAGATAAAACAAGGTAGATAGAATCTTTTATTCTTTCCCGAGCCATCACCACACACATCCTCTAGCCTTCCCTCTGCCTTTTCCTTTAGTTTGAGTATTTCTTACCGCTATCTGCAGCATAAGACAATACATAAACTAATAAGCAAAACATGCTTAGTAAGAATCCGGGCCTACTCGCAAAACCATATCGATACATCCTATCATGTACTCAGTAATCAAAATAGAACAAGATTATAAGCATCATAAGCATCTCATCAAAGCATCATGCATCATAAGCATCTTATCAAAGCATCATGCATCATAAGCATCTCATCAAGCATCATAAACATTACATCAAATATCTCTAAGTACTTACAGAACAAGATTATCTCATAAAGAGAACAACATGTTTTTCAAAAAGTTCCATAATGGTAAGTACTTAAAAATATCATATCATCATCTAGGGCCCAGTTGTCGTACCACATCATCATGCGCGTTCCCTAATAAATTGGGGTAGCGAGCCACCAATCTAATTAGAGCAGGACCCTTCCGTCCTACCAATGCCATGACCCTTCCGTACATGCTCATTGGATTTGTTTAACGACCCCCTTCCGAGTCGGGTAGACAACTTTCCAAAGTAAAGTAATTTATCATGCAATTACTCATATAAGTATATGCCTAAAGGTACTCTTTAATCACTTCTCAAAGGGACACACCACGCATTCGGGTGCTCTTGATCCCCTAGGGACACACCACGCATTCGGGTGCTCTTGATCCCAGTTTTAATAGAGTATCCCTTTAAAGCATATTATCAACCACATCATGCTCATATCATCAAGGTGCCCCATGGGCTACAAGGCATGTTTTACATCCAACAAAATAAGTCACATAAATTATACACATATCACATATGTATTAGCATGCTTCATGGTCTCATTAGGTACTTCCCAACCCTAGAACTAGGGTTGGCCGAAATATACGAATAAAGAATTTGGTTTTCCCACCAAGCATTCATACAAACACCTCTAGTATATTTCATGTTAACAATTTAACCATGGTTTAACCCTCAAGTGAGATTAGCATCCACTAACCCAATTTCCTAGGTCTTGGCCGAAACCTACACAAGGGGTAAACCCTAGAATTTGTACATAACATCATTAAGAAAACACCTACACATATACCTTAAAGTTTAAGGGATATAATCATGTAACAAAAGGAACCAAGGCCTCCTCTCAAGGGGGTGGCCGAAAGTTGTAGGGGCCTAAACCCTATTTTTTTGTCCTTCCAAAAATTTGGAAACAACACCTATATGTATAAAATCCCTAGGGGTACTAGCATGCATCAAGGTGTGATTAAAATCCTTCTCTTGGACCTTTTTCCTAGGGTGGCCGAAAGTCCTCTAAAGAGAACTCCCCTTTTTCCAAAACAAGAACACAAGGAAATCATGCATAAACCATTATACTGCAGGCGAGAGGATTCTTACATCCTAGCGCTGGAATTTCGCCTTCTCTTAGTTGTAGGGTACCCCACACTTGAAGGGTATGCGAAGATCCTTTTTCTTCAAATCTTTCCTCTAAGACTCCTTGGTCTTGGTAGAATGAGATGGTACTTGGCTTCCCTTCCTTGCACTTGCCCTAGGGTTAGAACCCTTAGGTATTGGTTTCGAAAATGGCAAAGGGGAGAGAGGGGTTTTCGGCAAGAAGAAGAAAGGAGGAAGAAAGAGTGAGTAACTTCCTCTAACTTCCTTCTCTTTATCCTATTTATACACCTCTTGTGAAGAAGCATGTCTCTTCACTCTTACACACTTAACAAGCATGTTCCTTTCTCCTTCTACATGAAATATTGCTTGGTTCATTGGTTATGACATGGTGAGTGCAACTAGGAGGTCCAAGGTTCAATCCTTGCTTCCTCCACTTTGCACCTTCTTTTTAACACCATTCATTTCCAAGCCCAATAAACCAAGCCCATCATGAAATTTCATAATATGAATAATATTGTATGAATTCAGAATATTTCATAATATCCCAAAAATATTATTTCATAATATTTTTAATATTCCATATTCATGAATATAATATTTCATGCTAATATTTCATGATAATAATATCTCATGAATATAATATTTCATGCATATAATATTTCATAGCATGTGATTGCATGAAATTCATATCATTTCCTTATAATCATTTTCATACATTGTCATGATTTTACATTGACAAATTTGGGGTGTTACACAATTAATCGAAAGATCAACGGTTTGACCTCAGAAGAAATTATTCTGAAACCCTTTAGCAGCTCTAATGAATTGTGCCTCATTCCCTTCACCATCTTATACCCACTTAGTTCAGGACATGGTTTATTTGTGTCAGTCCCCACTAGGCTGACTACGTCACACCTAGCCCAAGTAATGTCTTTCTCGTCCTTTGGGTTTCTATTTACTCTCATGTATTTTAGAGATTCGTACTCCAAACATGATATACTCTGGCCAGAGGTTTTGAGTAACAATCCGACGATAGGCCTGGGTATACATCTCCTCGCAAGGAGTGGTGAATCCTTTGTAGGCTGTTTAAACATCTTCGGGCACTTCGGCTTATACCCAATCATCCTGGGTCCACACCTCCTTGGAGATGCTTGCATAAGATGTTAATGTATAAGTCTCCATGACCAAGATGACTTGAACACCGCAAGTCAAAGGAACATCGCACTTAAGCCGCAGTAAGAAGTCTTACAGCTAGTCACTCCAATGAACTAGTTCCCTTAACTAGCATCCATGTTTATCTCCGGACATCCCAATGTCACTAGCCAGTGAGAATCAGCTGATTAGAGAATACCCCATGCTAGTCTCAACATAATTGATAGTGTCCGTATTTATCAATTCATCGACTAGGGATATTTTCAATACTTCACATTTGCACATTTAGAGATAATCACTAGTTGTGATCCCATCACAAATTCTCTTATGCTGTGAGTTGTATTGCGGACATTCAGTAGATGAGTTTAAGATCCCAATCAAATACACAAGCATGTATACTCAAATAGTGAATTATCATTTATTAAAATAAATGTTTTACAATCATAAGGCGATTGCCTTAGGACACTTCTCTCATATCACTAACAAGAACCCCACCTTCTAACTCAAAACTTGATTGCAACCTCTCCCTTCTCAGCCTTGCGTCGCCATCGCCGAGACTCCTTGCGCCATCTCCTTTCGGCCACCAGACCTTCCTCTCTCACCGATGCTCACCAAAAAGGAGAGGAGACTCTCCTCTCCTTGTCTAGTTATGCTTGCTCAGGGTGGACTTGATGGAGGAAGAAGAAAATAAGAGGATGATCACCCCTTGTTGCCGTGACCTAGGAGAGAGAAGGAGAGGAGAGGAGAGAAATATTTGAGTTTGATGATTAACCTTGGTTTCTTGATCTAATAGGGTATTTATAGGGCTAAGGTAGGAACCAAGAGGAGGATTTGGATCTTGACCCTCCAATGGATCTAAACCCGATCAATTAATTAAGATCCATTCCACTAAAGGATCTTAATTGAACTTCCTCACCAACCCCCATATTTTCTTATGGGCTCCACATATTACGAGTCGTCCATCCCCCCATGTTTAAGATATCGAATGCATGATAATTAATTTAAAATTAATTAACTTCTAGATCCTTGACTAGTACTACTCAACCTTATCATCAAGCCGGATCAAATCCACCTGCAGGGTTTAGCATGATGAACCTTTTGAGCTCATCAAGGGGGCATCATCATCCCAACTCACCAGGACACGGATTCCGTTAATAATCAACAGCACATCATATTATTAATTTTATTTCCCAACTTACCGGGCCTATTGATCTAATAGAATAGATCTCACCCATTGGTAAATCAAAGAAACAATAATTAATAATATATGCCCATTATTATATCGGGATTAAAGGATCGTACTCCATAATAAAATCTGAGATTCTATCCAATTATAAAAGCCAATACAAATTGGATATCCTCTGGTTTTGATCCTGCTCAATGTACTCAAAACACACTAGTGTAATTCTATGGTCAAGACCAACCATACCTAATTACACTACAACTATCCCGATGGTTTGTCCAATTTCATCTCGGTTGTGAGCCTCTACTTATACTAGGAAAGGAACTAATAAAATGATCTTATGTGTGACACCACACACCATGTTATCTACAATGCGAAGTAATGGACTTTGTGCATGTACTATTATAAACAGGCACCTAGTGTAGTTGTGCTCTCCTTTCAAAATGATGATGTTCGTATAAAGAAATCATGTCTTTCAGTATACACATCTTACAATAATATGGTGTGTGGTGACGCATAGAAGATCATGTTATCAGTCCCTTACAGAGTATAAGTAAAGGCTCACAATCGAGATGAAGTTGGACAAACCATCAGGATGGTTGTAGTATAATTAGGTGTGGTTTATTTTGACCATAACATTACACTAGTGTGCTTTGTGTGCATTGAGCAGGACCAAATAGAGGTCATCCAATTTGTACTGACTTAATAATTGGATTATACCTCGGATTATTATGGAGTACAATATCTAAATCCCGATATAATAACAGGCACGTGTAGTTAATACTTTATTTCTTTGATTTACCAATGGGCGAGATTTATTCTGCTAATTCGATAGACCCGGTAAGTTGGGAAATAATATTAATTACATAGTGTGCCATTGATTATTGACAGAATCCATGCCCTGGTGAGTCGGGATGATGATGCCCCCTTGATGAGCACATAAGGTTCATCATGTTAAACTCTGCAGGTAGATTTGATCCAACATGATGATAAGGTTGAGTGGTACTATTCAAGGAGCTAGAAATTGATTAATTAAAATTGTTAGTAATTTAAATTATCGACGGACATTCGATATCTTAAACACGGGGGGATGGATGTACTCATAATAGGTGGAGCTCATATGTAAATATGGGGGTTGGTGAGGTAATTCAATGGAGATCCTTTAATGGAATGGATCTTCATTAATGAATCGGGTTTGGATCCATTAGCAGTCCAAGACCCAACTCCTCCCCATGATCCCTATCGTAACCTTATATATATACTCCATGTGGCATGAAACTAAGCATCCAATGAATCCAATTAAACACAAGAAAACCCTAAAATTTCTCCTCTCCTCTCTCTCTTTCTCTCTTAGTGTGCGGCGCCAATGTCTTTGAGAAGGAGAAGTGGCTCAAGCCTCTTCTCATGGTGAGCAGTTTTCTCTCCAAGTGAACAAGTTGCTCACGCAACTTGTGAGAGAACAAATGCATGGGAGAGAAGAGAAGCTGCTCATGCATCCATGGGAGAAGAGAAGGTGGCTCACGACAATCTTGTCCAAGGTGAGAAGTTGGCTCACGGATCTTCTCCAAGGTGAGAAGGTGGGTCACGGTTCTTCTCCAAGGTGAGAAGGTTGCTCACGGGTTTTCTTCTCCAAACGCCATCTTCTCCAAGGCTATCTCCAAGGCAGTGATTTGACTTAAAGTGGCAAAGTTGCTCACCCAACTTTGCCTAAGGAAGAAAATTCGTGCTCACGGTGGAGAGAACGCAGCTTGGTGTTGAGAACACAAGTTGGAGTTGTGGAGTTACTCAGAACACAAGTTACTCACGTGACTTGGAGTTGCTCAGAACAGAGGAGCTCCAAGATACTTGCTACTCGGGCGTCGACGGTGGAGGAAAAGAGTAGTAGGGTTTGTGTTTGGATTATCTTCTTCCTTAGAGTGACCGGTGGCATCCCTTTGATTAGGGCTTGGTTGGCGCAAGGTGAAGAGATCGACTTGGTGACTACGGTTCTTGGTAGATCGTTGCCCACATGACGTCTAAGAGGGGAGGGTCATACAGTAGAAGATCGTAAGGTAACAGAAGGTATATACTATTCCTTGGCTCTTTTGATTTTCTAATCATTTTATGTGGATGTTAATTAATTATTATGTTCTTGATTATTTGTTAATCATTGTTATAATTAATTAATTAGACCCCAATAATAAACACAAAAACCAGCGATCCACTCATCGTCTTTTCCATGGTCGATCAGTTAGGCGAATTACAAGGCTCGATCTTTGAGATTGGTCATGTTGTAATTCAAATCGATCGATACGATGATGAGATAGTCGCTTGGAAGACAGGTCTCCATTCGGATTAATTTTTAATCCGTGGACATGGAGAGGTCTCTTAAGGATGACCAAGTATTCGCTTAGGAAGCCCGCCAAGCCATAACTCCATACAATTGGTATCAGAGCCGAGGTTTCTGATTTTGTATGTTTAGGATTCAGTTATTTTTTATACATTATCATATATGTTATTTTTGTTGGATGATATGTGGATGTGTGTAGGTTAACTCTTTGTTGCAGGCACTAGATTCCAACTTATCATGGCTTAAATAATTATGTTATGTGATTGATTGTTTCCTTTTCGTCAGTCCGTAGGATAATCACTATCCTATCCGACGTTATATTCAATTCCCGTTGGCATCTTAGGTTCACCAAATCATACAAGGAATTTATGGCAAGGATTATAGAAAGAAACAATCTATCATATATTATAAATAACATCAATCATATTAGATTCACACTAAACAAACGAGATGAGATAAATTTTGAAATTTTTAACAATCCTTTTTCAGGTGTCATTTCTTTTTTTAAAAAATAATACTTTGATTTTTTTTATTATCAGATTGAATAACCTTTGCGCCTTTTTTTTATATTTAACATGAGTTTTATTTTTTTTCTTGTGCCATTGATTCTTCTTATTGTTCCTGTTTAATAATATAAGCCATCTCAACCTCACATTTCTATAATGTAATATCCCCATTTGCATAATGTGCTGATGCACAGCTCGAATGCTAGTTAGCTTCAATATAAGAATTTGATGATCATGGTACTAACTAATGCTTTATCTGATGACTCAAAATTTTTATTAACATTGTCATATTGATTAAGTGAACCACGAATACTATAGAGATTTCAACCTTTATGAAGATCTTTCTAACTAATGCTTTATCTGATGACTCAAAATTTTTATTAACATTGTCATAATGATTAAGTGAACCACGAATACTATAGAGATTTCAGCATTCATGAACATCATTCAGAGGCAATTAGATCTCTCCCTTTGTTAATAAAGATTAACCTCATCAGAAGTTCTGATATTAGTAATAGCAAGTGGTTCATCTTTCTTTATTGATATTAGCAATAAAGATTCTCGTTTAGAAAGAATTTAATTTCAGTTTCTAAGTTGATAAAGGATGGATATTCTGTTACTTTTGATAACAAAGTTGTTATAAATAGAAATAGAGAAATTATATGTTCGAGTACTATGGTTGGCAATCTGTACACTTTAGAACCAATAACTCCCACGATGCAAACTGAGATTAATTTCTCATCATCTAACTTAAATAAGAAAAAAGAGTCTTTAAGATGAATCAGACGTATCTTTGGCACCTTAGGCTTGGTCATATTAACCTTAGTAGGATTCAGAGGTTGATAGCCGATGGGCCCCTGGGTTCATTGGTGGTGGAAGACCTCCCGACCTGTGAGTCTTGCTTAGAAGGTATGATGACTAAAAGGTCTTTCAAAGCTAAGGGGTATAGGGCCAAAGACGTTCTGGAACTGATTCATTCTGATTTGTGTGCTCCTATGTCAATCCAGGTTAGAGGTGGCTTTGAATACTTTGTCACTTTTATTGACGATTATTCAAGGTATTGATACATTTACCTGATGCGCTGCAAGTCTGAATGCTTTGATAAGTTCAAAGAGTTCAAGGCTGATGTGGAGAAGCGTTAAGGTAAAGATATCAAAACACTACGATCAGATCGTGGTGGAGAGTACTTCTTTGGAGAGTTTAGGACATACTTATCAGAGGCTAGGATTTAGTCCCAGCTAACTCCACCCGGTACACCCCAACAGAATGGAGTTGCAGAAAGTAGGAATATGACTCTTATGGAAATGGTTAGGTCAATGATGAGATATTCTGATTTACCTGATTCATTCTGGGGATATGCTCTGGATACAGCTGCGTACATTCTGAACATGGTACCATCTAAGTCAGGCCCTTCTACTCCCATAGAATCGTGAACTGGGCGAAAGCCTAGTCTAGGACATATTTGGATTTGGGGTAGTCCAACACATGTGCTGAAGGGAGATACTGATAAGTTGGAATCTTGGACAGAAGTACGTTTGTTTGTGGGCTATCCTAAGGGAACGAAAGGTGGTATGTTCTATGGTCCTAAGGATCAAAAGGTAATCGTTAGCACGAATGTCAGATTCTTATAAAAAGACTATGTGATGAACTACAAGCCCAAGAGTAGTCTAGTGCTTGAAGAGTTAAGTGGGGATGTTCCGACCTTAGGACCAATTGTACAAGAGGACACACTACAAGTCACTGCACCGCGTGTCACTGAGGATACACAGGTGGTACCTCATCGCAGTGGGAGGGTTGTTAAACAACCTGAGAGGTTCATGTTTTTAGGAGAGTCTTCGGACTTGGCCTCTGGTAAACATGAACCGGATCCCTAGACCTATGACGAGACCCTCCAAGATAAGGATGCATATTCTTGGCAAAGGGCAACGAACTCTGAGATTGAATCTATGGATTCTAATCATGTCTGAGGATTAGCAGAACCATCAAATAGTGTAAAAGACATTGGATGCAAGTGGATCTACAAGAGAAAGAGAGGATCAGATGGGAAGGTTGAGACCTTCAAAGCTAGGCTTATTGTGAAAGGGTACACTCAAAAAGAGGGTATCGATTATAAGGAGACCTTTTCGCTGGTAGCCATGCTTAAGTCGATCCGGATTCTCTTATCTATTACAGCTCATATGGACTATGAGGTATGACAGATGGACGTCAAGACAACTTTCCATAATAGAAGTCTTGAGGAGACCATCTACATGCAGCAACTAGAAGGGTTCATTACAAAGGGCAAAGAGCATCTAGTATGCAAGCTTAATCGGTCCATTTATGGATTGAAGCAAACTTCGCGATCTTGGAACATCCGCTTTGATGAAGTAATCCAGTCATATGGATTTACTCAAAGCATGGATGAGTCATGTGTATACAAAAGATGTGACGGAAACGTAGTGGTGTTTCTTGTACTTTACGTAGATGACATTTTGTTAATTGGCAACAATGTCAAAGTGTTATCAGACGTAAGGGTCTGACTGTCAAAACAGATTGATATGAAGGACTTGGGAGAAGCAAGACACATCCTTGGGTTCAAGGTCATAAGGGATCGCCAGAAAAGGATGTTGTGTTTATCCCAAACTTTATATGTTGACACTGTCTTGTCTCGTTTTAGCATGGAAAACTCCAAGAAGGGTTTCTTATCCTTCAGGCATGGAGTTCCTCTATCCAAGGAGATGTGTCCGAAAACATCAAAGGAGATAAAGGAAATGAAGGCGATTCTTTAAGCTTCGGCAGTAAGAAGCCTCATGTATGCTATGTTATGCACGAGATCTGATATCTATTTTATCGTGGGCATGGTTAGCAGATATCAGAGTAACCCTGGATAGGGACATTGGACTGTGGTAAAGCATATATTGAAATATGTATGATGGACTAGGGATTATATGCTGGTTTACCGGGCAGACCAATTAGTCCCTGTGGGTTACACAAACTCAGATTTCCAGTTAGACAGGGACAAGAGTAAGTTTACGTCAGGGTTTGTGTTTACTTTAGTAGGTGGAGCCATTGTTTGGAGGAGTGTCAAGCAGAAATGTGTGGCGGACTCTACCATGGAAGCTGAGTATGTGGCAGCCTCAGAGGCAGCCAAGGAAGCTGTATGGTTCAGGAACTTCATCATGGACTTGGATGTGATTCCTGGTTTGCCCAGATCTATCACAATCTTTTATGATAACAGTGGTGTAGTTGCAAACTCGAAGGAACTATGAGCCCATAAGGCGAGTAAACACATAGAGCGCAAGTACCACCTGATATAAGAAATCATAAAGCGAGGAGAAATGGCTGTCGCCAAGATTACATCAGAGGACAACCTGGCAGATCCTTTCACTAAAGCTCTTCCATCTAGAGCTTTTGATCGACATGTGGAGGATATGAGAGTCAGATGTATGGTAGTGAGAGAACAGCAAAGTCTTTTAGTATAAGTAGGAGATTGTAAGATGTGTATACTGAAAGACATGATTTCTTTATATGAACATATTCATTTTGAAAAGAGAATCACAATTACACTAGGTCCTGTTTATATTAGGACATGCACAAAGTCCATTACTTCACATTGTAGATAACATGGTATGTGGTGTCACACGGAAGATCATGTTATCAGTTCCTTGCCTAGTATAAGTAGAGGCTCACAACCGAGATGAAATTGGACAAACCAACGGGATGGTTGTAGTGTAATTATGTGTGGTTGGTCTTGACCATAGAATTACACTAGTGTGCTTTGAGTACATTGAGCAGGACCAAAACCAGAGGTTATCCAATTTGTGCTGACTTTTATAATTGGATAGGACCACAAATTTTATTATGGAGTACGATCCCTTAATCTCGATATAATAATGGGCATATATTATTAATTATTGTTTCTTTGATTTACCAATGAGCGAGATCTATTCTATTAGATCGATACGCCCGGTAAGTTGGGAAATAATATTAATAATATGATGTGTTGTTGATTATTAACGGAATCCATGTCCTGGTGAGTCAGGATGATGATGCCCCCTTGATGAACTCAAAAGGTTCATCATGCTAAACCCTGCAGGTGGATTTGATCGGGCTTGATGATATGGTTGAGTGGTACTAGTCAAGGATCCATAAGTAATTAATTTGAATTGTCAGTAATTTAAATTAATTAACGGACATTCGATATCTTAAACATGAGGGGATGGACGACTCGTAATATGTGGAGCCCATATGAAAATATGGGGGTTGGTGAAGAAGTTCAATTAAGATCCTTTAGTGGAATGGATCTTAATTAATGGATCGGGTTTAGATCCATTGGTGGGCCAAGATCCAACTCCTCCTCTTGGTCCCTACCTTAGCCCTATAAATACCCTATGAGATCAAGAAACCAAGGTTAATCATCCAACTCAAATATTTCTCTCCTCTCCTCTCCTTCTCTCTCCTAGGTCACGACAACAAGGGGTTATCATCCTCTTGTTTTCTTCTTCCTCCCTCAAGACCACCGTGAGCAAGCATCACTAGATAAGGAGAGGAGAAGAAAGCGTGATCAGGATTTGAGTTAGAAGGAGGGGCTCTTTCCTCTCCATCTTCTTCTTCAGTTCCTTCTTGAGGTCAGCAGTTGGACGCCGGGGCCTTGGTGGTTGCTGTTGGCCGACGGCGCAAGGGAGAAGGAAACAAAGGAGCCGGCGGTGCTAACCCTAGGTTAGGGTTTGGCACGGCTAGGAGAGAAGAAGAAAGCGTGATTGATTGTCCGCTTTGGTGATCTTGGTTCTCGGTAGATTGTCACCCACACGACGTCCGGAAAGGGAGGGACATAAGGTAGAAGGCCGCGAGGTGATCGGAAAGGTATAATTCTTTCCCAACCTCCTTTGTTAATTGTGTGCCATGTTTTAATTGCCTTGTCATTTTATGTTAATTATTTAATTGTTTTAATTTTGTATCATAGCCAATAATTAAATAATTGGACGTTGACCATAAACATATAAGCCGACGATCCACTTGTCGCCTTTTCTGTGGTCGAATGGCCAAGCAAATTATAAGACCCGATCTTTGTGATTGACCGAGTTGTAATTGGGATCGTTCGATACGACATGAGATGGTCGTTGGGAGACGGGTCTCCATTCAGATTATTTTTTAATCCGTAGTCATGGAGAGGTCTCTCAAGGATGACCAAGTCTTCGCTAAGGAAACCCGCCATGCCATACCCATCAATTATCTACAATGCAATGCATCAGACAGTTATGCACATACTAATTTAAACATGCATCAGTGTTATTGTGATTCTCTTTCAAAATATTGATGTCCATACAGAAAAGGCAAGGCTTTTATTATATATCCTAATAGGAGGGTGGTCTTCTCCGTTTGGTGGCCGCCGGCGCAAGGGAGAAAGGTGGCCAGCGCAAGCTCTCTTGAGAGAGTGCTTGGTCACGCAAGGAGGAATGAAGGAAGAGGTGGAGGTTTTGGTGGCTTCGTTTCATGGAAGATCGTTGCCCACATGACGTCCAAGAAGAGGATAGGAATACAGTAGAAGATCAAGAGGTAAGACAAGAGGTATAATATAATTTTTATTTTACTTGTTTAATTGTATTGTTTATATCTTGGATCCCGAAGATAAACACAAGAACCGACGATCCGTAATTCTTCATCTATTTCGCGGCTAATCAATAAAGGAGTTAGAATTGCTTGAACAATAAGTTTGTTCAAACGATCACTCAATTGAATAGCACGGTGATGAATAAGGTCGCTAAGGAAGTTTTCTCTATCCGGATTAATTCTAATTAATAGAATTTTAATCTGAGGACATATAGAGGAATCCCGACTCGAATCCAACACTAAATGGGTTTCCAAAGAAGAGGTTTATGTAGGTCAACCACTAGGTTTTGAGGACTTAAACCACCTAATTATGTTTTTAAGCTAAAAAAAGTCCCTATATGGACTAAAACAAGTACCGAGACCCTAGTATGAAAGGTTGCCTACTTACTTAGTTTCTGAGCGGTTTAACCAAAGATAAATTGACTCAACCCTCTTTGTTAAAACCTTTGAAAATGACATATTTATAGCCCAAATTTATGTAGATGATATTATTTTTGGCTCAACTAGTACAACCTTCTTAAAAGAATTTATAAAGGTAATGGAAAGTGAGTTTGAAATGAGCTTAGTAGATAAGTTAACCTTTTAACTAGTACTTCAAATAAAATAAACTAAGAATGAAAATTATGTTCACCAATATAAATATGGTAAGGAAGTAATTAAAAAATTTGGAATGAAAAATTTTAAGGAATTAAATACCCCTGTGGCAACTAACATTAAAATTGATAGTGACCCAAAAGAAAAATCAGTAGATTTAAAATACATTGGGAGTGTCATAGGAAGATTACTTTACCTAACTGCTAACAAACTAGACAGCCTATTTGCAGTAGGTATTTGTGTCAGGTACCAGGCTTGTTCTAAGGAATCCCACTTAAGTGTTGTTAAGAAAATATTTAGATAAATTTAAGGGACCCTAAATGTAGGCATTTGGTATCCTAGAATCCCCAACTTTGATTTACTAGGTTATTCTAACTCAGATTATGCAGGTTGTAAGCTAAATAGAAAAAGTACTAGTGGGAGCTATCACATGTTATGTCAAAGTTTAGTTAGATGGTGTATTGTGTTGCTCTATACACAACTGAAGTTGAATATATAGCCCTAGGAGAATGTGTGACTCAATTATTATGGATGATACACACACTTAAGGACTTTCAACTAAACTACACTAACACTATAGTCTTTATTGATAATGGTAGCTCAATCAACCTAACAAAAAATCCAATTCACCACTCCATGACTAAACAAATCGAAGTAAAACACTACTTTGTTAGAGATTATATGGCCAGGGGTGAAATTGTACGTAAACATATAGAGACCAAATCTAATCTAGTATACATCTTTACAAAACCACTATTTGAGTCTGAATTTAATACACTAAGGCAACTAGGAATGTGCTTAGTAGAATAGATTTTTTATATTTTTTTCTACACTTCATTTGAAAATCCATGCTTTACAAATTATTACTTATTTTTTAAACATGTTTTTTCAAAAATATTTGTAGCTTTCAAAACTGTCATTTCAAAAATCTAAGTTATATTTTTTTTGGTACTTAGTTTTTCAAATTTATCCCTCTCAAAATTAGAGATTTTCTTCGTTATGGACTTAGCTTACGCTTAACCCCTAGTATGCATGATCTTATAGATTTAGAAGCCAGCATTTCACATGCGCATTAGGATCACTTTGTTTGACAACTTAGAAAGGGTTGAGATGCTTAGGACTATGCTGTTAGATCATTCCGGTAGCTAGAGGGGGGTGAATAGTCCTTTTTGAATCGTTCTTCCTACACGGTTAGTTGCGCAAGTGGAAATCTAAAGTAAAACAAAAACTAACTATGAAGAACACTTACGATTTACGTGGTTCGGAGATAAACTCCTACTCCACGGTTGCCCGTAAGTTGGGCGATCCCTAATTCGTCAGTGGATGATTCCCCGGAGCACCTCCGGCTAGATCGCGTAGCTCCTTGTAGGTGGGCAAACCTTTCCACAAACTCTGGACACTACCTGAGATCACAAGACTACTAACTAGCTTTGACCAAGCAAGTTTCGCCAAGGAAGGAAAGTAGGAAACGTGCTCTAAATATAACTCGAGCCCGAAATAGCCGCTACCAGTCGACTGCCACTGGGGCAGTCAACTGGTCCCACTCAGATTCGACCATTACAGTACAACGTTCGAATCCAGTCAGCTGTTCTAGTCACCGCCAGTCGACGGTCCCTCGGATGCAGACGCAAACCTCCAGTTTTCCTCCATGCTATCCTTCACCCGAACACATCAACGAAGTCCATGTGTACCTGTACACCTGCACACTCATGTACACATATTGGTCCAACAACAAACCCTAACTTAACCATATTGACCACACACATCAAAACACATGATCCTCCAGATCATTTTAGGGCGGCCGATTGCCCCAACAATCTCCCCCGTTTTGATGTCTGGCAATATGTTATCTTAGGTAAACATAGAAACAATAGCAATAACAATAGCAATAGCAATTGAAAATCAAAGCATAACAAACAAGAGGCAACCTCCCCCTTAACCTATGCTTTCTCCCAATTTCCAATTCTCATTGCCAATCCCAAGTTAAGTTCTCCCAACATAACACCCAAATTTCATAAACCAACCATAGTTAAGTTTCAACCCAAACCTAACTTAACACCCAAGTTCTCCCCCTTTGACACCATCAAAAAGATTGCCCCATGCAACCCTACCCCTGGTGCCAACAAGAACTCAACCATATTTCTGAAAACCCCCTCAGAAATCACCAAATACCATTCTGCCCAACCTACGAGTCGACTGCCCCCAGGGCACTCAACTGATAGGCCAGTTTCTAAATTTCTAGCCGAAATTCAGAAAATGAACAAAATCAACTGTAAACGCCAATACCATTTGGCCATTCGCTTCATGATGGGAATGAGGAGATCTAGACTTGAGAGGAGGAGCTTTCACTAATCCTAGGAGTAGATCCGAGGTAGAGGAAGGCTTTTTAGGGCTCAGGAGAGACTGAGAATGTGAGAGTGGCTCGGGAGAGGATGAATCGCCGGGGTGGCACGCCAAAACCCTAGGTTTTGGCTGCCCCCCGCGCACCCTTTTCTTTTATAGAACCCGCGAACCAGTCGACTGCCACAGGGCAGTCGACTAGGAAAACCCAGAGAAGGTTTTTGCAATCGGGATAAGTCAACTACCCCCAGGGCAGTCGACTGATAAAACATACAGAAGGTTCTGTGTTTTGGACCAGTCGACTGGCTCTGAGCCAATCGACTGATACCTGAAATCCTAGATTTTCAGTTTACATTTAGAAATGCATTACTAATTCCACAAATCTCCAAAAAATTTGAAAATTTGTGGAGAGATTTATGGATCCTAATTCTACTTGGGGAAAATATGGTTTCAGATAAATTCACTCCAGATTCCATGATTGATACGAGTTTCAAAACTATCCAAATTGAGTAATTTAAACTCAACTAGAAGTTCAAATTTTGACCTCTTCTTGATGCTTCCTACCATACTTATTCATATTGTATTAATAGCATCAAGTTATATGGTATTTTCACATTAAAACCAATTTCTTCCAATTATAACTCATTTTCAATCTTTTTTATCATAATTCTCCCTTTAGTGTGTCAATTCTCTAGTATTAAGGCTAACCTTAGCCTTTTGAACCCTTTGGCACATTTCATAGCCCATCTAGTCTCCTAGAAGAAAATCACCTGAGATTCATTGATCATGGATCCTATTTTAGCCCCTAGGGCTCTCCCTAGAATTCTTAGTCCTAGTTACCTCCTTAGGCAACTCATCTATAAATGCAAGACCACACCGATACTCCTCCGGTGCTTCTTGACCTTCCACTATCACTTTCATGACTCTATAGACCTTTTTCTTGATCAATTCCTTTTCTTTTCTTTTAAATGGATTTTCTTTGCCATTTTTTATCTTTTCTCTACCATAGTTATAGGGCATCCTTGAATATGTTGATGCAGTCTGACCTGATTGTTGTTTTAGTGTTGACACCGATTTAAGTTTAGGTTAATAAGATATGTTCGGCTTAAGTCCTGGTAGGGGACAGGGCACAAATCTCGGTGAGTGAAGATGAGTGACGGAAACCCCGATGAGTGAAGCCGGGTGACAGGAAACCCCAGTGAGGGAAACTGGGTCCCGGTGAGTGAAGCCGGGTGGAAGGAAACCCCGGTGAGTGAAACCGGGTCCCGGTGAGTGATGCGGGGCGATGGAAACCCCGGTAAGTGAAGTCGGGTCCTAGTGAGTGATGCTAGGTGAAGAAAACCCTGGTGAGTGAAGCCAGGTCCTAGTGAGGGAAGCTAGGTTGAACAAAGTCCCGGTGAGTGAAGTCGGGCACGAAGTCTTGGTCCGAGGGACTGAGCATTGAGTGTATTGGTCGGACAGGGCACATGTGCTCCTTCTCCAGTACCAGAATGAGTTAGAGAAGGCTAGGGAGCCTGTTCTGTGGAATTAGGGTTGAATTGGTCGGAGCTGGATCGGTCTGGAGACCGATCAGAGAGTTGGCACTAACTCCTTGTTGTGGATCGGTCTGGTGGCCGATCCAGGGTGTCTGACCATTCTGGCGAATGATCAGAAAGAGAATAGAATGTTTCTGTTTTGCTTTTGATCATTCGGGTGAACGATCAGGGAGAGAACAGAATGTTTATGTTTTGCTTCTGATCGTTCTGGTGAACGATCAGGGAGGGAACAGAATGCTTCTGATTGGCTTCTGATCATTCTGGTGAACGATCAGGGAGAGAACAAAATGTTTCTGTTTGGTTTCTGATTGTTCTGATGAACGATCAAAGAGAGATCAGTAGGTTGTCTGGAGAACCCTGATCGGTCAAGATGACCGATCAAGGTCCTCCTGGACCGATCAGGATGGGTCCTGATTAGTCCATAGGTGGCCTGATCAGGATGGGTCCTGATCGGTCCAGAGGTGGCCTGATCGGTCACTATGACCGATCAGGGCACAACCTGATCGGTCAGGTGACCGATCAGGTCAGGAGCCTGTAGGGACCTCCAGCAAGGTGGTGGATCGGTCACCATGACCGATCCATGATCCTGATCGGTCAGTGTGACCGATCAGGGAGTCACTGGATCGATCAGGAGGTTACCTGATCGATCAGGGACTTCACTGATCGGTCTGATGACCCATCAGTGTCTGATAACTTTAATTCAAATCCGCTGTCAAACTTTTGATTTCACTCTGATCACTTCTATTTTCTCTGCTACCTTACTGATTCACTTTTGATTTGCTGTGCTAAGCATCTGTTAAGTGTGCAGGTAATGCAGGGATGACTCAAATGAAGAAGGAGGGTCAACTGGAGACTTTTGCTTCGTCATGTTTGTCCGTTTTCCCTTCGCAGGATTCAGCGGCTTCAGGCACGGGCTGGCAACTATCTGGTGAGGCTAACGACTGACCTGACGCTTGGCTGAAGAGGGTTCAGTGGAGTCCAGTAGAGGTCAGTGGGTTGGTGGCAGAGGTTGCTACAGACGCTCCTGTGTGCTGCAGACTCGTTGGTGCGCTGCAGAAGCGCCTGGTGGTGACCTGGCGATGGGAAGAGGTTTAAGAGTTGGCTAGCGAAGAAGCCTCAACATCTTTCTGAACTGAAGCAAACTCTGATCTTTTAAATCTTCTGTAACTTGAGCACTTGGAAGGAGTGGATAGCATTGCGAGTCCATCAGACACGAAGAGCTGGGAGTTCTTGCGGGAGAGTTGTGCTGGGTTGAGCTCGGTGAAGCGTTCTCTTGTGTGCCTTTTGGCCAAGTGCTCTGTAAGCCTTCTTGTGTTTCTCTGTGCTTAATTACATCATTCTGTTGAGATTATTGTGGAGAGGTTTCTCCACCGAGAAGGAGGCTGTCCATTTCGGTTTCTTTCTTTCTTTCTTCTTGTGTTCTTCTACTGCTAACATAATTGCAGAAAGATCTAAAAAAGGCGAAAGTTTTGTGTGTCTGGCTATTCACACCCCCCTCTCTAGCCATCCAAGATCCAACAAGTGGTATCAGAGTCTGGGGCTCTTGCCTGTTGGATCGAGAAAACACGATAGAGGGGGGGGGGGTGAATATCATGAAAACATTTCGGATTAAGAAGAGAGAATACACAGCGGAATTAAAAACAAATAAACTGTAACGCCCTCTTTTTTTTTCTCGTAAAGCGGCGTTACCCTAACATAGGGGCATGTGAACAATACAGCGGAATAATTTAAACTTACACATACATGCACCTAACTATCCTTCCTAACATGGTGACATGGGAACTTAGCATATTAACATCATACTTAACATCATGTCATAAAATCACATAAGTCATCCATTAGGCACATAAGTAGCAAGTGTAAATTGTTCTTGACAACACCATCCTAGGTTTAGCAAAAGACTTGTAAGTATATCTTTCCTTGGCCACGTCACTACCACACACACATTCTTGCCCCTCCTGCTGCTTCCTTATTGTCCTCTTGCTTGATCTTCGGTATAAGGAAAATAAGATTATAAGCACATAGGCTTAGTAAGACTCTTTCCTACTCACTAAAACCATTCGTCGCTTAATCATAAGCACATGAAACATTAACTGTAACGCTCGCTTTTTTTTTCTTTTCATAAAGCGGCGTTACGTTAACATAGCTAGGGCATGTAGACATCATAATGCAGCGGAAACCTTTAACTTCATTCATAAGACATGTCATACATGCATATTATTCATAAAACATGACATATCATTCAAATCATAAACCTAACATATCATTGCATCATTTTTATCATGATCATAACCCTATCATTCTTATCATGGCATCATTCATATCCTGAACATAAACTTATCATACTTATCATGGCATCATTCATATCATGAACATACATAATCACTTATCATGGTTCTTAACATAGCATGGGCATATAACTTAACATGGTTCCCTACATCACCCTTATATCATGGCAACACATAAACATATACTTGAAGTTAAAGGCTCAACCCTAACCCTTGGGTCCTTGAGGTTGGCCGAAACATATGGGGTCTCTAGGATAATCCAAAAATTCCCAGAAATTATACTTAACCTCCACACATCATAAGGGAACATAAATTAATATTATCAAGATTTTTGGCTTAATTATAGACCTTTAAATCATGGTGGCCGAAACCCTTAAACTTGGGGTTCTTAGTTTTGTTTCTTTCATGTTGGCCGAAACCCTAGGGTGTCCTAGAGTACTTCAAAAATTCCCAAAAATTATACTTAACCTCTACACATCATAAGGGAACATTAAATAACATTATCAGGATTTTTGGCATAATTATAGACCTGTAAATCATGGTGGCTGAAACCCTTAAACATAAGGTTCTTAGTTTTGTTTCTTTTATGTTGGCCGAAACCCTAGGGTATCCTAGGTACTCCAAAAATTCCCAAAAATTATACTTAACCTCTACACATCATAAGGGAACATTAAATAACATTATCATGATTTTTAGCATAATTATAGACCTATAAATCATGGTGGCCGAAACCCTTAAACTTAAGGTTCTTAGTTTTGGTTTCTTTCATGCTGGCCGAAACCCTAGGGTGTTCTAGGGTGCTCCAAAAATTCCCAAAAATTGTACTTAACCTCTACACATCATAAGGGAACATTAAATAACATTATCATGATTTTTAGCATAATTATAGACCTGTAAAACATGGCGGCTGAAACCCTTAAGCATGAGGGTCTTGGTTTTCTTTCCTTTCAACATCAAATTCGAAAACTAACCAATATATCATGCTAAAAATCATGGAAATCATAGGAAACTATTATACCACAGGTGAGGGAGACTTACCTTGTGGTTTCTTGATTTTTAGACCTTAGATGGGAAGAAGAAGGAAGACTTGTTGTCTCTTGATCACCCCTAGCCTTGGAACCTTAGGAAACCTTTAGAACTTGGTGGTAGGACCTTCTTGTGGAGTTTTCCCAAGGGAGAATCTCCCTTGTAGATTTCGTCTAGTATGAGAAAGAAGGAGGAAGAGAATGCAATTGATGGAGAGAAGAGAATAACTCCCAAAACCCCCCTCTTTATAACCCATTAAGGTGGTGAATGAAGAGTCTCTCCATGACTCTTCATCTTCTTCTTAATCTCAACTTATATCCACTTCATTCCCTCATAGAAATTCCTTGCTAGGTGAGTTGGTTAAGGCTTACATGGTTGTACAAGAGGTTCAAGGTTCAATCCTTGGCTCATGCACCTTTATTTTTATTTTATTTTCATTTCATTTATTTTATTATTTTTATTTCCTAAATTCCAAAAATCCCCCTAAAATCACCCATAATTATGCCAATATTCCTAAATAAAATTCTTTTATATTTATATTAATTTTTACCTAATTTATATTAATTTTACCTAATTAATACCCATTTTTGGAGCTCATTTAAAGCTCATTAGTACCTAGTTTTTCTGAATTTAAATGAGAAAACATGGATTTCTAGGCCCAATTTTACATAATTATTTCTGGGCCCCTCAGAAAATTATCTAGACATGCTCAATATTTTAAGAAAATATTAAGATAATTTTCCGGGTCGTTACAATCCCCCATACCTCGTGAAAGTTCATCCTCGAACTTAGAATAACTCCGGGTACTTGCGCCTCATCTCGTCCTCGCGTTCCCAGGTAGCTTCTTCGAACCGTTGACTTTGCCATAGGACCTTGACTAAGGGTACCTCCTTACTCCTCAGCTTCTTGACTTCCTTATCCAAAATCTGGATGGGTCTGCTCTCATAGCTTAGGTCCTCTTGCACCTGCACCGTCTGTGGCTCAATCACTTGGTCCATATTTGGGATACACTTTTTCAACAGGGACACATGGAATACGTTATGGATAGTTGACATCTCTGAAGGTAGCTCCAGCTCATATGCCACTTTACCAACTCTTTTCAGAATCAGGTACGACCCCACATAACACGGACTTAGCTTTCCTTTCCTCCCGAATCTTGTCACCCCTTTCATAGGAGCCACTTTCAAAAATGCGAAGTAAAGCGACCACCCCTATCTGAGATGATGGTCTTGGAAAGTCCATGAAGTCTAATTATCTCCCTAGCATATAGTTGAGCTAGTTGCTCAATCGAATAAGTCATCTTGACTACTAGGAAGTGGGCAGACTTTGTCAACCCGTCCATAATTACCCATATTGCATCATATCCATTTGCAGTCCTAGGGAGTCCTAAAACAGAATCCATAGAGATATCTTCCCATTTCCATTCCGGAATTGGAAGTGGCTGCAGAACTCCTCCGGGTCGCTGGTGTTCTGCTTTTACTCGTTGGCAAGTCCTGCATGTACTGACATGCTGGCCCACATCTCTCTTCGTCCCGGACCACCAAAACTTCTCTTTCAAATCTTGATACATCTTGGTGGATCCTGGATGCATCGAATAAGGGGTTCCGTGAGCTTCCGCTAGTATTTCCCTTCGAAGCTCCGAATCATTAGGAATAAATAGACGATCCCTAAGGTATAATTCTCCCCCTTTTGCGATATGAAAACCATCGCCTTTTCCTTCTAGGATCTCCTGTTTTATTTTCTGACGACTCAGACCACTATTCTGTTTTTCCAATATATTCCCAAATAGCGTGGGTGATATTGTCATGGTGCAAAGTCGTCCGGTGATGACCTCGGCCCCAAAATTAACCATTTCTCTTTCGAGTGGTCGGGGTAATCCAGATATAGACATCAAAGTGGCACTTGACTTCCAGCTGAGTACCTCGACCACTTTGTTTGCCTTCCCAGGATGGTAGAAGATCTCGCAGTCATAGCCCTTCACCAACTCAAGCCATCGGCGTTGCCTCATATTCAGGTCCTTCTGAGTGAAGAAACATCACAGACTCTGGTGGTCTGTATAAATTCGACACTGCGCTCCGTACAGATAATGCCTCCATATCTGAAGAGCGAAGACCACCGCGGCCAGTTCCAGATCATGAGTGGGGTAGTTCTGCTCATGTTCCTTGAGTTTCCTAGAGGCATAAGCAATGACCTTACCACTCTGCCTAAGTACAGCTCCAAGTCTTAGCTTGGAAGCATCGCTGTATATATCGAAGTTCTGATTATCTCTTTGACATATAATTGGCTAATGTCATTATTAACTCCATGATATAATTTTATGCATATATCATAGTTATATACTTATTTTAATTATGGGTAAACCTAATAATAGTATGCTTCCGAATATTAGTTCTCTGCCCGAGTTACGAATTATATTAGTTGTATGATTATTATAGAATAGGTGAGATCCTACTTATTATATTACCATAAAATAACTTAAGGTAGTCTTATATATTATATATAAGATATCAGTGACCCATAACCTATAATAAGTGTTAACATAATTAGAACCCTACCCTATACGTCCCTACCTAAGTTATACCATATGACCTATACCATTAATTATATCGGTATTAATATCATGGAACTAATGCTATATGCTAACATAGGTGAGAGTGTTAAAATCTCCTGTGGGTAGGCTATCGGATAATTTTCTACATGTGACTATATTATAGATTATACCTAATATCATAAATTATAGTTTCTTTTCTACGCCTATATTATTCTAAATATTTAATTCCTAAAATAAGATAAAGTATCATTCATCGTTACATATCGTAACGTACATTTCATCATAAATATCATTCATACTGGCATACCTTAAAATCATAAGACATCTTCCTACTATAAGACATGTAAAGAGGTACTTAATTGGAAGCTGCAGGAAGAGGGCATGATGTGTGTGTAGTGAGATGGTTACTGCTCTGATACCAACCTGTAACGCCCGCTTTTTTTTTTCTTTTCATAAAGCGGCGTTACGTTAACATACCTAGGACATGTAGACATCATAATGCAGCGGAAACCTTTAACTTCATTCATAAGACATGACATACATGCATATTATTCATAAAACATGGCATATCATTCATATCATAAACCTAACATATCATAGCATCATTTTTATCGTGATCATAACCCTATCATTCTTATCATGACATCATTCATATCCTGAACATAAACTTATCATACTTATCATGGCATCATTCATATCATGAACATACATAATCACTTATCATGGTTCTTACCATAGCATGGGCATATAACTTAACATGGTTCCCTACATCACCCTTATATCATGGCAACACATAAACATATACTTGAAGCTAAAGGCTCAACCCTAACCCTTGGGTCCTTGAGGTTGGCCGAAACATATGGGGTCTCTAGGGTAATACAAAAATTCCCAGAAATTATACTTAACCTCCACACATCATAAGGGAACATAAAATAACATTATCAAGATTTTTGTCTTAATTATAGACCTTTAAATCATGGTGGCCGAAACCCTTAAACTTAGGGTTCTTAGTTTTGTTTCTTACATGTTGGCCGAAACCCTAGGGTGTCCTAGGGTACTTCAAAAATTCCCACAAATTATACTTAACCTCTACACATCATAAGGGAACATTAAATAACATTATCAAGATTTTTGGCATAATTATAGACCTGTAAATTATGGTGGCCGAAACCCTTAAACTTAAGGTTCTTAGTTTTGTTTCTTTCATGTTGGCCGAAACCCTAGGGTATCCTAGGTACTCCAAAAATTCCCAAAAATTATACTTAACCTATACACATCATAAGGGAACATTAAATAACATTATCATGATTTTTAGCATAATTATATACCTGTAAATCATGGTGGTCGGAACCCTTAAACTTAAGGTTCTTAGTTTTGGTTTCTTTCATGTTGGCCGAAACCCTAGGGTGTTCTAGATTGTTCCAAAAATTCTCAAAAATTGTACTTAACCTCTACACATCATAAGGGAACATTAAATAACATTATCATGATTTGTAGCATAATTATAGACCTGTAAAACATGGTGGCCGAAACCCTTAAGCATGAGGGTCTTGGTTTTCTTTCCTTTCAACATCAAATTCGAAAACTAACCAATATATCATGCTAAAAATCATGGAAATCATAGGGAACTATTATACCACAGGTGAGGGAGTCTTACCTTGGGGTTTCTTGATTTTTAGACCTTAGATGGGAAGAAGAAGGAAGACTTGTTGTCTCTTGATCACCCCTAGCCTTGGAACCTTAGGAAACCTTTAGATCTTGGTGGTAGGACCTTCTTGTGGAGTTTTTCCAAGGGAAAATCTCCCTTGTAGATTTAGTCTAGGATGAGAAAGAAGGAGGAAGAGAATGCAATTGATGGAGGGAAGAGAATAACTCCCAAAACCCCCCTCTTTATAACCCATTAAGGTGGTGAATGAAGAGTCTCTCCATGACTCTTCATCTTCTTCTTAATCTCAACTTATATCCATTTCATTTCCTCATAGAAATCCCTTGCTAGGTGAGTTGATTAAGGCTTACATGGTTGTACAAGAGGTCCAAGGTTCAATCCTTGGCTCATGCACCTTTATTTTTAGTTTATTTTCATTTCATTTATTTTATTATTTTTATTTCCTAAATTTCGAAAATCCCCCTAAAATCACCCATAATTATGCCAATATTCCTAAATAAAATTCTTTTATATTTATATTAATTTTTACCTAATTTATATTAATTTTACCTAATTAATACCCATTTTTGGAGCCCATTTAAAGCTCATTAGTACCTAGTTTTTCTCAATTTAAATGAGAAAACATGGATTTCTAGGCCCAATTTTACATAGTTATTTCTGGGCCCCTCGGAAAATTATCTAGACATGCTCAATATTTTAAGAAAATATTAAGAGAATTTTTCGGGTCATTACATTAACATGACTTGGTGCTTTACATAGAACATAAGCATATAAAATCATTTAGCATGACATAGTTCTTACATAGTACATCAGCATAAAATACACTTAACATGCCATGATACATGACATAAATTAAACATAAATATACTTAACATGACATGATTCCTAACATAAAATATGTGCATATTATTAATATAAACATAAGCATAAAACATTTACTATCATGCATAATTCTTAACATAAAACATAGGCATAAAACATTTACTATCATGGCATAATTCTTAACATAAAACATAAGCATAAAACATTTTCTATCATGGCATAATTCTTAACATAAACATAAGTATAAAGCATTTTCTATCATGACATAATGCATAACATGAATGAATGCATGAGTCAAATGTAGCGACCCGCCTTCTCCTGCCTTAGACGGATCGTTACTTCTCTCTACTTCTCTACTTTTGATACATGACTAAAAATGCGGAAATCTTTTTTTTTTAAACTTTTAAATTCATCTAACAATTATATTCTAACTTAAGCAGTCATGTATAATAACATATCACACTTTCTATCTCAAAAGCTCACATATGGTACATTTTGAAGCTTGCCTCGTCCAACACCACAGTCGGGTATCAGTCGACTGATACTGTATCAGTCGACTGATAGCCTGAAATCTGAATTTTCAGGTTTTTGGCAGTTGCTTCACAGCTCCTCCAAACTTATAATTTCGAGCCATATGGAATCATGACACCATTTCTACACTCTATGACAGTTTTCAAATGAGTTTAGCCAATCAAAACGAATCCATAAACTTGAAATTTGGACTTTTGCGGAAGAAAATAAACTATACAAGTTATATGAACTTTAACACTAAAGTTTGTACCAATCTTGACTTCTATACATTCATATAACCAAATACATGTTCTATGACCTTGCTAAAGCATCATGAAATGTGAATGCAACTTTTCTAAACATATTTAAGCAATGAAACTTAATTCAAAGAAGAAATTGATACTATCTTGGCACATGCATCTATTTCTCTAACTAAGTATCAATATCTCTAACTACTCACAATTCTACTCATCCAGTGCAGTCATAAGAATATATAGGCTAAAAGAAATGACATGGAATCTTTACTCTAAGAAATTGAGTATGTAAAACTATCCAAAACTTAAATGTTCGCTAAACTCCATAAAACAAAAACTTGAAATTCAAATGAACTATAACATTGTGAATTAAATAACTAAATTGTCTTGTGCCAAAGATCTCTCCATAATCAGCCACCACACACACTTTTCTCAGCACCGCCTCGTCGCCTTCCTTCAGAATTGCTTGCCTTTACCTTTATCTGCAATAAGAGGAAATGCAACTAGTAAGCAAAAAGCTTAGTAAGTACTATCTAGCTCACAAAATCTCGAAATGTGCAAACATGCTTCTAGATCAAACTGAAAATCATATGAGATACTAATATGCTTGAAAGAAAACTAAGAACATGTATAACTCAAAACATGCATACTCAAGCAATAATAAATCTCAATTTACTTTTCTTGGCTCAACTTGAAACTTTAGCTATTCTTTAACTTTTTGAAAACTTTCTTAAACTTTAGAAAACTTTGCTAAAGCATATACTTGAAAATAATAATCACTTGGATCCACTGAAGACGTAAGTACCATCTGATGCGCGTTCCCTAAAAGGTTGGGGTAGCGAGCCACCAATCCTAATAGAGCAGACCTTGGTCTACCAGGGCCAAGACCTTGGAATTGGACACCTGGATTTCTTTAACGACGCCCTTGGACGCCGGGTACTGGCCTTAGAAAATAAAATAGCTTTTCTTTCTTTTCTTTCTTATCTGTAAATGCCTTGGCATTTTCTGGAGCACCTTGCGTGCTAAAATCCCTAAGTCTTGACTTTTGGGGATTTTCTTAAGGCCTTGGCCTTTTCTTTTCTTATCTTTATCTTCTTTTCTTTTCTCATAACTTTCTTGGCCCTAAACTCACATAGGGTGCTTATCAAACATATACAAGCATATAAGAAACTAAGATCACATGCAAAAACTAAAGCAAAAAGGAAAAATTCTCTTTTAAAAACTTTTAAAGGAAATTCTCGCGGTAAAACCGCCTCTTACTGCAGGTGAGCAGTACTTACCTTGATACCTTGGACTTACAACCAAGATTGACGTCTAGGACTCGGGAGAAACTTGAGATCTTGGAGAATTCTTCGCGCCTACGCGTTCTCCTCGTCGAGACGAACGCAACGCTCCGCTTTCCTTGATCCCTCCTTGGCCGGCGCCCCTTGGAAGAGGAGAGAAAGGGCTTGGTGTTGGCGTGCGTGCGTGAGAGGGGAAGGATGTCGCGCGGCTAGGGTGAGGAAGAGGAAAACCAAAAATTCTAATTTCCTCTCTTAACTTATCTATTTATACTTATGGGGGCGGATCGACCTAACTACACCTTAAATATAATTCTCTCCACCCTTTGCTGTGCTTGATACCCTAGTCTGGCTGGTCGCGCGCTTGCCTGTTTTCGTGCAGGCGTCGCGGCTTCGAACCCCCCTGCTGCCCTTAATTGGTTTTTCCATTTATACTTATGGGGGCAAATCGACCTAACTACCCCTTAAATATAGGTCTCTCCTTTCTTTTCTGTGCTTGATACCTTGCCCGGCTGGTTGCGCGCGCGGGCTGTTTCGTGGTTGTCGCGGGTTCAATCCACCGGCTGCCCTTAAACGTTTTTATTATTTTTCTTTTTATTTTTCTTTTTCTAAAAACACCAAACGGACTCGGAAAATTTCATAAAAATACTCTAAAAATTCCTAAAAATATCTAGAATATTTCTAAACCATTTCTAAATAATTCTAAGGACTTTAAGTACTAAAAATGGAAATTTTGGGGCGTTACATCAAATGCATATACATAAGGATGCTTAATTTTAAAATCATACTTTTGAATACTTAAACATAATCATAACATCATTGGGGTCCCCGGCTTGTACCACATACATACATCATATGCGCGCATCCCTAAGTAAAGACAAGGTAGCTAGTCTCGACCTACTAGGGTAAGGACAGCTACGGTAGTCCCAGAACCGAGGCATTCTTAAGGTGCCCATCCCTGTTGGACAGCTTCGGTAGTCCCAGAACCGTGGACAACATAGTCGGTAGTCCAGAACCGGGGCGTTCTTAAGGTGCCCATCCCTTGGACCCATACTTCGGTCCGGTACAAGCCCATTCATAAAGTAAAATAACTTCACATGCTTCATCATTCATAGGACATTCATAGCATATTTAACCATAACATAACCTTGTTACATAAAGCATGACATAAAGCATACTTGACCTTTCATCGTTCATACTTAATGCATAGCATCATTATGCCTTAAAGGCATAAGCATTATCTTCATTCATAAAGCATGGCATGCTTACATAAAACATCATTCTTGTTCATAGTGCTTGCATGATCATGGTACATAAGGTAAGCATCGCCTTGTATTTATAGAACATGACATGTTTACATTGACCATCATCCTAATTCATAGAGCTTGCATGATCATGGTACATAAGGTAAGCATTGCATTGCATACATAAGTATAGTATCTATCACAAGCATACATGGGTAGGACTCCTATAAATATGCTACGTGCTATCTAAGTGCATGGCATAGAACATACGACATTCATGAACAAACCCTACTAAACATGGCATCTAATATAACATATTAAACATGAAACATAACACTTAAGGTTAGGGTTATGGGTAACATAATTTCTACCACATGCTTGAACCTATATATATATACATCATAATAAGCCATACACAATCATTCTTGAAACCCTAACTCCACCTAAACCCCAATCAAGTTGCTTGGCCGAAACTTGTAAGGAAGAGGTTCTATCATTCAAGTGACATGTAAGGTAGCATAAAGAAAGGGAAAGACCATACATTACCTATAAGGCCATAGGAAGTTATTAGGGCTCATGATTAGGGTTAACCCTAACTCCTAGCCCTACTTCTTGGGGTTGGCCGAAACTTGCAAGGGCCATGGGTACATGGAAAAATTCATAAAATTCCAATCAATCATCTAACACTATCCATACCATACCATAGGAGCCATTGGAACCCGTACATGAAGTAAGTCCTAACTCCTTGCCCAAAAACCCATCTTGGCCGAAACTTGTAGGGTTACAAGGCCATGTGAAAATTCACATAAATCACCCTCAACCTCCCTTGTACCATGAGGATACACAAGGTACATACTTGAAGGGTTAGATCCAACCCTAACCATGGAATCGTGGTGAGGGCCCGAAACCTAAAGTGTCTTAGGGTACTCCAAAAATTTTCCAAATCATATTTTATTCTATATTCATCATGAGAAAACATTAGAAAGCATGAGTGTGGTTTTTAACATCATCTTGGACCCAAAAAAACATGGTGGACGAAAGTTGTAGGGTCATGTCCATGGCTTTCTCAACATAAAACCCAAACGAAACTTCATATTATGATAAACATCAAAGAGAACTATTACACCACAGGTGAGGGAGTCTTACCTTGGTTTATCTTGGTTATAGACCTTAGATAGGGAGGAGGATGAAGACCTTGTTGTCCCTTGACTACCCCTAGCCTTTGAAACCTTGTAAACAAAGCCTTGGATCTTGAAGGAGTGGCCTTCTTGTGAACTTTTCCCAAGGGAGAAGCCTCCTATGGGGTTCGGCTAGAAGGAGGAAGAAGAAGGAGAGGAGAGGCTTAGTGGATGAAGAGAGGAGGAATAACTATCTTAAGGGTTAAGTTATCATCCTTCTCATTTATATACAATGAAGAGGGGGCAAGTGAAGAGACATGGTGCCTCCTCTCATGGTGACTCTTCACTTCCTTTAGCCTTAACAAAAATCCACTTCATTCCCTCATAGCACTCCCTTTCTAGGTGAATTGGTTAGTACATGCATGATGGTATACTAGGTCCAAGGTTCAATCCTTGGTGCATGAACTTTATTTTTTTATTTTATTTTTTTATTCTTTTTTTCCTTATTTTTGAAAATTCCCCTAAGACTCACCCATAATCATGCTAATATTCCTAATTAAAACCCATTTATATTTATATTAAATTCTACCTAAAATCCACTAATAACTATGGTACTAGAAAAGCCCATATAAGGCCCATTAGTATTTAGCTTCTCAATTTAAATGGGAAAATCATGGATAACTAGGCTAAAATTTGTACTAGTATCTCTAGGTTCCTCAAACACTATCTAGACATGATCAATATTTTAATGAAAATATTGAGAAAATTTTCTAGGTCGTTACATAAACACAGAACGCAAGTGGTTTTACTTGGTTCGGAGTCGCGGTCGGCTCCTACTCCAAGGCCCACGGTCCTTGACCATTTACTGCGGGCAATTCTATATTCGTGCAAAGGTTTACAGAGTATAACACAAAAATTTTGCAGTAAGTAAATGACAACACTTTTCGTTACCGACGCCCGTGTAGGTTGTAGTTCGGAGCAGAGGGTCGTCGGCGGCGGCGCTAGAATCTCGAGATCGAAGTTTGTCGGAGCAGAGCGCTTGAACAAAGAGCGTAAAGGCGTTGGAAAATTGATGTTCTGAAGCCTTGGGGTCGAGCCCCTTTTATAGTGCTCCTGGTGGTGCCTGGGACGTCGGGAGCGCCTGACACGTTCCTTCGGATCCGAGAACTTCTATTCGAAACTTGGTCAGCGCTTATCCCCTTCGAATCGGCTCTGGAGCTGACGGGGTTGCCCGGGACGTTGGGGACGCCCTCATTGACTTGGTCCGCTGGCTTCATATTACTTTGCATCGATTGATTTGACCTTGGGCGCTCGGGGCCTCTGGGGTGACCTGCTTGATGCTGCTTCGAAGCAATTCCTGCTTCATTGTTTTGTCTTTCACCTTGGGCGCCCGGGGCTTCCTGGGCGCCTGACCCAGCTTCCTGCCCTTCTCCTTTGGGGCGTTCTGAGCTGCAGAAATACGTTCCCTTGGTCCCTGTATTCAAGGTTAGTTCCAAAATAACAAGGCAAACATATTAGTTGATTTTTACATCCGTAGTTGTCTTAGTTCTGACTTCGGGTCCCCCAAATGGAGCCCTAGGTCAAACCGACGCCTACTGTTCCCTCGACGGGGAACGCGTCCTCACCTACTCCTCTCAGGAGAATTTACCTTTTGCCAACCGGCTCCTCCGGTTGGACTTTTACCCAGCAGCCCTTCGCCAAGTGCCTAGTAGTCCTTCGCCAGGTCTTCGATTCCTAGCAGTCCTTCGCCAGGTCTTCGATTCCTAGCAGTCCTTCGCCAGGTGCCTAGCAACCCTTTGCCAGGTCTTCGATTCCTAGCAGTCCTTCGCCAGGTGCCTAGCAGCCCTTTGCCAGGTCTTCGATTCCTAGCAGTCCTTCGCCAGGTGCCTAGCAGCCCTTCGCCAGGTCTTCGATTGCTAGCAGTCCTTTGCTAGGTGCCTAGCAGCCCTTCGCCAGGTCTTCGATTCTTGACAGTCCTTCACCAGGTGCCTAGCAGCCCTTCGCCAGGTCTTCGATTCTTGGAAGTCCTTCGCCAGGTGCCTAGCAGCCCTTCGCCAGGTCTTAGGGTTTCGATGCCTAGCATTCCTTCGCTGGGTGCCCAGCAGCCCTTCGCCAGGACTTCTTTCTGCACACTCAGTGAACACATTAGACAACAAATAGTACTTAACTTTGAATCCTTTGCCAATATCAAAACAAGGTTTGATATGGTGCTTCCTGCACCAACAATCTCCCCCTTTTTGATTTATGGCAACACAATTCAAAGTTAAGTAAAAATTATAACAGATTAAGCAATAAGGTTAAAACTAATTAAATATAGCAATTTTGAACAGTATAAAGTCTAAGACTAATGTAATTTTGAATAGAAAAAATAAAAATTTTCTCATACTCCCCCTGAATAATTGTGTTATAAAACACATAAAACACTTAACTTTGACCTTTCCTCCCCCTTTGCATATATCAAAAACATACATGGGCAAACAAGGTTTCTAGTAGAGAGTTTTGAGTTTTTGTAAAACTTCTATGTTTTTGAAAAAGGGTTAAAAAAATAGAGTAAAAGTCTTTGCACCAAAAACATTTTACGCTTAGACAATTTTCCATTTTGAAAAGCATTGCAAGCCCAAATTTTGATAAAAAAAACTGTTACTTACAAGGCTTTGCAAAAAGAATATTACAAAAAAATTACTTAGGCAAAAATTTTGAAGCTAAATTTCCTTTGAAAAATTCAACTTTGAGAATTGGAAAACTTTGTTTAAAATTTTTTTTTCTCACTTAGAAGAATTTGCTTGGACACACTTTAGGCATAAAAACAAAATCTTTATGGTATTTCGAGACATGTTTTTAAAAAAAAAAAACTCTACTTAGAAACATTTGCCAAAAAAAATTTTCAAAAGGTTTTCCTCAGACAAATTTTGTTTACTAAGGAAAATTTTACTTTGGAAAAAACATGTAATTAAAAACATTTGAAACATTTAGATATACTTAGAACATTTTGAAGCACTAGAAATACTTGGCAACACTTGATGTATTTTGACAGTAGTTTGAAATTTTAATAGCACTTGGCACTTAAAAACAATTTAAAGTATTTAGAAATTTTTGCTTTGCTTTTTGAAAAAGAGATAAAAGTTTAAATATAACAAAAATTCCTTTCTCTCTTTCTTGCTCTCCCCCTATGATATTAAATTTTCCCTTTGAAAAAAAACATGCAAATTAACCTTTCGAAATAATCATAAGTTCAGTCTGTCATACTATTTTGAAACAAAATTTACTTAGTATCACAAAGGACATTCTAAGTTAAAACAAACTTAGGTTAAAGTGAAAATATTTTGAGAGTTTCTAAGATAAATTTTATTTGGAAAAGGGGAAAATATTTAAGGAAAAATTTAATTTCTTAATTTCACACTTTTTCTACTCTTCCCCTAGGATATATATCAATAAAGAAATATAGTTTGAAAGTAGTTTTAAGAGAAAAAAAATTGTGTATCAGACCCTATTAGTTTTGAAAACATAAAAATACTTAGTATAACTCTTGAAAGCACAGCAAAAAGCTTAAATTGCACCAACAAAACTCCACTTTGAAAGGTATTGTGTGATTTAAAATTTTTTTGTATTTACAGGCATTTTCACTTTGAACAAGATTGAATAAATTGATCTTTGAAACATGTTAGTATTGCAAAAAAATATTCATACTTTTGTAAGCAGTAGTGCCTTGAAAAGTATTAGTACTTTTGAAAACATTATATTTTGAAAAATATAAGTACTTTTAAACATAATATTTTAAAAAATTTAATTTTATTTTGAAAACATAATACTTGACTTGGTTTCTTTTCGAGTCTGACACAATCCTAGGAAACATTGTTAACTACAAGGACATTTTCCTAAGTGTCCTGGAAAATTTTCCAAAGTTAAGTAAGTATTATTTTCAAAAGTATTTAAAAAGGATTTTAAAAGTATTCCAAAGTACAGTAAAATTTTGAAAGTGATGGTATATATAGAAGAAAAATGATTTAAAAGGATATTATTTATGTTTTCAAAAGGATTTTAAGAGTGCAGTGCATGAAAACATATGATTTTGAAAATGCTCAATAATTCTTTTAATTTGATCTCCCCCTAAACTTGACCCAATCCTAGGAAGCTTGTTGACTACAAGCGATCTTCCTCTGAGTTTTAAGGTTTGATTCAAATTATAAGAATTATCTAATAATTTTGAAACATAATTGTCAGAAATAATTTCTTTAAATTTAGACTCCCCCTAAATCTGACACTTCCTAGGAGTCCTTGTAGATCATGAAGTAGACTTCCTTTGTGTCTTTAGGGTTTGTCAAAATCAAAAGGAAATCAAGCACAATTCTTAAAATGAATTTTGAAGAATTAACATTTCGAAAAAATGAGTATTTGAAAGACATATTTTGAAATGATAGCATAGTTTTAAACAAAACATGAGTGATACTTTGAGAACATAGTATTTTTAAACTTCTTCTTTTAATTTGAACTCCCCCTAAACCTGACACAATCCTAGGAGTCTTGTTGACCACAAGTTAATCCTCCTCTGAGTCTTTAGGGTTTACTTCGGATTAAAGGAATTATTCAAAACAAATAATTACCAAAAAAAAACATTTCAAAAATTCTTCTTCTGACTCAAACCCCCCCTAAATTTGGCACATCCTAGGAGTCCTTGTAGATCATGAAGTGGACCTTCCTCTGTGTCTTTAGTGTTTATCAAAAGAATAGTTTTGAATAACAATATAGTAATTTTAAACATAATTTGGAATGATAATAATTTTCTAAAGAGATAGTAACATACAACGGGTTTTGAATCAAATTTTTTAAAACCTTATTTTGAGATGATACTAAATTTTAGAGCATAAGGTTTTTGAAAAAAATCTAAATTTTTTGAAAAATGCAAAAAAATCTCCCCTTGTATCCGACTCGTCTGACTTTGTCTATGTGCTTGAAGGGTCTTCAGTATTGACTAGGTTTGACTATGTTGACTTGGTTTTACCAATAATTGACCCAATCAAGTCCTACGTCTTAGTATTAATTCAATCAAGACTTAGTTTAATGAGTTAATTTTGAAAACAAATGAAATTCAATTTTTTAAAAAATGTTGAGTGGAAAACATATAGAGTTAATTTAGAATTAATTTTAGAAAAAATTTGAGTTGATTTTAAAAAAGTATTGAACTATATAATTAGGTCCTAGACATCTCACCCAGTTCTACATGACAAAACAGGTTACCTTATCTATTTTGTGAGATGCTTAATTTTATCTTTGATTTTATGTTAAATCTAAGATTTACTTAAAATTTGTGTTAGATTAAAATCTGACAATCGTAAAGTGAATTTGATTTTCTATAATTGGCTTCCAGGTCTTGGCGAGGCACTAAGCCTTCTTTGACCATAGCCTTATTGGATCATCAACCCTTTTCTTGACAAAGCCTTTTATAGAAAATTCATCTACAAGTTACTCCTTGAAAGATTTTGGTCTAACTAGTTTGGGACTTGGATCGGTAGCTTCGGCTAGTTCCATCAGACTAAACAGACCAAGTAGAGTATACTTGACCATATTAGAATGGTTTCCCTAACGTACTATCATCTCACCTCCTCCCAATACTAGGTTTTCAAGTTTTAAGTAACTCTTTTGTCCTTAAACTAATCAATCCTAATTTTAAGCAAAAATAAATAAATAAACATGTTAAAAATGATCTAAGTTATATCATAATTGAAATAAAACTCTGGTTTTTTAAAATTAGCAAGGTTGTGAATCAAGTTTTCTAACGTATTAACCTTAACTAATTTATATGAAATAATTATGTTATTTGAGATAAGTATTGGATTTTCAAATATTGAGAACTTACCTTTCCCGATCGTTTGTCCAATACTCTTGTAATGATCACGAGCTAATCGGACCAGTTTGGGTCGATCTCCTTCATTATCTTCTGATTCCGAGTCTGAGTCGGACTCGGGTATAGGTTGAAGCTTCTTCTTTGGTGGTTCTCTTGGAGCTTTCCCTGCACTAGAAATTACACCTTCCTCTACCATTACAGTATCTGTTTGATTATTTAAATGTAATTCAAAAAAAGATTTGAAATTGGTTACCATTTTTGTCTCAGTCAATTCGTCTTCTGACTGACTCGAATTCTTCTAAGATCTCAATATCGGAGCTCTCTTCTGTAGATTGATTACCTTTTCCCAAATCTCTCTGGCACATCTGAATGGACCTACTAGTTCGAGTTGCTCCTTGGTTAGGCCACATTGTAGGATTGTAGTTGCCCTTGCATCAGTCTCGATTTGGTTGAGGGTGTGTTCATCTAGTTTGTCCCACTCGATTGATGACTCATCTTCTACGGGAAAAGAGAATCCCGTTTGGATGATTCGCCATAAGTTCATGTGGACCTTCAGAAGGGACTCCATTTGACTTCTCCAACAATTGAAGTTTTCGCCGGAGAATAGCGGTGGACGGGCACTGTTCCACTCTTGGATGACCATTTAGTTTAAACCTTGCACACAAGAGAAATAACAGAAATGTACCAAGACTTGGTTTTGGATTAGTAGTGCGGGAGAGGAAAAAATAGCCCAACAAAAATATTGCATGAATTTTGAGATAGAAAAATAATAATAATAATAATAATAAGTTTGAGACAAATTTTTAGAAAATGAATATTTTGATTAATGATGAAAAAGTAAGAATCCAATGTTGGGGAAAATTTTGCTCAAATTAAGGTAGCACGAATTTCGAGAAAAAACATTAAAATAATAATAAAAAAAAGTATGACAAATTTTTAGAAAATGATCGTTTTATCAACTCTAATGTATGGTGAAAAAATGAAGATTCAAAATTGAAAAAGGCGTACAAATATTATTTATCAACTCTAATGATCGATTTATCAACTCTAATAAATCATTTTATCAACTCTACAATCATGCACAAATATTATTTATTTTAAATAAAAAGCGAAAAAGATCGAGCGGTGTTGTACCAATCTCGATTAACGAGAAAAATTTGAAAGAAAATAAAAATTTTTATAAAATCCGAAAAAAAACTCCCAAATTGGTGGTTGCAATAAATTTTAGCTACCCCACTCTAATACCACTTGTTGGATTGAGAAAACACTATAGGGGGGGTGAATATCGTGAAAACATTTCGGATTAAGAAGAGAGAATACACAGCGGAATTAAAAACAAATAAACAAAGAGCACAAGTGGTTTTACTTGGTTCGGAGTCGCGGTCGGCTCCTACTCCAAGGCCCACGGTCCTTGATCATTTACTGCGGGCAATTCTATATTCGCGCAAAGGTTTACAGAGTATAATACAGAAATTTTACAGTAAGTAAATGACAACACTTTTAGTTACCGACGTCCAGTATAGGTTGTACTTGGAGCAGAGGGTCGTCGTCGGCGCTAGAATCCCGAGATCGGAGTTTGTCGGAGTAGAGCGCTTGAACGAAGAGCGTAAAGGCGTTGGAAAATTGAAGTTCTAAAGCCTTGGGGTCGAGCCCCTTTTATAGTCCTCCTGGGGGCGCCTGACACGTGCCTTCAGATCCGAGAACTTCTATCCGAAACTTGGTCAGCGCTAATCCCCTTCGAATTTGCTCTGGAGCTGACGGGGGCACCCGGGACATTGGGGGCACCCTCCTTGACTTGGTCCGCTGGCTTCATATTGTTGGATCGAGAAATGCGAGAGAGGGGGGGGGTGAATGTCGCAATTCGTTCGGATTTAAAAAGAGCGGGTGCGCAGCGGAAATAAAAGAGAACACAACAACGCAAACACAGCCGGTTTACTTGGTTCGGAGCCTGGGTCGACTCCTACTCCAAGGCCCACGGTCGTTGACCGTTTTCTGCGGGCAATTCTATAAGTTCGCAAAAGTTTACACACAAATAATAATAAAAATATTCTCATAAACTTAAATACAACTCTTGTTACCGACGTCCGGTGAAGATTGAAGTTCTGGAGCAGCGGGACGTCGTCGGCTTGAGTTGGCAGCTTTCTGGAGCGTGTCGTGGAAGCAGAAGAGCGTAGAATTGTCGAAGGAATTGGTTGTTCAAGAATAGGGTCGAGGCCCTCTTTATATAGGGCAGGGGGCGCCCGACATGCTCGGGGCGCCCCCCACGTGGCTCTTGATCCGGCGAGCCCTCTGGTCAAGGCTGATCTCTTCATCTTCGGGATCAGCTTTGACCGGGGCGCTCGACGCGCGCGGGGCGCCCGGTTGACCGGTCAAAGCGTCATCTTCAGGGCTTCGCGAGAGTGAGCTGCAGCAGCCTTCAGTGGCGTGGCACAGTGGGCGCCCGAGACACGCGGGGCGCCCGACATGCGGGGCGCCCGACACACGCGGGGCGCCCCCAATTGCGCTGCTGTCGGGGCGTTTACCTCTCTGCTGACTTTGGGTTGACTCTGGGGCGCCCGACACATCCGGGGCGCCCTACTCAGCTACGGCCTCACTCCTTTGAGGCTCTCTGAGCTGCAGAAACACAGTCCTTCGGTCCTGCATCCAGGGTTAGTCCAAAACAGCAAATAATAAGTTAGTTAAAACAGCCTTAGCTGTCTTGGTTCTGACTTTGGTCTCCAAAATGGAGCCCTAGGTCGAACCGACGCCTAATGTTCCCTCAAGGGGAACGCGTCCTCACCTACTCCTCTCGGGAGAATTTACCTGGTGCCAACCGGATCCTCCAGTTGGACTTTTGCCCAGCAGCCCTTCGCCAGGTCTTGAGTTTCGCCCAGCAGCCCTTCGCCAGGACTTGGTTTTTGCCCAGCAGCCCTTCGCCAGGTCTTGAGTTCCTGACAGCCCATCGTCAGGTGCCTAGCATCCCTTCGCTAGGACTTGGTTTTGCCCAGCAGCCCTTCGCCAGGTCTTGAGTTCCTGACAGCCCATCGTAGGTGCCTAGCATCCCTTCGCTAGGACTTGGTTTCCTGCACTCTCAAGCAGCATTGTTAGACAACAAATAACCCTCAACTTTGAATCCTTTGCCAATATCAAAACAAGGTTCGATCTGGTGCTTCCTGCACCAACAATCTCCCCCTTTTTGATTATGGCAACACAATTCAAAGTTAAGGAAAAAAATTACAACAGTTAAGAGTATAAGGTAAACAGTGAAGCATAACTGAAGCATAACTGTAGAGTTGACAAAAAATTCTTTATTTTTCATACTCCCCCTAAAACCCTGAATACTTGAATACTTGTGTTATAAAATAGTTAAAATACTTAACTTTGACCTTTAAAATACTTAACTTTGACCTTTCCTCCCCCTTTGACATATATCAAAAGCATACATGGGTTAGCAAGGTTTCTAATGGGGAGTTTTGAGTTCTACCAAAAATAAGTTTTTGACAAAGTATTTTTCAAAAAGAGCAAGAGTATTTGTATCCATAGACACACTTTTGAAAAGCCAGCTTAAACTTTGTTAAAAACCCCCTTTTTTTCAGACAAATTTTGATTACTAAGGAAAATTTTATTTAGAAAAACATGCACTAAAAATAACTTTGAACCACTTAGAAATGCTTAAAATTTTGAAATATCTTAAAAATAAAATTCCCTTTCTCTCCCCCTTAATGTAAAACTCTTCTCCTTATGTTTTAGACCATTTTTAAGTCTAATATAAAAATATTTTGAGAGAAGTTTTAAGGAGAGCGTTTGTGTATCAGAGCCTATGGGTTTTGAAAGCATAAAAATACTTAGGATAATTCTTGAAAGTATAGCAAACAGTTTTAAATTGCACCAACAAAATTTTATTTGGAAAAGTATTGAAAAGATATTTTATATTTGTAGGCCAATCTTTTAGAAAATTCACGCACTTAGAACAATATTGCCTTGAAAAACATTTATACTTTTGAAAACATTATAGCAGTACTTTTTGACAGATATTATGTATTTTTGAAGATATAAGTGCTTTTGAATCTTCAAAAGTACTTTTGAAATAAATATTATGCATTTTTGAAAAATCTAAGTACTTTTGAAATAAATTAAGATTTGAAACACATAAGTACTTTTAAAAAAGTATTTAGACTTTGAAAGATATAAGTAATTTTGAAAAGACTTAGACTTTGAAAAGTATAAGTAATTTTTGAAAAGAATTATGCATTTTGAACACAAAATATTTTACTTGACTAGGTTTCTTTTCCAGTCTGACACAATCCTAGGAAACCTTGTTGACTACAAGGACATTTTCCTAAGTGTCCTGGAAAATTTTCTCCAACCCAAGTAAATATTATAAAATTAATTTCATAAGCCACAAGAATTTTGTAAAATAATAGTATTTTGACAGAAAAATTATTTAAGTTTTCAAAAGGATTTTGAACTTGCAGTGCATGAAAACATATAATTTTTGAAAATGTTCAATAATTCTTTTAATTTCATCTCCCCCTAAACTTGACCCAGTCCTAGGAAGCTTGTTGACTACAAGCGATCTTCCTCTGAGTTTTAGGGTTTGATTTAAATTATAAGAATTATCTAATAACTTCAAAACAAATAATTACCAAAAAAATTTCAGAAATTCTTTTCATGAAAACATATAATTTTGAAAATGTTCAATAATTCCTTTAATTTCAACTCCCCCTAAATTTGACACATCCTAGGAGTCCTAGTAGATCATGAAGTGGACCTTCCTCTGTGTCTTTAGGGTTTATTAAAAACAAAAGAATAATTTTGAATAATCTTCTGAGTATGAAACTTTCAAGGAGATAAATTTTTGACACCTCAATTTGAAGTAATAATAATAACACAGTTTTTGAAAAGAAATATTTTGAAATGATAATAATTTTTCAAAGAGATAGTAATATACCAAGAATTTTGAGTAATTTTTGAAGGCCTTATTCTGAACTGATACTAAATCAGGTTTTGAGACTAAATCTAAAAAGAACTCCCCTTGTATTCGACTTATCTAAGTGCTTGAAGGGTCTTTAGCATTAACTAGGTTTGACCATGTTTGACTCAGTTGACTAAGGTTTAACCATGTTAATCATGGTTTGACTATGTTGAAATTATTCTCTGAATGAAAACATAACATAAAAGAATTTTTAATTTGAACTTAATTTTCCTGTCTCACCCAATCTAGAGTTTTCAAACAGTTAGCCTTAAAAGTTCTTGTGAGACAGGTTTGAAGGTAAAAATAATTTTTAAAAAAATGTTTAACTTTGAAAAAGAATAATTGACTTCGAAGACAGATTTGAATTTGAAAAAGAGTGATTTTGAAAAAGAATTTTTGAAAACAGGTTTGAATCTATAATTATTTGAAATTTGTGTTAGATTCGAATTTGACATAAGATAATTTGAATTTGAATTTCAGAAATTGGCTTCCAGGTCTTGGCGAGGCACTAGGCCTTCTTTGGCCGTAGCCTTATGGGATCATCCACCCTTTCCTTGACAAAGCCTTTTAATGAAATTTCATTTTCAAATTAAATTAGGTCATTTTCTGGTCTAACTAGCTTGGGTCTTGGATCGGTAGCTTCGGCTGGTTTCACCAGTCTAAGAGACCAAGTAGACTTGATCTTATTAGAGTTGGTTTCCCCAACGTACTATCATCTCACCTCCTCCCAATACTATGTTGTCAAATTTCAACTAATTGGTTAAGTCCTTAAGGTATCTAGTCCTATGAATAGCCAAGACAAAACTTCAGATATTGTCATAGTGAGGAGAAATTTCTGGATTTTCTAAGTTTGCAAAATTATTAATCAGTTTTTCTTGTATATCAATTTTAATTTTCAAAGTCTCATTTTCTTGTCTTAACATTTTGAATTTTGACTTTGCTAATATACATGATTTCATTAAGTTATCTAAGCATGCATCCATATCTAAATTTGACCAAGGGAGATTAATTAAACTATCAGTGTTCAAGGTAAAGAGTGGATTTGTATATAAATTACAGTTACCCATCTTGGTTGGTTGCCCTGGATCTTTGTAACGTTTATCTGTGCATTCTTCTTTGTAATGCCCAAACTCCTGACACTTGAAGCATTGGATGCGACTCTTGTTCTTTCGTGCTTTTGGAGCTCGTTCTTTGTTGCCGTCGGTGGTATCGTTTGAATCTTACGAGTAGGACACTTAGTTTGGTAGTGCCCTCTCTCCCTGCATATGTAACAAATTATATGATTTTTAAAATTTAAATTTGTAATTTTACCTTTTGATTCCTTATTGGGAATCTCCCCCTTAATTGTTGCTGTCTCGGATCTAGATTCATCTTCTGATTCCGTGTCTGAGTCGGACTTGGGTACCGGTTGAAGCTCCTTCTTTGGTGGTTCTCTTGGAGTTTTCCCTGCAAAAGTTATACCTTCCTCGACCATTGCAGTATCATCTTGATTATTTAATTCTAATTTAGAAAAGAATTTGAAATTGGTTACCATGTCAGTCAGTTCGTCGTCTGATTCTGCTGGTTCGATTTCGACTCTACGTTCAGGTTCAGACTCTGACTCGGCTGTCTGTGCTTGGACCGAGAGTGCGAGATAACTTACCTGATCTTCTTCTTCATCTGAGATTTCCTGATGAAGATTGATCAATTTCTCCCAAATTTCTCTAGCACATCCAAATGAACCGACTAGCTTGAGTTGTTCGTTGGATAGACCGCATTGAAGAATTGCAGTTGCTCTTGCATCAGTCTCAATTTGGTTGAGGGTTGGTTCATCCAGTTTGTCCCATGCAATTGATCGTCCATCTTCTGTAGGGGGGTGGAACCCTGTTTGAATGATCGTCCATATGTCCATATGGGACTTTAGATGGAACTCCATTTGACTTCTCCAAGAATTGAAGTTTTCACCGGAGAAGAGAGGTGGACGAATGCTGTTCCATTCTCGATTGGCCATTTAAAAACCCTTGCACACAACAGAATTAACCGAAATGTACCAAGACTTGGTCTTGGATTAGTAGTGCGGGAGAAGAAGAAAAAAATTTGCCCAAAAATTGCACTAATTTCGAGGCAGAATAATAATAAAATAATAATAAAAAATTTGAGGCAAAATTTTTGGAAAATGAATATTCTGATTAATGGTGAAAAATAAGAGTTAAAAGATTGCTCGAATTAAAGTGGCACGAATTTCGAGAAATAACATTAAAATAATAATAAAAAAATTTATGACAAATTTTTAAGAATTGTTCGTTTTATTAATTCAGACTTATGGTGAAAAGATGAAAATTCAAAATTGAAAAAGGCGTAAGGATATTTTAGATCCACCTACAGATATTATTAATATAAAAAAAAATAAAAAGCGAACGAGATTGAGTTGCGTTGATTAACAAAAAAGAAAAGAAATAAAATTAAAAAAATTCGTAAATCCGAAAAAAACTTTCAAACTGGTGGTTGCACCAAGTTTGAACTACCCCGCTCTGATACCACTTGTTGGATCGAGAAATGCGAGAGAGGGGGGGTGAATGTCGCAATTCGTTCGGATTTAAAAAGAGCGGGTGCGCAGCGGAAATAAAAGAGAACACAACAACGCAAACACAGCCGGTTTACTTGGTTCGGAGCCTGGGTCGACTCCTACTCCAAGGCCCACGGTCGTTGACCGTTTTCTGCGGGCAATTCTATAAGTTCGCAAAAGTTTACACACAAATAATAATAAAAATATTCTCGTAAACTTAAATACAACTCTTGTTACCGACGTCCGGTGAAGATTGAAGTTCTGGAGCAGCGGGACGTCGTCGGCTTGAGTTGGCAGCTTTCTGGAGCGTGTCGTGGAAGCAGAAGAGCGTAGAATTGTCGAAGGAATTGGTTGTTCAAGAATAGGGTCGAGGCCCTCTTTATATAGGGCAGGGGGCGCCCGACATGCTCGGGGCGCCCCCCCACGTGGCTCTTGATCCGGCGAGCCCTCTGGTCAAGGCTGATCTCTTCATCTTCGGGATCAGCTTTGACCGGGGCGCTCGACGCGCGCGGGGCGCCCGGTTGACCGGTCAAAGCGTCATCTTCAGGGCTTCGCGAGAGTGAGCTGCAGCAGCCTTCAGTGGCGTGGCACAGTGGGCGCCCGAGACACGCGGGGCGCCCGACATGCGGGGCGCCCGACACACGCGGGGCGCCCCCAATTGCGCTGCTGACTTTGGGTTGACTCTGGGGCGCCCGACACATCCGGGGCGCCCTACTCAGCTACGGCCTCACTCCTTTGAGGCTCTCTGAGCTGCAGAAACACAGTCCTTCGGTCCTGCATCCAGGGTTAGTCCAAAACAGCAAATAATAAGTTAGTTAAAACAGCCTTAGCTGTCTTGGTTCTGACTTTGGTCTCCAAAATGGAGCCCTAGGTCGAACCGACACCTAATGTTCCCTCAAGGGGAACGCGTCCTCACCTACTCCTCTCGGGAGAATTTACCTGGTGCCAACCGGATCCTCCAGTTGGACTTTTGCCCAGCAGCCCTTCGCCAGGTCTTGAGTTTCGCCCAGCAGCCCTTCGCCAGGACTTGGTTTTTGCCCAGCAGCCCTTCGCCAGGTCTTGAGTTCCTGACAGCCCATCGTCAGGTGCCTAGCATCCCTTCGCTAGGACTTGGTTTTTGCCCAGCAGCCCTTCGCCAGGTCTTGAGTTCCTGACAGCCCATCGTTAGGTGCCTAGCATCCCTTCGCTAGGACTTGGTTTCCTGCACTCTCAAGCAGCATTGTTAGACAACAAATAACCCTCAACTTTGAATCCTTTGCCAATATCAAAACAAGGTTCGATCTGGTGCTTCCTGCACCAACACATATTGCTTTGCTTCGATTGCTTTGACCTTGGGCGCCCGGGGCCTCCGGGGCGCCCTGCTTGATGCTGCTTCAAAGCAATTCCTTCTTTATTGTTTTGTCTTTCACCTTGGGCACCCGGGAGGCCCCGGGCGCCTGGCCCATCTTCTTGCCCTTCTCCTTTAGGGCGTTCTGAGGTGCAGAAACACATTCCCTTGGTCCTTGCATTCAATGTTAGTTCCAAAACAACAAGGCAAGAATATTAGTTGATTCCTATAGCCGTAGCTGTCTTAGTTTTGACTTCGGGTCCCCCAAATCAAGCCCTAGGTCGAACCGATGCCTACTGTTCCCTCGACGGGGAACGCTTCCTCACCTACTCCTCTCAGGAGAGTTTACCTTTTGCCAACCGGCTCCTCCGGTTGGACTTTTACCCAGCATCCCTTCGTCATGTGCCTAGCAGTCGTTCGCCAGGTCTTCGATTCCTAGCAGTCCTTCGCCAGGTGCCTAGCAACCCTTCCCCAGGTCTTTGATTCCTAGCAATCCTTCACCAGGTGCCTAGCAGCCCTTCGCCAGGTATTTGATTCCTAGCAACCCTTCGCTTGGTGCCTAGCAGCCCTTCGCCAGGTCTTTGATTCTTGACAGTCCTTCGCCAGGTGCCTAGCAGCCCTTCGCCAAGTCTTTGATTCCTGGCAGTCCTTCGCCAGGTGCCTAGCAGCCCTTCGCCATGTCTTAGGGTTTCGATGCCTAGCATTCCTTCGCTAGGTGCCCTGCAGACCTTCGCTAGGACTTCTTTCTGCACACTCAGTGAACACATTAGACAACAAATAGTACTTAACTTTGAATCCTTTGCCAATATCAAAATAAGGTTCGATATGGTGCTTCCTGCACCAACATTGCCAATGGCATAACATCCGAAGAGCTTACAAGAATGGCGATGAGGGAAGGTTTCAGCACTAATAGACCCCCTTTCTTCGACGGGGCTGATTTTCAATACTGGAGATCGCGAATGGAATACTACCTTAAGATGGATATAGGTATGTGGTTTTCTGTGAAGGAGGGGTTCACCCCTCCAAAAGATGCTGAGCGAAAAGAGTTGGAATCCTCGAGATGGTCGGCTGAGCAAACCTGGAAAGGAGAAGCCGATGTAAAAGTTGTGGTCACCTTGCAGTGTGGGATGACCAAGGAGCAACTTATCAAAGTTGGTCCCTTCACTAGTGCTAAGGATCTTTCGAACAAACTTATTGAACTCCATGAAGGCACCCGGGATTCAAGGATAGCCAAGAGGGATCTTTCCCTCAACCAACTTCAAAACCTCACCTTGAAGGAGTTCGAAACGGTAAGTGAACTCCGTGGCCGATTCAAAGAAATACTTAACGGTTTGCATTCCATTGATGAGAAGGTCGAGAATCATGTAACAACCCGGAAAATCTTCTCAATATTTTATTTAAAATATTGATCATGTGTAAATAGTTGGGGAAGGAACCTAGAGATACTAGTACGAGCTTTAGTCTAATTTCCCATAATTTTCCCATATAAATTAAGAAGCTAAGTACTAATGGGCCTTATATGGGCTCCAAAAATGGATTTTAATTAGGTAGAATTTAATATAAATATAAAAGAATTATAATTAGGAATTTTAGCATGATTATAGGTGAGTTTTAGGGAATTTTCGAAAATAAGGAGAAATGAAATAAAAAGAAAATAAAAATAAAGTGCATGCCCCAAGGATTGAACCTTGGACCTAGTCTACAACCATGCATGCACTAACCAATTCACCTAGCAAGGGAGTGCTAGTAGAGAATGAAGTGGATCTTGGTTAAGGCTTGGGGAAAATGGAGAGTCATCAAGGGAAGAGACACCATGACTCTTCACTTACCCTCCTTAATGTGGCATAAAAGCATAAGAGAAGGAGTTACATTTCTCCTCTCTTCTTCCAACAAGTCACTTGCTCTCCTCTTCTTCTTCCTCCCCTCCTAGCCAAAACCCCCAAGCCCCCTTCTCCCTTGGGAAAAGTTCACATAAGCCTCCATCTTGAAGATCTAAGGCCCTCTACAAGGATACAAGGGCTAAGGAGAAGTTTAGAGACAAGGAGGTTCTCTTGTTATTTTCTATTCAAAATTTGTAAGCAAGATCAAGGAAGGTAAGACCCCCTCACCTGTGGTATGATTGCTTTCAAAGTTATTTGTTATGATCTAAGTCTTATTGGCATGATATGTTGAAAAATCCATGGTTGGGGCTCATGAAGGTTTCGGCCAAGTCATGCTTTGGGCTAGAAATCATGTTAAAGACTCCCTTTATATTTTCAAATGTTTAACCATGATGGGTGAAGTATAAAAGCATGATTTTGGAAGTTTTATAGCACCCTAACCACCCTCTAGGGTTTCGGCCACATCAAGGGAAAGGGGCTAGGGTAAACTCCAACCTTTCCAAGCATGATTAGTGTGTTTCTTATGATGTCTTATGGGTAATAATGGTGGTTTACATGAATTTTCCTATGGGCTTGTTACCCTTCTGGGGTTTCGGCCAACTCATGGGTTAGGCCTAGGACTTAGGGTTAAGTCCAATCAAGGGTCCAAATGGTTTTCCATGGCATGATATGTAATGGTATGGGATGTAAATCATGACCTAGGCACATTTTCTATGGACCCATGCCCCCTTAGGGTTTCAGCCAAGACCCAAACCTAGGGTTTGGTTTGGGTTAAGGTCTCAAGAATGCATGCTTATAAATTACCATGATACTAGTACATAGTTAAGCATGATGTAAAGATTCTTATGCTACTGAAATCTTAGTTTATGTGTTATATAACATGACTTTGAATATTAGATTTTATGTAATGCTTTATTCATGAATATTTAGATCATATACCATGAACATGTGTAATTGGTGTAGGAGTAGGCCATGGTAAATAAAAATGATGCATGTATGTTGATAAATGCTTATAATAGATTTATGGATTATGATGAATGCCATGAACCCTAGTATTAGGTGTCCTGTTATATATAGCTTACCATCCATGCTTATTGACGAATACTAGGATTATGTATGCTAGATGAAATGTATCATGTATGAAGTGCGTGTTTATTTCTGTACCATGATCATGCAAGCTTTATGAACCAAGATAATGTTTATGACTAGAAATATGATTATGCATGTACGTTCTATTTTATGAATGATAAGTATGAATGAAGATGATGGTTATGCCTTATGTATGAATGATAAGTATGAATGATGAAGGCATAACGATGTTATGAAATAAGTATGAATGATGAAGCATGCATGGTGTTTTATTTTTATGAATGGGCTTGTACCGGACCGAAGTAAGGGTCCAAGGGATGGGCACCTTAAGAACGCCCCGGTTCTGGACTACCGACTATGCTGTCCACGGTTTTGGCACTACCGAAGCTGTGCAACAGGGATGGGCACCTTAAGAACGCCCCGATTTTTGGAACTATCGACTATGCTGTTCCTACCCTAGTAGGTCGGGGCTCGCTACCTCGTATTTACTTACGGATGCACGCTTATGATGTATGTATGTGGTACAAGCCGGGGACCCCAATGATGTTATGTTTATGTTAAGCATTTAAAAGTATGATTTTAAAACTAAGCATCCTTATGTAGTAAATGCATTTGACTCATACATTCATTCATGTTATGCATCGCGCCAGGGTAAGTATATTTTATGCTATGCTATGTTTTATGCTCATGTATGTCATGAATTATGCCATGCTATGATTTATGCTCATGTATGTCAAGAATTATGCCATGCTATGATTTATGCTCATGTATGTCAAGATTTATGCTATGCTACCTTTTATGCCCATGTATGTTAAGAATTATGCCATGCTATGATTTATGCTCACGTATGTTAAGAATTATGCCATGCTATGATTTATGCTCACATATGTCAAGAATTATGCTATGCTATGTTCTATGCTCATGTATGTTAAGAATTATGCCATGCTGTGTTTTATGCTCATGTATGTTAAGGATGATACCATGCTAAGTTAGTTTTAGGCTTGTGTTTATGTTAAGAATCATGCTATATTAGTTGTTTATACGCTCATGGTTTACGTCAAGATTATGCTTATGTTTCATGTTCAGAATTATGTTATGTCAGATACGTGATATGTTTATGTTAAGTAACGTATGATTTTAGTGAGTAGGAAAGGGTCTTACTAAGCCTGTGTGCTTATAGTCTTATTTTCCTCGTACCGCAGATCAAGCAAGAGGTTACTAAGTGAAGCAGCAGGAGAGGCAAGAGCATGTGTGTGTGTGGCGGTGACTTTGCAAAGGATCCTTTTTGATACACATGTTGCATGTCTTGGTTTTTCTTTGAAATGCCTCTTTAGATTCTATGCTACGTTCACAATGGTTATGCCTAATGAATGACTTAAGACTCATGATGCTATGTTACGGATAGATACTTGCTACTTATGATGATGATGAGTAAGTTATGGAATGGTTAGGTTATGATGCCATGCGTGTCGTTAATATGCTAAGTCCAATGACACTAGGTTCATGAATGACAAGTTTATGCATGTATAGATTTTTCATGTAATAGTTGTATGGTTGAAAGCATGTGTAGAAAAAAAAGTTATTCCGCTGCATTAAGACATTCTATATGTACATATATGTTTAGCGTAACGACGCCTTTCTCGCCACACCACAAGGTGTGGGAAAAAGGAGGGCGTTACAAATCGCGACCTTGTAAGGTATGTTCTTAAATCCTTTCCTCGGAATGCCTTGTGGTCATCCATGGTGGATGCATACAAGATATCCAAGGACTTGTCAATTGTTAAAATAGATGATTTGTTTTGTGAAATGGAACTATACGGAATCGCTAACAAAGGTCCCAAGGAGAAGGGGATTGCTCTTGTGGCAGGGGACAAGGCTAAGAAGAAGAAAGAAAAGAAGAAGGAGAAGGAGGTCTCATCTTCTTCACCCGAGTCTGAGGAGGATGGAAGCGATTCTTCATCATCCGAGATGGCTAACTTCTTAAGAAGAATGATGAGGAAGAGTCGACGCTAGAAAGGGAACGGTAACCCTAGTGAAGTTAAAATTGATAAAACTAACATCACGTGTTATGAGTGTAGCAAGAAGGGGCATTACCAGAATGAATGCCCAAAACTAAAGAAGAAGGAGGAGAAATCGAAAAAGAAGAAGAAGGCCTTGAAGGCCACATGGGATGAGTCTTCTTCCAGTTCATCCGATGAGGAAAAGGAGGATAAGAGCGCTCGTCATGTAGCTCTCATGGCCATAGAAGACTTAGAGAGCAGTGACGAATCAAGGGACTCCTCAACCGGAGCTTCATCATCTTCGGATGATGAAGAGGTAATTTCTCCTGAGTTAGATAAATGCTATAGGACTATTGCATGCTTGACTGATTTGTTAAAGAAGTCTAAGGAAAAAGTTAAATCTTTAAAAATAGAAGTAGAGCATTTAAAATCCTCTAAGGATGAGGATCTTGATGACTTGCATGTGGAAGTTCTAGAGGATGAGAACAAAGCCTTGAAGAGTGAGGTTGAAATACTCAAGAGTCTTCTTGAGAAATTCTCAACTAGCTTCAAGACTTTGGACATGATCTTAAACGCTCAAAGAGCGGTTTACAACAAGGCCGGTATAGGCTACCGACCTAAAGAACCAACCATTGTCTCATAGATGTCTAGGGCCCATGTTAGATCACCTAAGGTGTCTAGGGTTCAAAAGAAAGTGATCAAGGCATGAGTGCCTAAATCATGCATTGTAGGTGCATTAGGTCCCAAGGTTTGGGTACCTAAATCTTCTATCTTTCATATTGTGTAGGCATTGATTGAGGGGGAGCATCTATTAACTTGGTTTGTTGATAGTGGGTGCTCCAAACATATGACCAGGGATAGATCATTGTTCACTACCCTACAAAGCAAAAGTAGAGGTAATGTATCTTTTGCTAACAATGGTAGACATAAGGTTGTAGGGATAGGAGACATTCAAATATCCGAATGTCTTAGAATTAAAAATGTCCTTCTAGTCAAGGGGATGACTTTCAATCTCCTATGTGTCAGTCAATTGTGTGATGCGGGTTACACAATTGATTTTCAACCAAGTCAATGTCTAGTTAGACAAAATGACACACTTGACACGGTACTAGTAGGCACAAGGATAGATAATATTTATCAAGTTTCTTTCAAAAATGCTATTAATGCTTCTATTAAGTGTTTCATATCCAAAGAAGAAGAGTCTACACTTTGGCATCGAAGGTTGGCACATGTAAACATGAAGAATATCAGAAAATTGGCCAACAAAGGACTTGTTCGTGGCTTACCAAGCATCAAATATGAAAAGGAAAAGCTATGTGATGCTTGTCAAATGGGCAAGCAAACAAAATCTTCTCACAAAGGTAAAAGCGCTGTAAGTACCTCTACTGTCTTAGATTTACTACACATGGATTTGTTTGATTGTAGTACGATTATCTCATTGAATGGTGGTAGGTATTGCTTTGTGATCATTGATGACTATACTACAAGTACTTGGACTTATTTTCTAAAGCATAAGAATCAAACTCTAGATGTTTTTATTTCTTTTTGTAGAAGAATTGAAAATAAAAAATCTACAACAATTAAAATAATTAGGAGTGATCATGGAGGAGAATTTCAAAATCATAGATTTTTAGAATTTTGTCAAGAAAGAGGATATAGACATGAGTTCTCTACTCCTAGAACACCACAGCAAAATAGTGTTGTAAAGAGGAAGAACCGAGTCTTACAAGAAGCTGCACGAAACATGCTCAATGAGTACTCTTTACCGAGCTATTTATGGGTTGAAGATGTAAACACAGCTTGTTATGTGCAAAACCGAGTCCTCATTCATAGATTTTTAGGGAAGACTCTTCACGGACTTTGGTTTGGAAAACCACCTACAGTTAAACATCTTCGGGTGTTTGGGTGTAAGGTGTTCATTCTAAACACCAAGGATCATCTTGGAAAGTTCACAGCGAAAGCTGATGAAGGGATACTGGTCGGGTATTCACTTGTCATCAAAGCCTACCGAGTCTATAACAAGAAGTCTAGATTAGTTGAAGAATCTTCTGATGTCGTTTTTAGAGGAGATCCCAAAAGCAATTGATCAATCAGAAGATGTAGAGGGAGTTCAATTCGAACTTAGGAGATTAGGTTTGGATGGGAGTCCAAGTATTGGAGATGTTGTAGATGAATCTGATGATGGTGAGCCTAAACAACATGTAGCTTAGCCGGACCCTGAGTCTGAGCCTGCATCTTGTGACACCATCCAGGAAGCACCTCCAACACTAAGGCAAACTAGGTTAGCCTCTAGTCATCCCCAAGACCAAATTGTTGGAGATATCCATCATGGGGTTAGAACTAGATCATTCTTTAGGAATGAGGCTAATGAGGTTGCCTTAATTTCTGAAATTGAACCTAGGATAGTTGATGAAGCATTGCATGATACCGATTGGATTATCGCTATGCAAGACAAATTAGGTCAATTTGAGAGAAGCCAAGTTTGAGACTTAGTTCCTAGACCTAAGAAGACCACAATTATTAGAGCCAAATGGGTCTTCAAAAATAAATTGAACCATAAGGGAGAAATCGTAAGAAACAAGGCACGCTTAGTAGCCAAGGGCTATAGGCAAGTTGAAGGCCTTGATTACGATGAGACATATGCTCCTGTGGCATGATTGGAATCCATTCGGTTAATGCTTGCATTTACAGCACATAGAGATTTCAAACTCTATCAAATGGATGTTAAATCGGCCTTCTTATATAGTTTCATAAGAGAAGAGGTCTATGTTGAACAACCACCGGGGTTTGAAGTTCCGAATTTCCAAACCACGTGTTTAAACTGAAAAAGGCTCTTTATGGGCTTAAACAAGCACCTCGTGCTTGGTATGAGTGGTTGCTAACATTTCTAATTGAGAAAGGCTTCGTGAGAGGACAAATAGACCCTACACTATTTCTACGAAGAGATGGTGACAATATATTTGTAGCCCAAGTATATGTCGATGACATAATTTGTGGCTCCAACAACAAGGGCTATTTGAATGAGTTTATTGGACACATGGAGAGTGAATTTGAGATGAGTCTAGTGGGAGAATTGACCTTCTTCCTTGGACTTGAGATCAAACAAACTCGAGATGGGATCCATGTGCATCAATCGAAATACACTCATGAGATGCTCAGAAAATTTAACATGAGTGACTCTAAAGAGGTAACCACTCCCATGGCGACAAACACAAGGTTAGACAATGATGAGAGTGGGAAGCCCGTTGACATAACACAATATCGAAGTATGATAGGTAGTTTGCTATACCTCATAGCTAGTCACCCTGATATGCTTTTTGCTATGGGTATGTGCGCTAGATACCAAGTCTGTGCCAAGGAATCTCACTTGATTACTATTAAGAGAATTTTGAGATACCTTAAGGGCACAATTGGAATCGGTCTTTGGTACCCCCGTACAGAGTCGTTTGACTTAATTAGCTATACCGATTTCGACTATGCTGGGTCCAAGTTGGATCAGAAGAGCACAAGTGGCTGTTGCCAATTTTTAGGATCATCTTTGGTATGTTGGTCAAGTCGGAAGCAATATTGTGTTGCTCTCTCCACGACCGAGGCAGAATATATTACCATGGGAGAGAGTGAATCACAATTGTTGTGGATGATACACACACTAGAGGACTATTGATTATCCTACAAGGGTGTGCAAGTGTTGTGTGACAACATAAGCACAATAAACCTTACAAAGAATCCAGTCCATCATTCAAGGACCAAACACATTGAAGTGCATCACCACTTCATTAGGAATCATGTTGCTAGAGAAGATATTGCACTCTCGCATGTGGAGTCAAAATCAAATCTAGCTGACATTTTCACTAAACCACTCCCTGAAAATGAATTTAGTTTCTTAAGGAGGGAGTTGGGAATGTGTCGTGCTTCATAGGATTGTCAAAACCCTTCATGATTAATTCTAATTGTTGGGCAACAATTATTGGACAACTTGGGGACATCTCTCACAAACTATAAGGGTTAACAAAATGCTTTTGATTGCTAGAAATTAGGTGAGATGTTAGGATCAAACCTAATTACTCAAATTGATCATGCATCCCTTGAGAAATTAGGTTGAAGAGACAAAAATTATTAATTTGACCAAGTATAGGAAAACCAATGCATAATACATATGTATTTGGTTCCAAGATCATACTTGGGTATTCCAATCATGGAAACTTGATTGGAGTTTTGTTTTTGATACAAACTTGATTTCAATTGGTTGGATATTCTGATTGAATTTGACTTCACTTGGTTGGAGCAATGTTTTTACAACAGAAAAATTGTTAAATTCACAAGGATTCTTGATTCTTGTTAGGGGATAAACTCTAGTCAAGAGAACATCTCCAGGATCAAAGATATTATATCTGACCGTATCAGATTTTGAAAGGGATGTTTGAAACGAAAGTTTTTGACAAGTATCAGATATTTTCTGATATTTGATCGGTCCATAGATCGTTCAGAATCACTCTGATCGGTCATGGTGACCGATCAGGAGTTGGTCTGATCGGTCAACAGATTGATCAGAAAGCTATCAAAAACCTTGGTCAGATCATCCTGTTCAGTTCCCTGATCGATCCACAGACCGATCAAGGACCTCCTTGATCGGTCATGGTGACCGATCAGGAGATGGGTTGTTCAGTCCACAGACCGATCAGTAAACCCATAGAAGCATTTTGTCTGACTCTGTTCGGTTCCCAGATCGGTCCACAGACCGATCAGGCCATCCTCCTGATCGGTCCACAGACCGATCAGAAGGATCACAGAACCGGATCGAAAGCCCTTAGAAGTCTCTGTTTGATTCCCTGATCAATCTGTAGACCGATCAGGGACCTTCCTAATTGGTCACGATGACCGATCAGGACGTCTCCTGATCGGTCGAGTGACCGATCACGCCCAATCTGACTGATCAGGATCTAACCTGATCGGTCTGGGTACTCTGGATCGGACGGTAGATCCGATCAGGAGCATTAATTTCGGTCTGTAATCCTTCCATTTTCTTGAACGCAATGTCAATGTTGACTTAGTATCAGAATTTTATAATAATCTTTATCCCACTACAGGCATTGATGAGTATACTACCCGAGTGGCCAAGACAAACATAGATTTTACTTACTCTAATTTCGCAGAGTATCTGGGCTTTCGTCGATCGCCTAATATCTATCCCTTTTTCCCT